>LNAC01000038.1:7309037-7448224 GCA_002007465.1 Ailurus styani
TTCTGGATGGGGAGAATACATTATCATAATGCCATTTGTCATCCTATACTCAGATACCTCCAACTTCCTCCCACTAACACACTTTGCTTTGCTATTTACAGCAGCTAATAAGGCAGTCAATAAGATCAAGATTAATTCTGGGAATTAAAGTTCGGAGTAATATAAGGGATTTTGCAGCTGCCACTGTGTGGTCTTTTGTATAATTATAACTTTAATTTTGTTCTGTATTTCAGAACAAGGACTTTACACTTTTTTTCTAAATTATAAGAACTAAAAACAAGTCCAGTTTTGACAAGTCATGTTATTAGATTCTTACAGACTTTTTCTGGAATATGTTCTTTAGCATTAGGGGGAATTGAGTACACTAGTCCTCTGGGAGCCTTTTTATGATTCTTTTGTGTCTAAAAGAAATTATGAATAACATTTTCCTCATTTCTTTCATTTTAAACTACATTTCATAAGGCTGGATAAGCATAATTTTTTTCCAGCTGTTTCTATGGCTGCTTATTTTTTTGAGCACAGTCTTTGCAGCACTGATTTCTAATTCATAGAACATTCAGTGCACATTGTTCTTACTCAGTATGCATATTACTAAAAGAGTCTAAATTAGTTTTAGAAAGTTTAGGTACTTAAAACTATGATGATGTATATAGGCTTGTAATAATCGTTAAGATAAAAGAAAATACAATTTTGCAAATGTTGTCTTTTAATTTTATAGATTAGTTCCCCTATTAAAAATGTTATGGAAAAGAAGATCTAGTTTATCTATTTCCTTAAAACAACAAAACAGAATATTCTTAAATTTTACAGAGTAAATTTTCACTATGGTAGCAATAAGAAAACAGTTTATAAGCACAATGTTATTATGTAAAAACTTAGGCATTTTTGAAAAAAAATTATCATTACAGTAGTAATAGTAGTAATGATGATGATATTTGAGATATTATTGGCACAAGATTTCAATTTCATTAAGTCGGTTCAAAATCTATTTCTACGTGAATTAAACTGTGAAAACTTTAGAATATTTTCCATTTTGTTTTTCTTAGGAAAGTATTATACACAATACACAATAGGACACTTTTAAAATCAATAATGATTTAATTGAAATCTTACCAATCTTCCCCTGGTATATTACCTTCTGGTGTATCACTCCTGTCACCTTCACTTTGTCTTGACTACTCCTTCCTTTTTTATGTCCCATGTCCTCATGTATTCACCTTGATTTTTTTTTCCCCCACCGCTTTTCATTTAAAATGAAGTTTACTTGAGGATACAATGAAAATAATTTATTGTGAGGATGAAATTAGATAATCCATACACACCAATTGTATAACAGCAACATATAGTAAGCATTACATAAATTTTTCTAATATTATCTTGAATTTTCCCTTATTTTTTGCCTTATACTTCTAATAATGATCCTCTGTGTTGGTTCACAGTCTAATATTCTGATAACAGGATGAGACTTTTTAGCTAATTTTAGTTATGAGATTATGTGGGATAAAATAATGAGTTAAGCAATATATTTCTAGATTATCAAATACTTGGAGACATAAGTAAGGAGATTCCCACAGTTATCCTTGTATGACCTTTGTTGTTGAAATGCTACATAGCCTGCATACCCTCAATTAATTCCTGCCTGCTTCCCTGCCTTTATTAAAACATATATACATGTAAGAAAAATCTAGTAGAGTGGGGGAGTTTCAATTTATAATATATAAGGCAAAGTAAAAAAAAATTGGTATTGATGGAATCTAAAATACTTGGAAGATATTTGCATAGAAATAGGGCTATCTTTGGTTTAACAACTGGAAAAGAAAAAAGCTCTGTACACTTAGCATCTGTGGAATGAGTAAATTTCAATTAGATTCCTTCTATTTTCTATGTACACAGCCGTGATGAAAGGGAATTATAGAAGAGTGTATTCATCAGAGAATATTAATAGGATTATAGAGATTAGTTTATCGCCCATATAATATATATGAAGCCACATGTCCGTGTTCTCCGTTGTGTGACTGCCTCCAGCAGCACGTAGGCTGCTCTCATCCAGAAGTGAAGAGAACAGAAAGTTGAACTCCGTGAGAATTTGAGATTTGTTCAAGTTGTGGAACAAAACGACAGAGCAGTTAGAAAGTTTGGATTCATAGGAAGCTATCTTTGAAGTGATGGACCGAGAAATCTGAGATTAATAATGAGGAACATAAAGAAAGTGAATGGATGTAATGAAAGCTGCACAGGCTTAGAGAACGACTGGAGAAATTGAGTGAAACAAGATGGAGGGATAAAGTTTGTGAGTAGGGAATGGGATGTTTGTGTGAGCAGTTTTTTGACGGTGGAAGCAAGACAAGTGATAAAACTGATTATGACTTTTGCTGCATCTTATCATTGGACTCAGTGAGAAAGAATTTTATACATGGAAAATCTGAATTGCTAAAAGACCAAGAGTTTGACAGTTTATTTCATGGATGTTGGAATTACCAGGAGGGTTATAAAATATGAAGGAACACTTTAAGTCAAGTGGCAACTGTCTCTTTCCCTAGCTTCCTCCCTCCCTCTCTGCTTTCCCTTCCTTCTTCTTCCCATCCTCTTTTTCTTTTGTTTTCTTGTCTGTTATTCTTATTCAATAGGTTAGAAGTCCTCTGTGTAGCAGTAGAGAATAATGAAAAGGAAAGCAAGAGCATGTTTGTTCTCATCGTGAAATGGCAAAAGCCTCAACGTATTAGACTTTCTTAAGTAAAAATAGCAATTAAAATTCTACTTGGATAAAAATAAATCAAATGGTATATCAATCCCACCTCTTGCAATAAAAATGATGGGTGCGTGACAAAAACAAACAGCCAAAGCCCTCCGTGGAACTGGGACGCTCAAGTTTGAGGATTCGTTGGCAGGTAAAAGCAGAGAAGGTATAGGGTGTGCTCAGACAGACGGAGAACATGAGAAGATTGCTCATCTGAAGTTGTCATGGTTAGGTCTTTGAGGTAAAGGGATGTGAAGAGATCAATGGTGGGACAATGCTAGCTAGCATTTTGTGTTTTTGGCTGATCAAATCATGATAATTATGAGAAAACCTGTAGAAACAATGTAAATAGTGCTTAGTTCTTGGAGATGTTATTGTTCCAATCTTTTTTCTGATTTTTGAGAAAACTCTTACCTGTGGCTCCTGGAAACCAGTTACTTGGCATTAGCCCACTTGTACAACCTTAATCTCTTTGACATTGATAAGTCGGTGGAAATGCTAGCCTATAACTTCCTTAATTTCCAAAACTCTGTTCTTATTTCCTTTTCTCAATGACAGGAACCTTGTCTAGCTGTGTTTCCAGAATCTCTAATTACATTCTCTGTCCACCATCCAGAGTTGGAGAAATCTATCTTTTGAATCCTTTTTCCTATTTGTCCTGAACCCATAAAGATTAGCACTTTTGCTTCTGTAGAATTGCGAACAAATTTGTGACAGTTTGGGAATTACCACAATCATTGCAGTGATTTTTAACTGAAATAAGAAGTATATTTAAGAAATCAGTTTTGCATGAATCTTCTGAACCCAGAAAGCATTTTTTATGGGGGAGGGAAGGCAATTTCCTGCAATCTTATGGTCCCTAAACTTTAATTCTGGTGAAAAGCCTGAGGTGGTTCTTTAAAATACAAATATCAGGATCAAATTCCTGCCTTCCAGAGGAAGGAAACCTGGATTCGGGGCCTAGAATCTTCCACTTTTATATAGGTGGTTGTGATGCAGTCTATCCAACTGAGCCTATTTTGAGAAACAATTCTCAATTTACTGTAGTTCTTAAGACAAATTTTGAAGGTCACATTTCCCCCTAGTTTTTGAAGAAACAAATTTAACAAATTCAACAAATTCTTCTAAATTAAAAAAAAGTAACTATATAGAAAAAGGATACATTATTCAGCTTAACCATAGTAATCATTTCACTGTGGAGATGTATAATAAAGCATTATGCTGTATATCTTAAATATACACAATTTTTATAAAAAATAAAATAAAATAAATAACTACATCTTTAAAAATTCATTCTCTACTTAGAAACCTTCAGGACTCAGAAGCAAAGGCGGAGACCCAGAAACACCTATTTTTTTCTTTTCAGTCTGGAACAGAATTTCTTCCTGGCCAGATTCACGGCAGATCTAGCTACACGGTCTCTTCTTTACATTCTGGTTCCAGGTACATTGGTTGCAAACTGATTTCACTTCATTGAAAGACCTAACTTGAGCACATTTGAGTCTTAGAATATAAAGAATACACTTGCACTAATGTAAGTTTTTAAATAAGGCTGAGATACTTCTAACTTAAAAGATTACTCAGTTCAATTATATACATTACAGAAGTGAGACAATTTACTTATAATAATTAAGTGATACCATCATGGTTATCAAATTGAAAAGAATAGACATACTTACTCGATTTTGAATAGAGTATTTCTAAAAAGATTGGTAACGAAGGTTAAATGAGTAGGATTAGTTTAATAGAAAATCTTGCCTGCATACCTCTAGCCCGACTTTCAGTTGCCCAAACAGCTACAGGATATTTTGTATCTCATCTCCCCAGTGGAGTACTCCTGATTTAAAACATAGAAATGATACTTTACAGATTTTCTCCCTTAACATGCTACCCAATGAGTAAGCAGTGTGTTTTCATGAGAAGAGCCTGAGGTAAACCCTAAGTTCCCCTTATAAATGGTCTTGAATAACATGCTTACTCTGAGCTCCATTTAGCTCATACAAAAATAATGACACTATTTACCTGTAAAGAACTACTATGGATGAACATTTGTGGAAGAAAAACAAAACAAAAACATGTGCATGCTATGCTATGTGTACATATATATATATATACACACACACATACACACACACATATATACACACACAGAAAATATATATGTATATGCAAATAAATAATATATACTTATAAATCAGTAATAACATTTGAGAAACATATTGCATGGTAATTTTTTTAAAATTTTATTTATTTATTTTAGAAAGAGAGTGTGAGCAAGTGGGGGAGGGGAGGGGGAGAGAGAGAATCCTGAAGCAGATTCTGCCCCATAGGAGGTTCTTTCCCAAGACCCTGAGATCATGACCTGAGCAGAAAACAAGAAAGTCTGCCTCACTTAACATACTGCACCAACCAAGCGCCCCTGCATGGCAAATTGTAAGCAATCAGTAAGTGTTAACTCCTTATCCTTTGAAAAAAGCCAAAAAGTTCTGTGGGCTAACACAAATTCTCATGTATAAAATGATAAAATGAATCAGACGTGCTGACATTTTCCAAGAAAAAAGATGGTAATGCAAACCTATCAACCAATCAGGATTCTTCGAAACTGTCAGTGTCATAAAAGACACAAATAATAGAGAGGGTACATAACATCAAAGGAGACTCAAGTCACGTGATAACTAAATGCAATGCTTGAATTTTTATTAGGTCCTGGATTGAAAAGGCAAGTGAACAAAACTAAAACATCTATAAAATATACATTGAGCAAATTTGAAAAGGGACTATATATTAGATTATAGATACATATATTTTAAGATTTCAATTTGTTTATTTGAGAGAGAACACATGAATGAGTGGGGGGAGGGGTAAAGGGAGAGAGAAAGAATTCAAGCTGACTTCCTGCTGAGTGTGGAGCCCCATGCAGGGTTCGTAGATTTCAATCTCATGACCCTGATATCACGGCCTGAGCCAAAAACAAAAGTCAGACACTTAACTAACTGAGCCACCCAGGCACCCCAAGATTATATTATTAACATTAAGTCTCTGGTGCAATAATTGTATTATGATAATAAGGTATATTCTTCAGAGATACATTCTAAAGTATGTAAGGTGCCAGGATGTCTGCAAATGTCAAATGATTAATAAAGGGAAAGAGAGCAAGAAGAATTTCAATAAAGTATAAGGTTTACTCTCATGCTACTACTCAGACAGAAACATGGCACAATGCTAAACTAGGAAAGCACTTTGATAAAAAGTAAAATATAAGTTGGTTGAAATACTAGAGAAATTTATCCTGACGATAAGTGTTAACTATTTATGTAAATTGAAGGAATTGTGAACATAGGAGCTGATTTTCAGTACTTTAATTTGACTTTCTAAACTAGAACCTACAAAAGGAATAGTAAAAAATAAATGTCTGCTATTTTCAATTACTATTTTTAAAATTCAGTTACAAAAAGAGTTGACATCATTTTAAGTTGTGAAAATACAGAATGTGTCGCTGATTGCCAGTTGTTGTTCAGATCCAGTCTTAGTCAGATTTATCTCAAGAGAAAGATTATGATATTATCAAAGTTGGATTTCTTTCCAAGCACTTTTTTTCCCACTGATTATTTTTGGAATTTCAGGGAATCAGGAACATTTGAATTGACTTGTAAAGGGATTAAGAATGAGATGGAAACATCTGCTCTTGTCAACGTTGTTATTTTTCATGAGCGTCGATTCTATACAGAACATTTTTTTTTGTTTTTATTTCAAAAGAATTAGTGCTCCAGCAAATTAAAATAAGTTCATTAATAATTTACAGATAATCCTTTCAATGTGGCAGTACTAATTATATGATGATGTAGAAGTCTAGAATGGTAGTAAGAAAGCAACTGTGTCTCCCTAAAAAAATTGACCAAAAAAAAGTAGGTATAATCATATGAGATGATTGTGTTTCCCTTTTAAAACGAAAGCTGCATCAAGTACAAAATCTCCTTACTTTTCTTGAGACAAAGTTTATGGAGGGATTCTGAGCCACTCGATTGATAATTAGCTTCCATTTTTATGTGTACTATTTTAGAAATAATCAGTTGCCATGTTCTGATGATTCAAACTTGGATTTTTTTTAAATCACCAATAGAATGATGTGGAGAATGTGAATGTTTGGAATGAGAGACCCTGAGTCAGGCAGCTAAGGTTCAAATTCCATCTCATTTAAAAACTGTGACCTTGAGCAAATTAGCTTCTCTGTGTCTCATTTTACCCATATGTAGAGAATGAAATAATAATAGTCCATATTACACAAAGCTATTGTGAACATTTAATTAATGAATAAATGTAAAGTATAATGAAAGCAATGCAAATGTTTACTTATGAAACACTCACATTTCAAGTCTTTCACTTGAATCTGGCCATTTGAGATCTCATTCTTCCTTTCTTCTTCCCTCTCTCTTTCTCTGTCTCTCTCTTTCTAGAAATAAATGTATTTCTCTTTTTTTGTGGTTTTTTCTCATCTTACCCACATCTGTAATTATTTTTAGGTTCATTTTTCTATCCTAAATTTGTGTTTGTAATTGTAAAATAATAGGTTTGAACTCAAGAAAGGAGAGACCCAGAAAGACTAATAAGAAGAATGTTCTGACCACAGATCCGCAGTTTCAAAATCAAAGCAAAGAGGGAAGGGGGCGAAGGGAATGGGTTAGCCCAGTGATATGTATTAAGGAGGGCACGTATTGCAATGAGTACTGGGTGTTATACATAAGCAATGAATCATGGAACACTACATCAAAAACTAATGAAGTACTCTATGGTGACTAACATAACATAATAAAAATTTTTAAAAAATAAGAAGAGGAAAAAGNCAAAAACTAATGAAGTACTCTATGGTGACTAACATAACATAATAAAAATTTTTAAAAAATAAGAAGAGGAAAAAACAAATAAATTTACAAAGATAAAAATCAAAGCAAAGAAAGACTTTTTTTGATTAAAGAAGGGGTAGAGTAGCCTTGTGAGGGGCTAGCAGGAACTTTGTAGAACTTTAGAGCAGGTGGGGGGTGAAACAGATGGTATTATGAGGGATGCTGAACATGATTTCTACCCCCTGGAGTCAGTCTGTTTTCAGGATGATCTGTAACGGGAAGATGTTCTGCATCTTAGCTCTTTCTTTTTTTTTTATTTTTTTATTTTTTTTAAAGATTTTATTTATTCATTTGACACAGAGAGAGAGAGATTACAAGTAGGCAGAGAGGCAGGCAGAGAGAGAGGAGGAAGCAGGCTCCCTGCCAAGCAGAGAGACCGATGTGGGCCTCGATCCCAGGACCCTGGGATCATGACCTTCTTAGCTCTTTCTTAAGCTTAGGGGCAAATCTAAAAGAAGAAAGATTATAGGATATAAAGAGAAACCAGACAATTAAGGGCAATCTAAATCCAAGTATATGTCATCCAGAATAAAACCTGATTAAATTTTAGTCAAACCAAGTCAGTGGGTAAATAATGGGCAGTCGAGAGCACTGAGTGGTCACCGATCTCTCCTCCGCTAGCCAATAATCAGTAAGTCTCTACTTCTGAATGAAAAGCATGGAGATACTGAAAACTATTGTTTATTGTAGATTCAAGAGAAAAATAGAAAAAGTCCACTAACAGAAGAAACAGAGAATCAGAGATAAACTTTTGTCAAATAAAAAAGATTGCTTACTTGATTTGAAGTCCCTCAAGGACAATATGGCTTCAGAATTTGAAAATGGAAGTAACAAATGCCAACATAATACCATTAATAATGTATATTTTTCAAATTGCAGTTTGTACTGCAATGTGCTGATAAAAGTTATTTTTTCTAGCACAACTTGTATCTTTGAATAAGAAAATGAACAGTAATGCATTCGGTTAGATGACAGCTAAAATAACTTTTCCCAAAAGAGTAATTAATTTACACTTATGAAGATGTTTCTTTTTGATTGCTAATATAGCAAATATATTTAATGTTTGCCAGTTCACTTAATTTTTATCATATCCCACATTTCTTTCAGATAAAGTAAAAATTCTGTCTGTTATATTTTAACAGCTGTGGCTTATATGTTAATGATGCAAATTTAATTATAATTAATATATAAATGTACATAATCATAGATACACACATATAAATAGGCTTTAAAATTTGTAAGTACATAAGATATGTTATAAAGGGGAAAAACAACTAATGGAAAAGCAAAAATTATTTGCCCAATGATGCTATGGAAATTCCCTCTTTGGCAAAAATTAAAATAAAAAAATAATGTGATAAACACATACCTACTTAAGTAAAGAAAACTCATTTGAATAAAAAATGTTAACACTTTTGTATTTGAGTTATGGAAGTAAGGCTGATTTCTGTTATCTTTTTTTGAAGATTTATTCAGTAAGTTTTTCTTTTATTATAAAAGAGAAACAAAAAAGTATAATTCATTAATTTTGTGATCAAGCCATGAGTCACCTTTAATTACATTGAGTTCTGATATTTCTATGTTTTAGTCAATTATATCAACATTAGGGCATTCATGGTTAGAAAACTCTACCATAGATAGATAGGTGATAGAGATGGAAAAAGAGGTTTCTATGTTAGATAAGAACCAAATCACCAATATTTTGCATTGCATCCTCAGAACGCACTTTTTTTCTCATTCAATTCCTATAATAATTCTATAAAAGAGGCATGATTTCCCTCATGTTATGGAAATAGAGATTTAGTGCCATATCCATATTCACATATCTAGTAAGTGGAATTTTACCCACAAATTTCTGACTAAATCTGATAGTTGAATATACCTATTTTTTTAATTTTTAGTTCTCAACTGGAATAAACAGTGATTATAAAAATCACCTTGCATACTTATTTAAAATATGTATCTCTGGCTTCCACTCCATGTATTCTGAATCAAAACCCCCAGAAAAGATCGTGGAAAATAATTTTATCATGTACCTTAGGTATGTATTAGCGTTCTCCAGGAGAACAGAATCAGTAGGTGATATTTATAGGTAGATGATAGATGATAGACAGATGATAGATTAGATAGATAGATAGATGATAGATAGATAATTATGAGAAATAGGCTTCTATGATAATGAACAACCAAGAAGTCTCACATCCTGCTGTCTAGAAGGAAAGATGAGATCAAGAGAAGTCAATGATGTAATTCAGTCCAGATCTAAAGGCTGGCAAAATAGGGAGTCAATCATGTAAATCACATTCTGAAAGCAGGAAAAGACTGATATCCTAGCTTGTTCAGTCAAGCAGAAGAAAGAATAAATTCTCTCTTTTTCCACTTTTATTTTATTCAGGACCTCAATGGATTGGATGATGCCTCTCCTTAGGAGGAGAGGTGATCTGTTTTACTGAGTCCACCAAATTCAAATGCAAATCTCAACTAGAAATATCTTCACAGACACACCCAGAAATAATGTTTAGAAAAGTAACTGGGCACTTTGTAACCTGCTCAAGTTGATGCATAAATTAGCCAACACAAGTCTACTTCTTTTCAACAGCACCTCCTTCAATTATACTTAATTTCCAAATAAAGGCAACAAGTTCATAATTCTGTCTATCATGATATAACTATCATACATACTGAAAATGCACTAATCTCTTACCCAGAAAAGGAGACAAAGTCCTTGTGTGAGGTTCACTCTTCTCTTTCATATTGCATAACTTAATATTATGATGTAAAATTAAAAATATTAAAAACTGGGGGTGCCTGGGTGTCTTGGTTGGTTAAGCGACTGAATCTGGGTTTCAGCTCAAGTCATGATCTCAGGGTTCTGGGATCCAGCCCACAATAGACTCCACATTCAGTGGGCAGTCTGCTTGTGGATTCTCTCTCTCTCTCTCTGCCCTTCCCCTGAGTTGTTCCCTCTCTTTCTCTCAAATAAATAAATAAATGAATCTTTAAAAAATATTAAAAACTGTTATATGAATTCTATACTTTAATGTTATATATGATTGGGGAATAAGAGTGGAAATAAAAAGGCATTTGTTTTATACACACACACACACATCACACAAATGTATTCATTTACCAACTAAGGAGGAATAACTCATAAAAATTAGAGTCCTGGTTTCTGTAACTGGTCATGTGGTTGTAGCTGGTATTTATAACAACTTCCTTCCACGGCCTGCTGTGTATTCCCTTTGCCTTCAGCAAGCACCTCAGCTGGTCATGGCTCTTCATCTGGTGGGGTGACCCAAACCTTCATTCCTGAAGGGTTTGAGCCATTAGTAACTTTGTCTGGACTGGGTCATTGTAGTTTTTCATTGTCCTTAATCATAGGACATGATAATACTAAGAGATTCTCTAAGGGATCTCCTACATTGCAGGCATATTCTTCCTTACCTCCATTGAGCAGTAGTTCTCCAATTTCCCCTTGGTAGTCAAGACCAATTACTCAAACAGCACAGTCACTTTCTTCTTTGCCTGTTGACTCAGTAGTATGAGAAACCCAAAGTGTCCCAGTGGCAGTCTTAATTCCCAGTTCAATGAATCATTTCTCCTTCTGGAACTAAGACCTCTAGGCAAGGAGAGCAGGAAGCAAAAATTCCGTTAGTGGATCATAAATGATAATATTGAGTAGTACCACTCCCACTTCCACCCCTTGACTCCTGGCCCTGTGAATCTTGGCTATAAGAAAGAACCTTATGTACTGGATGCTGATTCAGAGCATGTGCAGCCTTCTAGATAACCCTGTTCCTGCCTTACAAGGTATTGTCACCTAGCTATTGCTGTAACTGAGTATTCAAAAGGCCATTCCACCATTCTATCAAGCCAGTTGTTTTGGGATGGTGTGGAGCATATTATGGCCAGTGAATCCCATGAGCATGGACCCACTGCCACACTTCCTTTGCTGTGAAATGAGTTCCTTGTTCAGAAGTAATACTATGTGGAATTCTATGATAGTGGATAAGGCATTCTTTAAATTCACCTGCAGGTGCTTTGGCAGAACCATGTGTTCAGGAAAGGCAAATCGATATCCAGACTGTCTATTCTAGGAAGAACAAAATGCTGTCTTTCCATGTTGGGAGTATTCCAGTGTAATCAACTTGTCACCAGTAGTAGACTGATTACCCTGGGAAATAATGTCATTATCAAGGGCTCAGTGCTGTTCTCTGTTGGTGGTAGATTGGGCACACAGTGATGATTGTTAGCTAGGTCATCCTTTGTGAATGGAAATCCATGTTGCTAAGTCTATGCATAATCTCCATTCTTGCTACCATTGCCACTTTGTTCATGAGCCTGTTGGACAATGCCAGAGGAGTCTGGGGAAAGCAACTGATTGGTATCCACAGAACAGGGCATTCTTTTTTTTTTTTTAAGATTTTGTTTATTTATTTGACAGAGAGAGATCACAAGTAGGCAGAGAGCCAGGCAGAGAGAGAAGGAGTAGCATGCTCCCTGCTGAGGAGAGAGCCCAATGTGGGACTCGATCCCAGGACCCTGAGATCACAACCGGAGCCGAAGGTAGAGGCTTAACCCACTGAGCCACCCAGGTGCCCAGAATAGGACATTCTATCTGTTTGATTATTAAAATGCTCCTTAGTTGGGGTAAGTGTTTTGTGTAAATTCATTTGGGACAAAAATATCTTCGTGTTTTTTTGCCCACTCAGAAGGGTCTATTCATACATCTCTCTTCCCCAAATCTTATCAGAAATTTTCCAATTATTTTCCTTTAATTCCCTACCATCCATCCAAACCATTGGTCATAGCCCATGAATCAGTATATAATGCCATGTCTGGCCATTTATCCTATCAAGGAATGTAAACATCCAATGCTCCGCTCAAAGTTTTCCCACTGGGAGGATTTCACCATTGTTCTTGAGGGGTATCCCAGAAATGGTCTGTAATGTTGCAGCTGTCCATTTCTGGGTGGTGTCCACACATCACATAGAACCATTTGTGAACCAGGCTGGAGTATTTTCTTTCTCTGCCAACTGATCAAAGAGAAATTCCCATGTGACCATGCTTACAGGCTGGGAGAGAGGCCTTCTAGCAGGAATAAGGAACCACGGATATTTAGGACATTTCTTTATGTAATTTACTAGTGCCTTCAGAGCCTGATTGGGCCTGATCACATATACACCACTTTTTTTTTTTTTTTTTGATGATGGAGTGCTGCTCCAAGTTTATGGATTGATGGGTCAGAAAACACTCAGTTCTAGATGAGCAGCTCAAGTTGCACGGGAACTTGATCGATCACGGTTAGCATTCAATCTCTACTAAGGAATAGTAACAGGCCAAGAGATTTTCCAAAAGAGAGTAGTTATCTGCAGACTGTGGCACATTTTGATCTAAAATCCTGAGAGCCTGAGCTATTATTCACCTACAAGGGTTTGCCAAAAGTTCAAATAACATCCTTATCTGCCACTGCCAATTCAAGCACCACTGGATCTTCTGCATCTTATGGCCCAGTGGCAGAGCAGCTTTCACAGCAGTGTAGATCTCTTGCAGACCCTTCTCCTATGCTGTGCCATAGTCCTAGCAGCTTTTTTGGGCATTCAGTTAATGGACAGAGTAACATGCCCAAAGAGGACTATGTTGCCTGCAAAATTCAAAGACATTCATGAGATATTATTCCCCTTTTTTTGGTTATAGGAGGGACATTATGCAACGACTTTTCATTCAACTTAGAAAGGACACCCCTTTGTGATTTCCCTGAGGTATAAGGCCATACATTTTTGTTGGATTTATTTCTCACCATGTAGCATGCAAGTATCTTACTGATAAATCTAGAGTAGTTGCTACTTCTCACTTCCTAGGTCTGATCAGAAAAATATCATTAATGTAATTAACCAGTGTGTGCTATCTTGTGGAAAAGATGGTCAAAATCCTTGCAAACTAAATTATGACATAGAGTTGGATATTTGATATACCCCAAGATGTGGACAGTGGAGGTGTATTGATGACATCATCAGATGAAAGCAAAACTACTTCTGAGGACCTTGACAGTGATGGAGAAAAAGGCATTTTCCAGATCATTTGTTACATGCCATATACTTGGGGAGAGGGAGTGTTAATTTGTTCAAATTCAAGCAATGAAATCATATCTGGTACAGCAACTGCAACTGTAGTCAGCAGTTGGTTAACCTACTGTCATTCTCCAAAGTTCATTTGTCTTCTGCACTGCCCAAATGGGCGAGTTAAATGGAAATGTGGTAGAAATCACTCCTGCATTCTTCACATCCTTGAAGTTGGTACTAATCTCTGTAATCCATTCAGGAATATGTTATTGCTTTTGGATATATATATCTCTCTATCTCTATCTATCTATCTATCTATCTATCTATCTATCTATCTATCTATCTATCATCTATCTATCTATCATCTATCTGGTAGAGGAAACTTTAGTGGCTTCCATTTTCTTTCCCATGACAATCGCTCTCACTCCACAGATCAACGAAACAATGTGGAATTCTGTCAGTTGCTGAGCATGTATGTGCACTTATGTGTTCTTGAACTAGGGGGAAAAACAACACAGGATGGGTCTTGGAAACCACTGGGCCCACTGTGAGGTGGACCTGAGATAAAACTCCACTGATGGCTGCTTTAAGGCCCTATTTTGTCTGGTGGTCCACAGGGATGCTTTGGAGTCTCTTAGAATTATTGTCATTTCCTAATGTCCAGTTGTTCCTGGAAGTTCTGATTCTTTCCTTTTTCCCAATGCATAGTCCTTGCTAAAGACTGTAGGTGTCCTTGACAAAGGCCGTAGGTGTCCTTGACAAAGGCTAGGAGAAAGACTAACAGTATAAATTTTTGGCAGTTTAATGAGGTCCTTTCTCTAAAGGTCCCTGCCTTCCCTTCATTCAAGGACTTTTAGGTGTGTAAACTGGCTCAGGTCAGGGAACATGATAGTACTTTTATAATTCAGACTACATTTTTGTTCACTTGACATACAACTTTAATGCTTGTACAGGCTAAGTAATAATTTAGTAGGTCTTTTATTTCACTTCCTGGGATACCATGATCAAATACCAAATGCCAGAGGTCTGTGAGAGCCAGACTGTTTTCATTCCCACTTCGACTCTGCTCTCCATTATGGTAAATCACATCCACCTTGCTTGTGTCAGTTGAGTGCCACCACATGGCCCTGACTCCTTGGGATCTAATAACTTCTATTGCATTTAGTTTTCCCAAGTCAGTGATTGCAGTTACCATCTTGAGATCCAGCCTGTAGAGAAGAGTGATGACAGAACTCTTCAAGGATTCTGGGACTTGCTCCCCTCATAAAATTATTTATCATAGTAGTGTCAAAATGTATGTTTTCAGCACCTTTCCAAAGTAGTTGAGTAAGCCTTAGATGACAAGTCAACCCTAACATTCCAATCTTAATAAGATGAATCTCTTCTATGTCAAATTGAAGCTGGTCTGAAATTTCCAATTTTCTCACATTTTGACCCATGCTTCAGCCAACCAACCAAATAGTTAGAGCCCTTCTAACTTCCAGAGCTGCAACATTAAACATAGAATCTCTGCTAAGCAAGGGCATATCAATAAATTCAGTCTGATCCAACTTTATGTTCTTTCCAGGATCATACAATGCCATTATATCCCCACCCCCCATGTATGTTCCCTGGTTTTCTAACTTCTATATATTTGAAAACTCAAGTAGTTATTGTGGAAAGAAGAACAGTTCCTTATGGGTCACATTTTATACTTTAACTGTAGGGACGTGCTGAGACTGGAATCCAAAACAAAAGGTCTAAAAACAAAGAGAGGTAGTGAGGGGTATATCCTGGAAAGAATCGTCATTGTCCAGCAAAGTAACTACCTCAGGGGAAGCCATTACAGGTTCTTTAGTGAATATAAGGTTAATCCCCTCAGGAGAGGGTGGAGAGGCTGTGGACATCACTTCTGATGGGGGTGGGGAGGCTGGTTCTACTGAGGGTGGAAACTTTTTTTCCACTGTCAGAATTTATACATACAAATTCTCATCAGAGGCCTCATCAGAGTCTTCCCATAAATCTCCATTCCAGCTAGGAGGATCCATTCTTTCCCAGTCAATGTCCTTACTTAAGTAATAAACATCTTGTGAAGCTGGAAGTTCAAATTGGCCTGTCATTCAGCCAGTCTTGAGGGGACATTTTTCATATGATATTTAGCAATCTCAGCCACATAGGAGATAAAACTCTTCAAGGCACATGTAGAAACTTTTAGGTCATTTAGGTCATTTACTAGTGATTTACCTGGGAATTTGAATACCTGAACTCATTCTTATCTTGACCACTTTGTCCAGTGACATTAGCTAGTGTTTCAGGATTTCTTTTCCTATAGTGCCCGTAGTTCTTGGTCATGCCACTTTGAAGAATAAAGAGGTAGACCAAACCAAGAGTGATGGGCAGCAAAGTAAAGTTTATTGGGTAATAGTACAAAGTTCACAAAGAGGAAGGGGGCCAAGAGGGTTGTCTTTGGGTCTTTCTAAGTGTAGTGCTTTTATGAGTTTGTGGATGGGCTGCTTTAATCTGATTAACCCTCCATGTGTCTGTCACCCAATCAGGTCTTCGTCTACCTGCCCATCTACCTATCAGGTTGGAAAGGATGGAGGGCTCCTTTCAGGGTGGTGTAAAATAACAGGATGAGGACTTTTTCCTTTTAAAAGTAGTTTCCTCTTAGAATGGGTTCCCTTGCCCCTGCCAGTCTTTCTTCCAACTATCCTCCATTACAGCCAAACTCATTATATTAGTTTTCTAAAAATCTTTAAAAGCATCATATAGAAAGTTACCCAGCTCCTTACTTGTTGCGAGTAGTTGATTAGTAGCATCCAGTGAAGACATTTTGCATATCTTTATTGTTAGATATGACATGGACTATCAGTGAACTCTTTACTACTAAAAATAAAGTCATTATCATCTTTAATTCTAATCAGAGCATCAATTCTAGAACCTGTTAACCTAACTTAAAAAACTTACCCTTAACATTCTGTTCCTCTAGAACTGCTCTTGGCACCAAAATCTGTATTAGTCAAAATTTTGCAAGATAAAACAGAATACATGTAGAGAAAGAGATTATCATAAGGGATTAGCTCATGTGGTTATGGAGGCTGAGAATCCCAAGGTCAGCTTTCTACAAACCAAGCAGGAAACCCAGGAAAGCCAGTAGTGAAATTTAGTCCAAGTCCAAAAAAAAAAAAAAACAAAAAAACCCCCCAAAAACCAGAAAGTGCTCAAAGTCCTAAGAACCAGATGAACTGATGGTTTAAATCCCAATCTGTGATCAGAAGGCTGATGTCACAGCTCAATCAGTCAAGCAGAACAAGAGGTGAATTCTTCCTTTCTCTACTACCAGCCCTCTGTGGATTAAATGCTGCCCAACCCAGTGGATTAAATGCTGCTTTACTGAGTTCACTGATTGAATTGTAAATCTCATTAAGAAGCACCTTCAGGGACACACCCCAAATAGTATGTAGTCAAACATCTGAAACAACTTATGACTCAGTAAAATTGAATTATGAAATTAATTATACCTGGTTATTTTTATAATTCAGTGAATTAATATATGGAATGATCTCTAAATCAGTTTTTATAACTATCCTTCAATAACTTAATAAAAATTTAGTTGAATTGGAATTTTGACTTAACTTTTTCTCATCATTATTTTTAGGAATGGTATTTATTTGGAATTCATTTCACACTACACATTTTATCAAGCTAAGCCCATCTTAAATTGTATCGATTTTCACCATTACAGTCATACTTTAAGAGGTTAATGTATTATTATATTCATTTTAAATATGATGCTAAGAAGGTTTAGATGGATAAGTTACTTAATGAAGGACAATGCAGCCCTTAAATGAGAGACAGTATTCACATCCAGATTTTACTGTAATCTTTATTTTCTAGTATATCATTTCTTCTTTTGGTTATGAAAATCTAGCTTGGTTATGGAGAAATTTTTTTTCCTAAATCAATAGTAATTTTCTCTACACACATAGGATAAATTCAATGTGACATACATAAAGAGCAGTATACATTTGAAAACCAAATAACTCAGGTTATCATTATTTCTACAAACTTAGAGATCAAGATTCTCATTTTTTATACAAGATACATTTGATGATTTTTAAATTTTCATCCAGCACTGTTATTTTAGTTTACTCCAATTTTTCTTCCAAATTCTTTTGTTTAGTGTAATCAAAATTAACGGAATCTCCAATACCAGATCTGTGACTTTCGAGACATTAAGAATATGTTATTTATTAAATAATTGAAAATGACAAAAGTTGTAATGAAAATCGGTATCTATAGACCCCATTTAGCACAATCACAGACAGGCTTAACCCTCTGATAAATTATAGTAGTCTAAATCCTGAAATGTTTATGAAGTGGGGGAGAATGTTAAATACCTATGTATTTACCTATCTCTCTCTAACTAAATATAAAGTATGCATGCATACACATATACATACATATATATGTATGTAAATAATAGATGGACAGATGAATAATCTTATAGATAATCTTATAACACTTTTGATACATTTTCCCCATGGATTCTCTATATTTTTACTTTTTTAGTTAATGGCAACTAGAAAAATTGTGCTATTTTTCTATCATAATCATTCACGCATTTTACTCAAAATGCTCTTGACATTTTCATAGGTTCAGAATGACCAACAATATGTTTTGTTCCCAATTTCTGGCTTCTTTGCTAAGCAGCAAAATCAAAGTAGTAAAATAATAAATCAAAGTAGTAAAATCAAAAATTTTTATTTTAACAAATAATTTTCACTCACAGTGGCTGACACAAATGTTGTAATTGATAAGATTACCTCAGCGAAACACAGGAAACATTTCATGCTCAATGTTCACATAAATGCAAAGAAACATTTAACAGAATAAAAGACAAAGATCACCATGTAACTGGTGAGTCTTTGGATATTATGATCAATTCCAAAAAAGTCACTGCTGCTTGGGAAATTAACCCATAAACATTAGAGTACAAGACAGAAGAAAAATTGCTGGATACTTGTATTGAGTTCAGGGTAAGTAAATAGGATGGAAAATCTATATCAATTATAAAATATTGGCACTTCACATACATGAAAATTATACAATTTCTAAGAATGTCTATCCCATTTTCACTCCCCAAATGGTCGTGTATATGTATTTTTCATACATATGATTTTTAAAAATATCATTAATCCTAATATAAGACTTACATATACAGACATACAGAGACATAAATTTATTTGCATATATTTTCATTTATTAAATTATTTTCATGGTTCTTTGTGATAAGTATTATTATATCCATTTTATATCTGATTAAGCTAATGCTAGGAAAATATAAATTCATATAAATGAATTTCTCATTTCCAAAAAGGTATTATGTGTTATTTCTAGTCTTTCAGTTTTTAGAGTTCATGAGTTGTCTAACATACTAACATTTCTCCAGTCATGTTCCATGAAATATTGTATGTGTACAAGGTTAATAACTATTGAGTGAAAAAGCATTTTATAGTTAAATCAGTTTGGGAAATATTGGACTAAACAATATTACACAGATTTTGTTAATGTGAGACTACTAGGAGCTATTCATATAAAAATATGTGGTTCTGATATCCAAAAAGTAATATATGGCATTTCAGAAGACTTATGTTCTATGGATCACACATTGCAAAAGCTTGGACCTTATCCTATTGTTATTTCCAGATACCAAAGTTTCCATAGCTTTCTCAGAGTTTGGGCCATAACTATTGAAATTAGGCTTTCAAACTGAATTTATGACATATTCCATTCAACTACGTTTTTACATATACATTGTTCAGTGTGCCACAATGAATAAAACCACTATGAATGAGAATACTTAAAGCCCTAGAGCCTTCAGAAAAATTTTACCTATTATTACTTCATTTCTGCTGCAGGCCCTTCTGACCCATAGTGAGAGTGTTTCTATTATCATAATCCCTTTCTTATATAGAAAATAAAAAATGAAAAATGATAGGCAAAAGAAAGGGTACTTGTAGTAATAAACATAAACTCTATCTTGAAGTGTTAATGTTCCTTTATACAAATAGTAATAATGAATTTGACTTGTTTAGATGAACACTTGAAAATTACCAGTATATACTCTTTAAGTCTTTAGAGGATATCTATGTATAATTCTATTTCCTAAGTTAAAAAATATATATATATGTATTGACTAATACTAGACTTAATGATAAGCCCAATGCAAACATTATTTTTAAAAATCTGTGTGATTAAGTATCCTTTTTACTTTTTGTACTAAACTTAAATTTTAGAATAGTTTACATTTATGGAAAATTTACAAAGATAGCAGAATTCCTTCCCAAATACTCCTCACCTAGTTCCCAATTATTAAAATGTTATGTTACTAAGTTTCATTTGTATCAGGCAATCTTCATGGACCATTTTTAACTAAAAATGAAACCCTTTGACATATCCCCATTAAGGTTGCTTGCTTGCTCGTTTTTATTTTTGAGTATGGCTTAATTTTCTGGAACGATAAGATGTTTGGGTTCATGTGGATTATTTCCTGCCCTAGTCTTCCACTTGATTTTGAAATAATTAGTTATTTGCATTATTCTAAAAAAAGTTTGCAGGGATCAAGAAAAAGAGAGAGAGTTTGTATTCAGTTTGAATTTGTTCCTGAGAGTATTCCTTTTCTCCTTTTTATCTTTGCTAAAGAAGGATGTGAACCCATGAGTCATTGGATAACATTTATATTGATGGAAAAGGTGTTGTGGTTTCTACCTATTTCAGTCCACTGGAAAATGAAAAACATGTCTGTCAGGAACTCAGAAGGGAGATTTGGATTTATTCTGAGAAAACCAACCATGCTGACAGTTTTACTCTTACAATATCTACAGAGGTTTGAGGCAAAACCGAATTTGAAGGAAAAAAAATCCCAGAATGTTAAGCTATATTTGTAAAATATGATTCCTACAGATGTCAAAAATACTGTCTCTCTAATTTTACCTTCATTATGAAATGCCTTCAGGCTCAGGCAGTGTAACTTTTCTATGAAGCACTTAATCTCTACTCAGGCCCCTTAGGAAGATGTAATAGCAATCAGTAAATAACAGTGCAGAGACTGTTGATTACTATTGAATAAACTAAAATGCTTTCCATACATCGCAAACTAAAAATGGATCGCTCTCATCACTTATCTTTTTTTAATGACATTTTAAAGTCTAAGGGCCTTATTAATCAATGCTTTATATGATGTTTTCCAAAGATGTACGTGTACCTTGCTTAGAAAATAGAAGAGAGGCAGATATAATGAGATTCTTCTGAGGAAATTAAATTAAATCAGTATTCATAAACATTAGGCATTGATAAGAAAAAAAAGATACTAAAAAAAGAAGAAATAGGAAAAAGAAAGAGTAAACGAAAAGGAAACTATTGTTGAGCAACAAGGACTGGTCCTTCAATGGTTAGTTTCTCAAATAGTTTTTGACAGACATTTTACCTTTCATGTTACAAAAAACGAGAATTCTGAAAAAATCTCTTGCTTGGGTCCTCATAAAAGAGGATGGTTAAGGCCAAGGGCTGAAACTGTGCCTAGTTGGCTCCAGAATTTGTGCTTCACTCACTATACATAAAAATCGTAACATATTGGCAATTTGATAACATTTTAAACATAACCGTGGTATTTAGCTGTTATTTGCAAAGGGAGAAGAGATTTTCACTTTTAGTTTATATTCCATATGGGTTTATCAAAATAATCAATGTATTTATAGAAAAGTATAAATGATAATTTTAACATATTGGGTAAAATTGAGAAGAGGCTATTTACTTGACAGATTTTCTTTACAATGTCTAAAGTTTTATTTTTTATTTTTTTATTTTTTTAAGATTTTATTTATTTATTTGACAGAGAGAGATTACAAGTAGGCAGAGAGGCAGGCAGAGAGAGGAGGAAGCAGGCTCCCTGCCAAGCAGGGAGCCCGATGCGGGGCTCGATCCCAGGACCCTGAGATCATGACCTGAGCCGAAGGCAGAGGCTTTAACCCACTGAGCCACCCAGGCGCCCAAAAGTTTTAAATGCTTTTATGGAAGAATAAACAAACATTAAATGGTACATATTTAAACTGTACAACTTGAAAAGTTTTGAAATTTATATACACCCACGAAACCACCTAACATATGATCACAAAGATTTTCTACTATACATTTTCTATAGTTTAATAGTTTTAGGTGCTCTGTGTTCTATTATTCATTTTAAATCAATTGTTTATGACATGAAGGATGAATCAAAGCTTATTGGTTTAACATTTGGGTTGCAATAGTTTTTCTTTGGCTAAATCACCAGTCTTCAATCACTTTTATCTCATAACTAATATATTTGCTAGTTAGGAAGTAATGGTTTTTCTTTCATTAGAAATCTAACAATAATATTTATTGATTTTTAATATCTCCCTATAATTATAATTTAATAAAACTTAGATTCTTCCCTGACATACTTTCATTAGTTACTGGTAAGCTATGAATTAATTAGTATTTAGTAAATATCTAGGGCAAATATGAGTAAATTATGCTGTACATTAGCTTTAATGAATAATAACTTCATATAAGTATATAAATATATACTTTCTTATATACTTTCTTTCATGTTTGAAATTAATATATGCCTGCATAAAATAAAATTCAGAAAGTATGGGGAAAAGGCATCACACAAAAAGTGAAAAAAAAATTTTTCCATCTGTATATCACTCTCTGACTAAAATTAAGGAAAAATGATTCAATTTATTGCAATCTGGGATGGTAGAAAAACATAGTCTGGTGCCTATGCAAATATTGACATGAGCTTGAGCTACCTTCATCACAGGAAAGATATTAACGTAGCAAAAATGTGTTAATCATGTCTAAATCTCATCACAGTTGTGTGGAATAAAGATACAAAGAAAAAAACACTTATATATATTTGGAAATTAAGAATAATACTTCTTGGGGCGCCTGGGTGGCTCAGTGGGTTAAAGCCTCTGCCTTCGGCTCAGGTCATGATCTCAGGGTCCTGGGATTGAGCCCCGCATCGGGTTCTCTGCTCAGCAGGGAGCCTGCTTCCTCCTCTCTCTGCCTGCCTCTCTGCCTACTTGTAATCTCTCTGTCAAATAAATAAATAAAATCTTAAAAAAAAAAAAGAATAATACTTCTGGGGTGCCTAGGTGGCACAGTCCATTAAGCATCCAAGGGCTTTGCACTCAGTACAGAGTCTGCTTGAGATTGTCTTTCCCTCTGTCCCCCTAACCCCCACCCTCAAACACTCTTTCTGTCTTTCTCTCGCCTTCTCTCGTAAATAAATAAATATAAAAGAATGATATTTCTAAATAACTTTTAAGGCAAATAGAAAAGAAAATGGTTTATGTGGATGATGATAAAAACTCTTATGTGTTAAAACATGTGAGGTACTCCAAATCTAAGCCTAGGTGGAGTTTCATCGTCTGAAGAAAATATTGGAAAAAGAGAAAGTTTAAAATTCAGAAACTAAACATACATCTCAACAATTTAGGAATACATGGATAAATTAAATCATAATATTGTTGAAGAAACTAAATATTAAATTAAGAGCAGAAATTGTTTAGATAAAATATAAGATAGAGAACCAGTTTTTTTTAGATGAAATAGAAGTGTCAGAAAAATATGAATAGTCCTATATATTTATTAAGCAAATTTATCACAATCATTTATAAAGAAAAAAAATAAGGTGAATCTTAGGAAAAGAAATGTTCTTTTAAAAAAGTAACAGACATTTTACATGAATAAATAGTCCAAAATATCATTAATGACAAAACCTTGGTGTCTCAAAGAAGAAAATTTATAGGCTAGTGTCACACATGGTTATTTTTTAAAAAGCTCTGCATAAAATATTATTAATCCAAAAAATATTATTAATCCAGCTCCAGCATTATATAACTGAACAGTGTGTCATCTAAAATTTGGATTTAATATTTTCAAAAAGTTTAACATTCAAACATTAATCAATATAATTTACCAAAATTAATATTAATGGAAAAATTATAATCTCCATTGATAAAGGAAATGGAATTTAATAAGATCTAAATCCTAGCAATGGTTAAATTATTAACAGTTTAGGAAAAAAATATATATCTCTTGCATGTTTACTGGCATAATAACTAATATTACTGATATTATTTCCATTCTATTTTAAATATATTTGCCTAAAACTTGGGAATGAAGCAAAATGGTTAATAGAAGTATCTGGGACATGATATGATGAACACTATGTGCTATACACAATTAATGAATCATTGAACAGTGGTGCCTGGGCAGCTCAGTCGGGTAAGCGTCTGCCTTCGGCTCAGCTCATGATCCCAGGGTCCTGGGATAGGGTCCTGCATTGGGCTCCCTGCTCATCAGAGAGTCTGCTTCTCCCTCTCCCTCTACCTGCTGCTCTGTCTATTTGTGCTCTCTCTATCTCTGTCAAATAAATAAAATCTTAAAAATAAATACATAAATCATTAAATATTGCATCAAAAACTAATGACGTACTATATGTTGGCTAATTGAATTTCAATTAAAAAAAAAATCCAGGATCTGAATTTTCTTCATAGAGACAATCTAATGAATGCATATTCATCACTACATTTTTATGTGAAAGACATATTGATAGAGCTTATACTAACTTCCCCCAAGCTCCAATTTATGAGACACTCATTTTAATGCACTATGATCCATAACAAATTCCCTTGAAAGATTTTTATTTGATAATGACATAGTAAGCATTCATTATATGCCATACTATAAATGTATTATTTTCTATTTTGTTTGAATTTATTTAATGGAGCCAATTTTTTAAAGTAACTGAGAAAATGACAGAGTTGAAGAATACATATATACACATGCTTATACTTACTCCTTGTTACTTCTAATATTTGTTTCTATCTCTTAATTTTAAATCTAGTAACTTATTTTAAAAATGTAATTATTTTTTTATATTTTATTTATTTATTTGACAGAGAGAGACATCACAAGTAGGCAGAGAGGCAGGCAGAGGGAGGAGGAAAGCAGGCTCCCCACTGAGCAGAGAGCCCGATGTGGGGCTCGATCCCAGGACCCTGAGATCATGACCAGAGCCAAAGGCAGAGGCTTAACCCACTGAGCCACCCAGGTGCCCCTAAAAATTTATTTTTACTTCCTTTATTTGTGTTATCTGGAATGCCACTAAAATATGGAAATTTACTATATTAATTGAGGTTGTCTTTAACTACTGGAAGTCTGTTTTAAGTTTCCCCTTTAGGTTACAGCTCCTGGTAAGGCCAGGTTCAAATGTGTAAAACATGGCTACATGAACATTCAGAAGAGTTGCCTGTATTGTTCTCAATGCATAGGAAGGCAGACGAGTCCTGCCATTAGAGTCAGAGAATTGCCTATTTCTCAGTCCAAAAGACTGAGCTCTATCCTCTAGGATGACGTTCCAGAGAAGTTAAGGAGGAAGGAGATATTGTTTTCCCAAGTGTCATTTTTCTTTAAATAAATTTATCTCTAACCTCCCATGACCTTCTTTTGATACCAAATAATGTCTAACCTTTGACTGCAGAATTCCTTGCTTCATAATGGCCAATAAATACTCTATCTCATCATGTTCTGCTCAGTTGATATCAGTAGAGTGTGTGTTTTATTCTATGAATGAAAAAAAAAAAGACAATAGGTAGAGATAAGTTTGACTAACAGACTCTCAGTTTGGCAGGAACTGTAAAACTGAATCAAATAATTGGAGTGTGGGTTCATGTATCTCCTGACCACCAGATCACCAAATGTTTTAGAATTCAATTGCTGCCATAAAACATTACCACACATTTAGTTAATTAGAACAACACAAATGTACTCTCATAATTCTATGGTTCAAAAATCTAGGTTGGCACAGCTGGTTATTTTGCTTTAGGTTTCACATTGCCAAAATCAAGATGTCAGCAGCCGAGCTCTTACTAGCCAACTCTGAGCATTCTATTCCAAGTTCATTCAAGTTGTCAACACAATACAGTTGCTTTCGGTATTGAGGTTGAGGTCCCCACTTGCTTGCCGGCTGTCAGTTGGCTGACACTCATTCCCTACTAAAGGCTTCTTTCCCAGGTCCTTGCATATAGGATCCTATATCACAGAGCCAGAATGACTCTTCTGTTTTCTCTTCCACTTTAGAGACTTAGATGATTCCATTGGGCCTACATGCTTAATCTAGGGTGGTATCTCCATTTTAAGGTCAGTTTATTAGCAGTCTTAATTACATCCGCAAAATTCCCTTAGAGCAGTAGATAGGTTAGTGTTAGATTGTATAATAAGGGAACTAATCTTAGGGAGACATCTTCAGAATCCAGCTGACCAACCCAGCAGGTGGGAACGCTCTTCTTGGTCTGCATGTTACAAGGTCACGATTCCAGACTTAAACATCCCTATGCAGAAATGGCAAGAAGTGGGTGGTGAACTCTAGGACTATGAAAATCTCCTGATTTTACCCTAAGTGGAATTAGCTCTAATGAAAATAACTTTTTTGGTTAAGAACTATGAATTGTGGGCACCTGGGTGGTTCAGTGGGTTAAAGCCTCTGCCTTCGGTTCAGGTCATGATCTCAAGGTCCTGGGATCGAGCCCCACATCGGGCTCCCTGCTCATCGGGGAGCCTGCTTCCTCCTCTCTCTCTGCCTGCCTCTCTGCCTACTTGTGATCTCTCTCTCTCTGTCAAATAAATAAATTAAAAAAAATCTTAAAAAAAAAAACCTATGAATTGTGATTTTTAAAAAAATCTATAGTAAACCTTATTTTGTAAATCACATATATCTGTATCAATATTATCTTCTCAATTCCACTATTTCATAGAGAGTAGATCATATATTTACATTATACTCTCTTCTTTACTAACCACCACCACCTCCAAAACCTTATAGACATGTACTTTAATGGGCAACATGCTAGTTTATGTGTGTGTGTGTGTTTGTGTGTATGTGTGGGATCCTGGGAATTGGTATGAATACCTATTTCTAAATTGTAGAAATTATATGTTGGGCCCAATTATAGGATTAAAATGTTATGTATTTTCTTCTTATTTCAATACAAAAATACATGTATGGCACAACTTAGATAATCTTGGATTTAGGAAAAGACTTTCTGAACATTAAGTTAGTAGATAAATTAATATATGTAAAAATTATATTATGACCATTATAAATTTTAAGTTAAAAATAAAACTAAGGAGGAAATTATAGCTATGTTTATAATGTTGGATTAATTAATGAAAATTAATTAATGAAAATCATTAGTTAAATCAGTAAAATAATGAGCAAATGGTATTAAAAGAAAGTTTACAAAAGATGAACACACAGCTTTGTATTAGTCTAAATCTGGTAATTTATAAGTATATTGTAGTTGTTGCAGAATTCATATTAAGCAAATGATTTTAGACATTTGTGTTAGTGAAAAGTGTTTCTGAGCTACTCCTAAAGTAGAGATGGGTAGTGATGTACCTTCAGTCCCTAGAGTCCAAGAGAAATGCATGTTACCATATTCAATGTCTAATCACAAAATATATGCAAAACAGAAAATGCAATATCTAATATAAGTATAATTTCCTGAGTTAGATGGCCATAGGGAATGTGTCATTTATCAATTGCTATATAACAAGTTATTAAAAAACGTAGTGTCTTAAACAGCACTTAGGGAGGCTGAGAAAAGAAATGCGTCAAGAGAATTTAGTTAAATTTATAGTAATTTAAATATGAATTCCTTTGAAGTAATACATCTAATTAATAATTCTAACAGAAAAATAAATTGTTATAGACAAGTTTATGGTAGAGAATTATGAATATGCTGATTCAGGTCTTGATTAAGAAATTAACAGTGGTTATGCACTATAATTTTGTTTGAAACTTCTCATACAAGAATATAATTTTAATTCAATATATGTTTTTAAGAGCATGATAGAATAAATTTAAAGTGCATTTATAATAAATGATTAAGTACATTTAAGAACTACATGATCAATAATCTAAGTTTAAGGGTATGTCATTATATTTTAAATTATGAGAGTGCTTAACTAAGGATAATAATTGAGAGTTTACAGATAGACTCTTTTTTTCTTTTTAAAAATATACTTCTATAACTTACTCTATGAGGCCAGCATTACCTAATACCAAAACCAGACACAGACATTATAAGAAAGGAAAATTACAGATAAATATCTCTTATAAATATAGATGCAAAAATCATCTCCATGGACAGATAAATGGATAAAGAGAATTACATATATACAATGGGATATTATATGGACACACAAAAAAGGGAAATCTTTCCACTTGTAACAACAGGGATGGAACTTGAAGGCATTATGCTAAGGGAAAGGAGTCAAACAGAGAAAGACAAATACTTCATGATTTCACTTATATGTGGAAGCTAAGAGAAACAAGCAAACAAAAATGAACTCCTAGATACAGAGAACAGATTGGTGTTGCTAGAGGTCAGGAGTAGAGGTGAGAAAAATAGGTGAAAAAGGTGGTCAAAGGTGCAAAATTCAAATTCCAGTTATAAAAGAAACAAGTCCTGGGGATTTAATGTGCACAGCATGGTGGCCACCATTAATTAATAATGTATTATATATTAAAAGTTGCTAACAGAGTGGATCATAAAAGTTCTCATCACAAGAAAAAAATATGTTTAACTATGTGTGGTGACAGATGTTAGCTAGATTTATTTTGGTAATCACTTTGCAATATATACAAATATAGAATCATTATGCTGTACAACTAAAATTAATATAGTGGTATATGTCAATTATATCTCTATTTTTTAAAAGTAATAAACCTCATAGGGTATGTTATAGTTCATGAGAAAACACTTGCCAAGCATTCTAGCTATAACAGAATTAATAAATTTCATAATTAGGAACTCTAATAGTCCTATTTGAAATAGTACAAAAGACTGAAATCTATTATTTGTTTTGGATACAAAAGCATAAGATTAACATTGTCTCAGCAAGATTATCTCCATAAGACAGTATCAAATATGGAAGGAGTAAGGAAATACAATTTCAACCTCTGTGAAAGAAAAGAAAAATATCATGAAAAGAAGAAAAAAGACAGGCAAACACTGTAATTGTTTCCATGTATGTTTCTTCATTTCATGTCACCTAATGTTACTGTTTACCCTTAAACCGAAAGACCCATCCATTCTTTCCAAGTCTGAAGCTTACCCTCCTCTACACTTTTCAAAGACAGAACTTCTGCTGATGTCATTTGGCTCACGTAGACAATGTGCGACCATCCGGAAGTCATCGGCAATTCTAAACAAAGGCATTTTTTGCTTGGGAGCAACAGAGGATTCATAATTCCATACAGGAAGGGTTTATGGGCAGTAATCCAGTTGCAATGGGGAATAAAAGTAGAGTTTTCAAATATTTTTGCTGGCGTATACAATTAAGGAACATTTAAACACTATGAAGCACTTCCACATTTTTCAATCCAAATATAAAAATGTCACCCCCCCATAAGTTTAAATAGTAGCAAAAGACACAATCCCAACATATGTTTTGAGAAAAAAAAGAATGCTCAACAAAAATTAGCATATTGAAACAAGCATACACCATCACCAGACTTTGTTCCAGGTATGCAAGGCTGTTTTTCAGTCAAAAATTACCACATTAACAGATTAAGTAAGAAAAATCACATGATGGTATCAATAGACATAGAAACAGCATGCGATAAAATCCAACAGCCATATATAATTCTTAGCAAACTAGGAATAGAGGAGAACTTCCTCCACTTGATAAAGAACATCTACAAAAAGCCTATAGCTGCATAGAAACTCGAAGTTTCCTTGCTAAGATCAGGAACACAAGATAGTAACACCAGCTCACTTCTACAGTTCAACTTTGCACTTAAGACAAAACATGGCTAGATGATACATGAAAATTAGCAAAGAAGAAATAAAACTGTTTTGTTTGCAGATGACATGAATATTTATGTAGAAGTTCCCAAAGAATTGACAACTACAAAACAAACAAACTAACAAACAGACAAACAGAAACAACCCTCCTGAAATAAAAAGTGATTATAGCAAGGTTGCAGGATATAAAGTTACTCTGCAAATTTCAATTTTTTTCTTGGGTACCAGCAATAAGAAATTGGAATTCAAAATTAAGGACACAATACGATTTATATTAACAGCCCAAATTTGATATAATTATGTATAAATCTAATGGAATATGTGTAAGATCCATCTGGAGAAAACTTTAAAACTCTGATGAAAGAAAGCAAAGATTTCAATAAGTAGACATACACGTGGATAGGGAGGCTGAATTTTAGCAAGATGTCAGTTATTCCCAAATTTTTCTATAGATTCAATGCAATCACAATGAACATCCCAACAAGTTATTTTGTGGATATTGACAAATTAATTCTAAAGTTTACACGGAGGGGCGCCTGGGTGGCTCAGTGGACTGAGCGTCTGCCTTCAGTTCAGGCCATGATCTCAGGACTCACAACCCCCTGGGTACTGGGATCAAGCCCCATGTAGGGCTCCCTTCTCAATGGGAAGCCTGCTTCTCCCTTTCCCTCTGCTGAGCTCTCTCTCTCTCTGTCAAATAAATAAATAAAATCTTTAAAAACATAAATAAATAAAGTTTACATGGAAATACCAAAGACCCCAAATAGCCAACACGATATTGAAAGAGAAGAACAAGATTAGAGGCCTAACATTACCTGACTTGAAGGCTTACTACACAGCTACAGTAATCAAGACAGTGCAGTTATTGGCAACAGAATAGGAGAGATCAATGAAATAGAATAGAAATCCCAGAAATAGACCCTCACAAATTTAATTAACTGATCTTGGTCAAAGAAGAAAAGTCAGTTCAATAGATAATGGATAGCCTTTTCCATAACTGTTGTAGCAAAAACAGTATATGCACATGCAAAAAATGTGAATCTCATTAAGGACCTTGCAATTTTGACAAAAATTAACTCAGATTGGATCATAAATCCATTAAATAATAAATGTAAAATGCAGCACTGCAAAATATCTAGAAGCCAATGTAGGAGAAATCTAAGTGATCTTTTGTTTGGTGATGATTATTTAGATACAACACCAAAGTAAATCCATGAATGAAAAAAAATCATAATGTGGACTTCATTAAAATTAAAACACTTCTCTATGAAAGACACTGTTCAGAGAATGGAAAGCCATGCTGCAGACCAGGAGATGATACAATACTTACACATGATAAGGGACGGGCATCTAAAATATACAAAGATCAGCTAAAATACAAGAATAAGAAAACTGACAATTTTAAAAATCAACAGAAGATCCAGGCACCTGGGTGGCTCAGTCATCATTAAGCATCTATTTTTGGTGTGGGTCATGATCCCAGGGTCCTGGGGTTGAGCCCCACATCGGGCTCCCTGCTCAGAGGGAAGCCTGCTTCTCCTTCTCCCACTCCCACTACTAGTGCTCCCTCTTCCACTCTCTCTTTCCATCAAATAAATAAATAAAATATTTTAAAAACTAAAAAATTAAAAAAAAGAAGAAGAAGATGTAACCGTATGAAAAGTTGCTAGCATCATCAGGGAACTTCAAATTAAAAGAACAATGAGATCCTACAATACACATGAAAATGGCCAAAATACAAAACATCGACAATGCCAAATTGCCCATGAGGTTTAGAGCAATAAGAATTCTCACGTGTTGCTGGTGGGAACGTAAAATGGTTCTGCCAGTTTGGAAGACTGTTTGGCAGTTCCGTATAAAACTAGACATGCTCTCACCATGTGATCAACCAGTTGCGCTCCTTGATGTTTCCCCGAAGGCACTGAAAATGCATATCCACACAAAAACCTGCGCAGAAATGTTTGTAACCTATTTCTTTCATCACTGTTTTTTACTCTTCAGTAGAGAAGTATTTCACTTCCTCAGTTAAGATGATGCTGAAGTACATGCATATGAGGAAAATTAAAACTAACTATAATGACTTTCTCTTGGTGGTAAGAAATTGAGTGTAGTCTGAAGACAACCTACTGTTAAACTTCAAGTACACAAAACTCAAATCTTTCAACTTAGTTCTTAATATGACTTTATTTACCTTCCTTATTATAGTAATTTGATTGGATTACAGTGAATTCCTATAAAATCCAAATTTAAAAGTAATTAAGTGGCACCTAGTCTCTCCATTCCTCATGGAAGAAGCTTGGGGGATCTAGAAACTAAGAAAGTCTGTACTTGAAGTTAGGAGCAGTCTGTACATGTAATTCATACACATTGCTAGGTAAGATGGCTAATGTGATTTTAAAAATCTTGACATGCTCAATTTCCCTAAAATTCCCTATTCCACTATCGTTTTCTCAGTGTCAGAATAATTCTGTTGTTGGGGCACCTGGTGGCTCAGCCTGTTAAGTGTCTGCCTTTAGCTGAGGTCATGATCCCAGCGTCCTGGGATAGAACCCTGTGTCGGGCTTCCTACTTCCTCTCCCTCTGCCTCTCCCCTCACACATGCCCCCCCTTCTCTCTCTCAAATAAATAAAATCTTTTTTTAAAAAAGAGAATAATTGTTGTTTATGTTATTTAATTTAACCTAAAACTGGTAACATTAATTTATGTGAGAAATAGAGAATACAAAGAAATAGAGAACACAAAAACTTGGCACCTTGCATAGCTGTAGGTAGGTTTACAGTTCCCTGAGGCAAAACTATTATCAGAACCCAACAGAAGAGAAGTTTTCTTCTTGGGGTGTGTGTGTGTGTGTGTGTGTGTGTGTGTGTGTGTGTGTGTATGTGTGTTTATGTCAGGCTTGAGCTATTATCTGAAAAACATCCAGAATGGGAGAAGAGTAAATATGAAGCCCCAGGACTTAGGATAGAGAACAGAAGGAATGATTGTCCTAAGGTGGACAGAGAGATGCCATGTATAAACCTCAATGGTTTAAGTAATTTTGTTCATGGATTGTTGAGCTAAAATATAAAGTAGCTTTACCATACCTATGCAATGGAAATGTTCAGTTTTCAAGGAATAAAACTTGATCTCTATAGTGCTTTCTCTTAAAAAGACAAAACATTGTCAGGTGTTGCCTGCAGCATAATGGCCACCTTGATAATCTATTTCTGAATAGTTTTTTTTTTATATTTTGCTGTGTATATGCCACTACGTCTATAATTGCACTAGTATTATAACATAGGACAACTCAATTAAAGTGTTTGTTGAAGCTAGATTTAATTTATGAGCCTCAATAGGTCACCTGCTTTATTTACTGAGCAATATATAACACAAACCAAAGCTCTTATAATCCATGATGGAGACTGAAATAAATCACAACTGTCCTACAGAAACTCTGTCAGAGAACCTAAAAAAAAAAAACCCAGAAGTAATGGATTTGATTTTATTCCATCTCTACTTTTTCTTCTTTCCTATTTTCTTGGGAATTTATATTTCTTGAAGAAAGAGCTGTTGGAGATTTGGTCAGGATCCATTGTCATACCCGCCAATTTACAAAACCATCATAAAGGTGACTGTAGCTTTGAAATAAGGAATATAGATTTGATCACATGACAAAATGTATCACTTGGATTAAATACTCAATTTAAATCTATTACTATTTGACCCCAAAAAGCAAATTATCATTTAATGGTTACTTTTGGAGTAGTAGGCCCTTGGTCCCAACAGCAGTTTGTTTAAAATAGCCATGTTGCCTTCCTGCCTCTCAGCATTTGACCTTAGCTCTTAGCCTTTGATTTCCTGTCCCATGTAACTACAAAGGAACAGGTTTCCTTCCCTTCCAGAGGCTTTTCAGTAGTAATGCTGCCAGGCCTAAGCATTAAGTAGCCTCAGGCTACTGAGTCAAGCTGCTGATCTAGATGCAAGTAAAGAGATTTATAAGAAGCACAATACAAATTCATAGTTGGCTGTGATGCCCTCTTTCTAAAGAAACAGAGCTATCTGGGAAATGTCATCAGATATTTCTCTATGGTTAGTTTTGTCTTTAAGGACAGGTGGAAACAAATACTATTAAAAGGCATGCACAAACATACATCGTCCCAGACATTTTGCCGGTCATCTAGCCTCTGGTCATGAAGCAGAAATCACTTTCTGTTTCATTTGTCCATTGGAATTTGGCAAAGTTAATTTTTGCTGATGTTGGAAATCTGTAACGGAAAGATAATTCAAGGAACTTGAGTGTTCTAAAAAAACACCAAATCAGAATGGATTTGAGACTGGAGTGAATGGTTTAACATGTATAAGGCATGTTCTCAGAATCCAAGGCCAAACTTAACCTGGTGAGAAAATGGAATATGCCCAAGGTGCCTGCTATGGTAGGTAGGCATGATCTATTTCCCTTCAGTTATGAGAAGATACATCTGGATTATAAAAGAACAACATTTCTAAAAGATATAAGAAGTGGATAATTCAAAATTCTGAGAGGTACTGTTGGGTCTTGGTTCTTTTCCTGCATGCCCTCAACTAACTGAAAATGCAAACCAAAAGCATCAATCAGGTACAATGCCTACCAATTTTAAGATTTCAACAATCAACCTTTGAGAAACTCTTGTTGTCTTTTGATACCTAGTTCAGATTTATAGAGTGGCTTGTAAAAGCCTTAATATGGGAAATCTATTGTTTTGACTATTTAGGGTCCCTTAAAGTTTCATATGAATTTTATCAACTTGTCAATTTCTATAGCCATCTGTGATTCTACTAGAGATTGTACTGAATCTTTAGAACAATTTTTTGGAATAAAAGGTTTTTACTACCTTGTTCAATTTATTCGTAAATATTTTTCTTTCTTCATGCTCTTTTAAATGGAATTGTTTTCTTAATTTCTTTTTTATAGGTGCTTTATATAAAGACATAAGGATTCTTTTTTAATGACACTATTGAGATGTAATTCACATATTATACAATTCACCCATTTCAAATACAATTCAGTGTTTTGTTTTGTGTTTTTTTAGTAATTCGCACAGCTGTTTTTGGATTTTTCTTTCCAAGTTTATGGACATATAATTGACTTTTGTACATTGATATTGTACCCTACAGCCTTCTTACGTGTATTTATTAGTTCTGCTCATTTTTAGTGGCTTCCTTAGGATTTTCTATGCATAAGATAATGTTATTTTTTAATACAGATAGTTTTACTTCTTCCTCTCTAAACTGAATGTCCTATATTTGCTTTTCTTGCCTAATTGTTCTGACTGGGACCACCAGCACTGTTAAATAAAAATGGCAAGAGAGGACATCATTGATTTTTTTTCCTGATCTTAGAGGGGAAAGTAAAATCATTAATATGATTTTAGTTGTGAGTTTTCTATAGGCACCCTTAATCTGGTTGAAGAAGTTCTCTTCTACTTGTAGTTGTTGAGAGTTTTTATCATGAAGGGGAGCTGGATTTTGTCCAGTGAGTTTTTTGTGTTTATTGAGTTGCTGGTGTTTTTTTTTGTTGTTGTTGTTTTGTTTTATATTGTATTGATATTGTGTATTATATATATTTTTTAATGTTGAACCAAGCTTACATTTCTAAGATGAATCCCACTTAGTCATAATGTACAATTATTTTTATATGTTGCTGGATTCAGTTTGCTAGTATTGAGGATTTTGTGTTCGTATTTATAAGAGATATTTGGCATGCAGTTTTCTTATGACATATTTTTCTGTTTTTTGTTTGTTTGTTTTGTATCAGGTAATAATGGCTTCAAAGAATGAACTGGGACATGTTCCTTCCTGTTCTAATTTTTGGATAAGTTTGTGAAGAATTGGTACTAATTCTTATTTAAATGTTTGGTAGAATTTACTCGTGAAATCACCTGGGCTTAGGCTTTAATTTATGGGTATTCTTTTTTTCTAAAGATTTTACTTATTCATTTATTCATTTATTAATTTGTTTTTAAGACTTTACTTATTTGACAGAGAAAGAGAGAGAACAAGCAGAGGGAGCCACAGGCAGAAGCAGAGGGAGAAGCAGACTCCCCACTGAGTAGGGAGCCTGATGTGGGACTCGATCCCAGGGTCCTGGGATCGTGACCTGAGCTGAAGGCAGTTGCTTAACCTACTGAGCCACTCAGGTGTCCCTCATTTATTAATTTAGAGAGCATGAGAGAACACAAACAGGGGGAGGGGCAGAAGGAAAGGAAGAGAGAATCTTAAGCAGGCTCCACTTTGAACATTATGGGTATATTCAAGTTTTCTCTGTCTTCTTGAATCAGTTTTGTGTCTTTCTAGGAATTTACCCATCACATCTAAGACATCTTATTTTTTGGTATTTAATTGCCCGTAGTATATCTTTATAATTCTTAGAGGTGTTTGTTTTTATTCTTAATAATTTTTAAATCATGAACTTGCATTTGCATTTTTTGCATTTACATTTTATTATGTAAATTTACTGATTCACATTAAATTATTTTTCTACACCTATAAAAATAACCATGTGTTTTCTTTCCCCTTTAATCACATAATGAGACATATGTCTTTACAAATTCAAGAATAGTAAATCATCCTTTTAGTCCTGGGATAACTGGAAATTAATGGTGTTTTATATTTAAAATTTTGTTAGATTTTGTATATAAATGATTTTTTTAAATTAGGACTTTTTTCCTATGTCTTTGTATTTCCTATGTATTGGCCTGTAATTTTTCTTTCTTTTAATATCTTTTTGTGGTTTTAATCTCAATGATATACTGTCGCAGGATCAATTGCAAAGAACTTTGGCTTCACTTGTGATAAAGATTATGGCAAGAGTACTTGCCATGATCTCAGTGAAAGACCTTCCTCTTTGACTAGGCTTGAGGTGTAATTAGATAAAGCTGCTGAAATATCTACCTAATCTTTAAGCAATTAGATACAGTTTTAGAATTGTCAACTACCTTGAGGGTAAAGGGATGTCAAATATCAAAGTCATCCTTTGGGTTTTCCTTCTCTCCAGGATTTAGCTTTTCAAGACCTTTCTTCCCAAGCACTTTGCCAATGGCTTTACAAAGGTATTTATAATGCATTACACAAATTTTCCAGTTACTCTTGCCAGGAAAGTTGATCTGAATTAAGTGAATTTGCCATCGCTGGAAGCGAAATATCCCACAAATGAGTGTGTGCGTGTGTGTGTGTGTGTGTTTGTGTGTATTGTTTCACATATGGGAGTATTCCATATATATTTTGTTATTAATTTATATCTTTTTAAAAAGATTTATTTATTTATTTTGGGGGGGGAAGGGGCAGAGGGGGAGAAAGAGTCCTACACAGACCCTGCGCCCAGAGCCTGACACAGGGCTCAATCTCATGACCCCAGATCATAACCTGAGCTAAAACCAGGAGTCAGAGTCTCAACTGACTGTGCCACCTAGGTGCCCCTGGTTATTAACTTATATCTTATTATAATTATGGCTTGATAATTACAATTTATATTTTTCAGTTTGTTTTTATGTTCTAACACATGATAAAACTTTTTTTGGAAACATTTCAGATATGCTTCTAGAAGAATGTTGAATACTAGGTGACTCTTGTTAACTATATATTCTATAGCCCTTTCATTTTGGGGAAAGGTATGTCAAATTATCTTACAAAGAGCAGGCCTTTGTTTTCCATTACATGCTTTGTTTTCTTGCTGATCTACTTTGTTTTCAGGTGGGCTCTGCACAATCTTTTTTTTTTTTTTTTTTTTACATTGATGGCGAAATGGCCACCAGATGTGATGTGTGATGAAGTGACCCAGAGAAGAGAGAAAAAGAAAGAGAAAAAGAGGACTGAACTTTTACTAAAAGCTCCAGTAAAATCTCTGGGGATCATGATGGCCAACCTTATTTGTTCTAAATGCTTCTGTAAGTCCATCTCTGTTTCAAAGGGTGTTGGATGCTCTATTAGACTAGGCTTGTTTTACCTCCCAAAAGGAGAATTTAAGAAAGAGTGGGGATAGAGAATTAGTTGGGGACAGTATTTTCTATGGATATTCTACATAGATGTTGCACATACACAAATAAATATGTGAATGATTCATTTTCTTTAATAAGTTTTAGGTATTTGGACTCATTGCAGTGATGCTAAAATTACAGTAAATCAGAAAACCAAAAAATATATGAGTAGACTATCTCAAATATGGAATATTTTTCATTTTTTCAATTAAGATGCTTCCAAGAACAAAGTTCCTATCACGTTGCTTCTCCGTGAGAGACATATTGTTATTCCATTCTTAAGGGCTATGTTAAGAAGTGTTTTTCTAGTTAACCATGCAGGTTAGGAAGCATTTTTTTCTTTCATCTGACTAAAAGGAAAAGTAAACTAAATATATCTTCTTTGTATTTCCAATTTGTTCATAAAATTTCATTTTGTAACAGCATTGATACCTTTCATTTTTGCACACTGAGAACCCTGATCAAAAACATTCTGTCTTTTCTTCCCTAATTCCCATCTGCCTTTCCTATAATTGCATCTTTTTGTGAATTTTGCCTCAATGCTATTGCCTTTGCTACCTTCTAAACCTTTCAGTAGTTCTTTATAAGTAAATTGGAATTGCATTTGAAAATTTAAGCAGAGATAAACTTTCTTTTATGGCTTATTAATATGAAACTATTTAAAGCAGACCTTTGAACTAGAAAGATTAAATATTAAACAATATTAAGTTGATTCAATTTATTTAAATCAGAACAAATGAGAATTTATAACTACACATCTCACTTTTTCTTTATATATAAACTTTCTTTATATATAAACTTTTCTTTATATATAAACATCCAGTATTCTTATAAATCTTTCATATTCAAAAGTTACATTCTTAACCCTATTTCCTCTTCCAGTTGTACTTTTATATTTCTATTTTCACCAATGCTGTTGTAAGCAATAGCTTACATTGCTATTTCTCATGTTTTCTTCAATTTTCCCCTAAACTGATGTCTATCATGTTTTCACTCTATTAACTGACTCTCCCCCCAACAAATGTCTCTAATACCTCCATGTTTTTACCTTCATCTGCTAGTTCAAATCTACTGCACCTCTTGGTAGCATTTGACATGGTTCATTATCCCTTCCTACTTCATACACCGTTTTACTTTGGTTTCTGTGTGATCACACTCTTCCTTGGTTCTAGGATGGAACTTATTACTATTTCAGTCTTATTTCTCCTTTAAAAAATTAATATAGAAAAGTACAGGCTACATCTTTGATCTTTTTATTTGTTCTACCTTTTCTATCTTCTTTGATGATCCCATCCAGGGTAATGATTTTTAACAGCACTTTTATCCCAACAACTTTGGAATTTACTTCTCTGGCCTTAATTTCACACATTTTCAACTCTTTACTCATCACTTCTACTTGAGTGTCTAATAGACATCTTGAATTAAACATGAATAAAAGTGCTGATTCTCTAGGACATATTCCACCTATGTTTTTCCTTATGTCAGTTCATGAAAACCCCATTTTTCCAATGCCAGATGAAAGAGCTTGTATTCTTGAATCCTCTCCTTTTGTCATATGTTACAGCCGACCACCAAGAAGCACAGTCTGGCTTCAAAATATATCCAGAAAGGGATCCTTCCCACAATTTTACTTCACCTAAGCCACAGCAATTTATTTTCTGGATTACAGAAGTAGCTACCTAATAGTACTCACTTCTATCCTTATCCCCTGTAGTCCATCCTCAGCAAAACAGGACTGGAGTGATCCTTTTAAAACACAAATCAGTTTATCAATCAGAATTTACCAGTGACTTCCATTCCATTCAGCGTAAAAGCCACATTCTTTAAATTGGTTTGTAAGGCCTTGTATAATCTTATCTGTTCATTTCCTTCCTAGCTATTTTTTACTTTTTTCTCTCTCTCGTTCTTTCATTCCCCCTCTCTCTTTCTCTGCTCTAATCACACTGGTATCTTTATTATTCCTGTAGTATGTTAGCTATGCTCCCTTTTTACTTCATTTGTTCTAGTCTTTCTTCTGTCTAGAAATATTTCTATCATTAACTCCATCACTTCAAATTTTAATCCAAATTTTGTCTTTCCGTTTGATCACACAGAACTCCAATTTCTGTTTATTTTGTGGCACTGTTTGTTTTTTCCCTGTATCACTTATTATATCTAACATATAATACCATTTATTCTTTTATTATTTGATTTTTTTAAATTGCCTTTCTTCTTTTCCTCCCACTCTTGATGTATACTCCATGTAAACAGAGGTCATTACGGTGTTCCTGTAGCTTAGTACATTTTATATATTCAATCCAATATTTATTAAATGTATGAATACTCTGTATAAATGATATACAAGGAAATGTGATTGAATGATCACTGATTTTGTTACCTTTTTGCTTATTGTAGATATTATCAAAAACAAAATAAAAATTAATTCAATAAACACACTATGTTGTTTATTGAAACAATAAACGAGAAACACAACAAATACAACAAGAAATAGTGTTGATGATAGATAATGCAGTGATTTTTATAACACAGAATTTAGGTCCTTTCAGTTCTGCCAATATTCATGAAATTTGGACAGAAATATTAAAATCACAATTGCAAAAGGAATATTGACAAACCTACAGGAGGTTTAGAATTTCTAGGATTGCATTCAAGATTGGTGATAAGATTTCAAAAGACATAGTTGGGGAATAAAAAAACAAACTTCATGAAAAAGTGAAAAAGTGCATGTTTATACAGTGATTGTGTATTTGGGGACACATGAATAACATAAGGCAGTGATTCAATTAAGGCTCTGGAATCAGAATATATGGACTTCAAGTGTCTGTCTCCCAAATGGAATGGCCAGTGACTAGTTACTTAACCTTTAAATCCTCAATGCTCCTATGTATAAAACAGGGTCTGTGTGATACCTATCCTATGGAATAGTTGTGAGAATTGAGTAAGTTTAAACAGACTATAGAAAAACTTGTTCCTCATATAACAAATGTTCAATATATTTTTAAACAATTATAGCGCATAGAGAAGTTTTGGAAAAAATTATGCTCTTTATATTGAAGTTTCGTCTTCCTTTGGAAGTGTACAGGGTATCAGGATTTATCACATTATAAGAGTAAGCATCCATTCAAAATACTTTATTTATTTATTTATTTTTTAAGATTTTATTTATTTATTTCACAGAGGGAGAGAGATCACAAGGAGGCAGAGAGGCAGGCAGACAGAGAGAGGGGGAAGCAGGCTCCCCGCTGAGCAGGGAGCCCGATGCGGGCCTCGATCCCAGGACCCTGAGATCATGACCTGAGCCGAAAGCAGAGGCTTTAACCCACTGAGCCACCCAGGCGCCCCATTCAAAATACTTTAATGAATAGAAAGGAGAAATATAGTGAAGTCAATCACATAAACAATGACTTTATCCACAATCCACTGTACCAATCCAATATTAACTGAGAGTGTATTAAGACATATTATGTATGTTTTACACATCATGAGTCCTAAAGGTAAGGCAACTACTTCATCTGATGATGTAAAAAATTGTTTTTAAAAAGTAAAAAGTTGTATTTCAAAACACATGAGGCACATGAGAAAAAGCTCAGTGTGTTAAACTTATTAACTACATTTATTCTGTTGCTTTCGAGTGTTTGAAATGATTTTCCAAGATAATGTTAATTATACATGAGTTTACTCCATGTGCTCTCTTTAGAATATCACTCAATATTTCATGCTCAGAAACTTATTTTGTGGTGAGTCGAATGCATCTGTAAACAGATGTTAAACTAAAATATTGGAGTTAAAATAGTGATAAAAAACCAGGGAAATACTGCTCTCTAATTTTATAGAATGTAGAAGGTTTTCTATTAAAATAGCCCAACAGTGAGATGATTAGGGCCACACTAAGAAGAGAGAAGATGAAATATCCTTTAATACTCAATCAAGTCAAAATCAACAGAGCACAATCAATTATGTAAACTGAGGATAATAGAAACAAGTTAAAAATAAAATCTCAGTTGATATAATAAGCACATATTTCACAAAGATTAAAATTGATACCTCAGAAATGCTAATTTCAAAAATCTTCCATATACTGATGATAACACCACTACCCCATGTTAAATCTTTTTTTTTTTTGTCACAATGTAACTTTCAATGGTAATACATGAACTTAATTCTATGTAAGACCTTTCCTTGGGCTGCTTGGGAAAAGCAGAGTTTCTAGTTTTGCTTTGTTTTGTTTTAATACCAGAAGCCAAAGTCATTTACTCAAAGATCATATATATATATATATATATATATATATATATATATATATATATAAAATTTTCTCTCAGGAAAACCTTTACATTTTAAGAGATAAAAATATCCCTTAAGATAAAGGAAAGTAAGTCCCTTACTAGGCTGTCCAAGAAATAATGGAAACAGAACTGGAATTTTAGTATTTTGACATCAAATGTTAAATGCTTTCTATATGATATTAGGGCATTGTTTTTCTTTGACTCTCTGAGGACTCCTGAATCTAAAATCTTTAACATCAAGTGTGAATATTTTCCCTGTCTCTATTTAGTAGCATCCTACCACCCCTTAGTTAGTAGGTAAGGTTGAGTCAGCGACTAATAAACTGAATTATGCTTATAATTACATCTTCCTGACAATTACTGACAGGACAAAAATTTTTAATAATGTAATCAATGGTATATCAATAATACCATAGAGTGTTCTGGTGTCATGCATGCATTCATTCACTCAACAAAATCTACTGAACAGTTGTTACATGTCAAAACACACTATCATCCTGCAGGGCTAGAAAGAAAAGGCCCGTTATACCTAAATATCGTCAGCTCATCATTCAATTATTTAAGCAGGAAGCATCCCAATGAACTTATACCATTAAGGTGTTTGACTTTTTAATTTTATTTAATCTATATTTTAGTAGTGGCCTAAGTGTCCTCTGATCACAACCAAAATTCAGATCTCATTACAGTTTTAAAGAATACTTTGTTGCAGTCTGTTAAAACAAAACAAGATGGAGACAAGGATGGAAGATCCCAAGAACAGACAAAACCCAGGTAAGTCAGTAACGAAAACTTAATCTAGTTTATTTCATGAATGTAAGCAAAATTTAGCTTTGGTTATTTCTTATAAATGCTTCTGATTATCATAAACAAAACAAATCATCTTCTTAAAATGGTATAAGATAATTACTTTTAGCCAATCCCCTGCTGCCTGGGAAACCGCTGTAATAACTAACTACTGTAAAGGTCAAACAATTTTCTCATCTTCACTGTATAAGCCATTCTGCAGGCGTGCTTTTAAGCTCCATACCAGTTCTGGGGTTGAAGTCTCCCTGCTTTCTAACGGTTTGTTTCTTGCTCAATGAAATACTCAAGTAAAACTGTCTGAATATTCTTTTGACAAGTCACATAGTCCTTGACCTTTTATAACAGCGATGCATGTTAGATTACTATTTGAAACAAGTTAACCAACTACTGACAGTTCAGCTCTATCCCACAGCAGTATATACGCATCAGCAATACAGCCAAGATGAAGTAAGGCAAAAAGCCTTTTCATTAAATCATTTGTTAGAGAAATACTTAGATGATTTGTATTCGTATATCTAAAGCAGATTTCTTGCTACTCACCTTAATTGTATGACTTCATTTCGGAACATTACTTTCCTCATTTTACAAAGAGAAACATTATAATGTCCCTTCTCAGAATTATTATGGGAATAAGTTAGAGATCATATGGTACACTGTGACTTATAAAGTTGTACAAATTAGGTTTTTTTTGGTTTTTGTTTTGTTTTGTTTTTTTATTTATTTCACAGAGGGAGAGAGATCACAAGGAGGCAGAGAGGCAGGCAGACAGAGAGAGGGGGAATCAGGCTCCCTGCTGAGCAGGGAGCCCGATGTGGGCCTCGATCCCAGGACCCTGAGATCATGACCTGAGCCGAAGGCAGAGGCTTTAACCCACTGAGCCACCCAGGCGCCCGAATTAGTTATTTATACTAAAGTAGTTTTTTAGATTTGAACTCTTAATTTACACACCCAAAAAATTCCCTAAAGAGTAAGAACAATTTGAAATTCTTTGAATATTTGCTAATTAATTGATATGGAGGAAATATTTAATCTGAAAAAATTGTTCTAATAAGTGGTTATTCTCTGTCCCCTATTCTTCAAAGATACTATCTGAATATATTGTCATATTAATAGATGAAATCTTAAGTAAGAAACCTAGTGTCGTTCAAGGACACTTAACTATTTAATTCTGACAAAACATGTTCAAATGTCAAATATTTTTCATTTTCTCTTAGTCTATATTAATGCTTTCACACATTTCTAATTTAGAGTTCTACATGAATATGACAATTTTTTGAGTAAAATTTCTTGAAGATATTTTATTATAGAAATAATTCAGAGTAAAAATGTTTTCTTTTTTTTTCTTTTGTATAGAATAAAACACACTATTGAGGAGTGGAATTAGAGAAATTTTCTTACGTTTGTGGCAGATCACAAATTCACTCACATTACATCAAGCTATTGATCGAAAGAGAATTTCTTGACTCCATTTAAAGCTTTGGATTTTCCTCATTAGCAGTCCTATCTGATAAGGATAGAGGGGTAATATAAACATTTAAAGTTTTTTTTACAAAATAAATAATAATATATCTTTTTACATTTTTTACTTAAAAATGCATGTTGAATTTTATGAAATAATATGTGGCAACCATCAGGGTACAAATATTTGTAATGTTTGTTTTCCATTTTAATTTATATATTTGATATTTGTAATATTCATCCATGTTTTTATTCCTCAGATGATGTCTAATTGTCTATTAACTGTTAGTTTTTAACATGTAGTAATTGGTTTATTCTCACTGATTACTTATAACTTTTGCATCAATAGTAGTAATTACAATTGCATTCTGTAGTTTCTTTTTTCCCAGGTATTTCAGCTCTTTGAATAAATCAGGAAAGCTTTCTTTTTTCTCTATGTTGTGAACCATATTAACTAGTTGAGAAAATATGTATTTCTTGAATGGCTGATAGAACTTGCCCAAAGGAAAATTCAGGCCAGAGATCTAATTTTTAATAATTATCTTTCATTTTTTTATGTTTAGTATTCTTATCAATCCTTTTTTATTTGCTAATGTACATTTTGAGTAATGTAATCTTTTATAGTTTTTTTTCTCTTTTTAAAACTAGACCTTTGAGTGAGATAATCAAATTTTTGATATGTATTTTTTAATTTAGACGGTTTTAATGATCTCAATTTCTTGAAACGTACTGAGGTTTTGTGGGCCAATAAGTTGTCGATTGTATCTGGAAAATAATTTTTTTAAAGATTTATTTATTTATTTGACAGAGAGAGATCACAAGTAGGCAGAGAGGCAGGCAGAGAGAGAGGAGGAAGCAGGCTCCCTGCTGAGCAGGGAGCTGGATGCTGGGATCATCCCAGGACCCTGAGATCATGACCTGAGCTGAAGGCTGAGGCTTTAACCCACTGAGCCACCCAGGCGCCCGTTGAAAATAATTTTTATTCTTTGCGAATTACTATGACATTTACCTTTTGAATATATATAATTTAGGCTTGTTTTCCTATAAAATAAACATATCTAATCTTTTATAATTTTTCTTATCTTTTTCTGCATTAATATACCATAAAGACAATACTAAAAATATCAAATTAAAATTATTACTACATCCACAGGTCTATTTTATTGATTAAATATGTCTATGACTTATATTTTCTTGAGATTTTAATGCATTTGGATGTATAAACATTCTTCAATAGTTTTACCTTAAATTCTAATACACCCACTAAAATTCACCTTCTCAGCAAGTTGTTTCACATATGCATATTTTTACTTCCAACAACATTCTATTCTTTCGTTTGCAATGTATCTCTTATAGACAATATACTGGTTGAGTTGCTTTGCTTACTTTATTATCTAACCTGAAAGAACTAATTTTCAATCATTAAGTATAAACAATTAACATTTATCTTAATGTTATTAAGATTATGCAATTTTATATTGTCACCTACCTAAATTTTGTTTTTCGTCGTCTCCTTTTTAAATTTATTTTCATGTCATTTTATTCTGCTGTTTTTAAACATGTGAATTTTGTTTTTATTTTTCTAATGGTTATTAGCTCAAACTCCATTTCTCTATTAACATTGAAATTTACCAATATCGGTATCTTTCCTAGAACTAGAGTTTTTTAACCCCTTGGTTCTCTCGTTTTTCTGCTCTCCTTACATTGGTCCAATTGGTTCCACCTGGAATATTATACATTTATATTCTATGCTTATACTTTTATTGTTTGGCCAATTTTTAATTCGGTCATCAGATTTTTATTAGGATTTTATTTTTCTATTTTTTTTATTTCTTATTGCTTCCAACTGGATTAATTGCTCTTCTTGTTTAGAATATCCCCACATTTATTTCAAAGATTGTCTTTTTGTGGTAATTGTCCTGAGATGCCTGAAAATACATAATTCACTCTGACACTTAAATGAGTTTAAATCAGAAGTCAATAAATTTATTCTGTAAAGAGTGAGATAGTAAATATTTGAGATCTTGCATGCCACGTGGTTTCTGTGTGATTTCCCTTTTTTTAATTTTTTTTAAAGATTTTATTTATTTATTTGACAGAGAGAGAGATTACAAGTAGGCAGAGAGGCAGGCAGAGAGAGGAGGAAGCAGGCTCCCCGCTAAGCAGAGAGCCCGATGCGGGCCTCGATCCCAGGACCCTGAGATCATGACCTGAGCCGAAGGCAGAGGCTTTAACCCACTGAGCCACCCAGGCGCCCCTTTTAGCACAATTTTCTCTCTTAGTACAATTTTTTCCCCTTTTCTGAGCTTTCTGTGGCTTCAGTTACCCACAGTCAACCCTAGTCCAGAAGCAGAAGATCCTATTTTTTACGAATCATCAAAAGATCCGTGGTAGCGTAATGTATGTCAACGTGCTTATGTCATGCACCTCACTTCATTTCATCACACTCATCTCACATCATTACAAGAAGCAGAAGGGGGAGTAAAGTACAAGCATATATTTTGAGAAAGAGACCACATTCATGTAACTTTTATCACAGCATATTGTTGTAATTTTTCTATTCATGATTAGTGATCGTTGTTAAGCTCTGTGTCTTCTTTATAAATTGAACTTTATTGCAGGTATGACTGTATAGGAAAAACACCGTATCTGTGGGGCTTGGTACCATCAGTAGTGCCCTCAGTAGTGTCAGGTAGCCCCTGGGGTTTCGGAACACATTTCCCATGGATAAGGGGAGACTACCAGACGGACTCTGCTGTTCTGTCAGGAGAATATCCATAGGCAAAATATAAATAAATGGATGAGGCTGTGCTCCAATAAATTTTTATACAAACAGGCAGCAGCTTGGATTTGCCCTCCAGGCCATAGTTTGCTGACAACTAGCTTGGGTTTATATAAAATTCTGGGTTCACTTTTCATAATGTTTTTATTACTACAGGTATTACTACACTGTCTTTTTTTCACACACTGATGCATTTGAGAAATATATTTTGATTTATCTATTTTTCTTGTATGAGCACTATCTTCTCTTCTTTAGAATTTCCTCTTTTCTAAATCATCTCAAGTTTCACAGTGAGTCTCCAGAGTTCTTAATGTGGCTTTTCCATTTTTTTGTTTGTTAGTCTCTCCTACCTTTTTCAGAGATTTATGAGCCCTTTCAATCTATTTTTAATAGTTCTCAGAAATCATTGTTTCTTGTTGTGCAAATATCAATTCCTTTCTATTTATATCAGTTTTACTATCTAGATTCCTTAACAGTTGTTGAGTTACTTCTAATGTTATTCTTATTTTCTCTCTCATCTTATCTGCTTTCTTTATACCTCTTGGGTGAGATTTTTTATCCCGACTTCCAGCCTTCTCACATTTTTGCTGCTGTATAATTCTTCCATTCATTCTAACACTGGATTCTTTACCTCAACAACTGTGTTTTTAGTATCTCTAATACTTTCTTATTAGTGTAAAGATATTGTTTTAATTTTGACTTTTATTTCATTAATTCTCTACTTGCTTTCTCTATGACAGGTTTTTCCATCTGTTGCTTTTTTTTTTTTTTCAGTCTTCTTTTTCCAGGTGTTTGAACATTTTCCTTATGATCTCCTCTCCTTTGGGAACTCTACTGTCAAAGCGAATTAAATTTACCTAACCCTACTTTGTGTTTTTTCAAGTAAGATTTGAGGTAGTAAGTGTCATGGATCTCAGAATAGGAAGTCTCGGTTGATATGCTTTGTACCCACTTTCCCTCCACCCGATGTCTGGCCATCCATGAGTTCAGCATTCATACCAGAATCTGTCACCTAGCTTTCTGCCTGTCTGGGCTTCTCTGAGCTTTTGTGTCACCGGCACAGAAGGAAAAGATGGAAAGCTAAGGAATTCCATCTTGCCTTATTGCTCTTGGAAGATGACCCCAGCTATGCATAGGAGGGATTCCCACATAAAATTAATACTGTAATTTATTAATCTTCAATGTTGATTAGCACTAGGCTACAGTTTATGATATAGCTTGATGACTCTAATTATATAAATCTGGTGATTAAGTGAAAAAAATTTGGGAAGAATACAAGGAATAAGAGAGGTGGTTGGAAAGAGAGTTTTACTTCAAGCCAATGAATACTCTTGTGGAGAAAAAAAATATATATATATGTATATATATATATATATACATATATACATATATATATATATATGTATATATATATTAACCTAGTACATCTGGTTTTCTACTTGGGAAATTGTTTTCCTCACATGTAAGATCAGGAAGTGGACTGGTTTACAAATTATCTAGCCGTCCTCTTGGTTATCAAAGAAGGTCTATTATTTTAGGAAACATAGACTTTACAAATAAATTTGAAAGAAGGCATGTTTTCCTCAGAGCAGAAGGTTCTATCTTTACAAAATTTGGTGTTACTTGAAATGCATAAATGAAGATTATCGGGTGACTGAAGCCACATCCCTTAGAAATCATTTCAGTCTTTAGGATCTTAGAAGGGAAATATGGGAAAGAATTTTGGATTTGAATTAACCTAGGGTTAAAAGCTACTAGTATTTTACAATCAGAGAAATTATTTGAATTTTCTTGAATGTGGGAATCATTTTAACTTATTAGAAATCTTTTAAAACTATTTTAAGTAGATTAAATTAGATGAATTAAATTGATGTAAAAGGATGGTAGGACAAAATAAATTTATTTTTCTTTTCACCTCCATATAGTTCTTAAACTATATTTAATCCTTTTTAAAAATATGTATATTTAAGACACTTCAAAAACTGAATTTCCTTTGAGGTGAGTCTCCCCCTCTCCAGGTACCCCTACCCTCCCTCCATTCAACTACCCAAGAAACACCATCCTAAAATGTCATAAAATCGCTTAATACTTTCAGTGTCTATGAACTCACTGAAAGCATATTTATAAAAGTATGAGTTACAATATTTTGAATTAATTTAAATTTGAAATAAATGATAAAGTATTTACACTGAAGTTATCGTTTTTATTTTTGTTCCATGACATAAGTGGTTTAATAATTCTTTAGTCCATAATCTTGAAAGGCCTGATGAAGTACCTAAGAATGCACTTTAGTAACTCTGACCTGAGATGATTCATAATATTGTAAATTCTTCAGTTATCTGTAAGATTTTCAGAACACTGGAAATTGTATTCACATTTGATTTTAAATACTATTTTGAGGATGTATACTAAAATAGAGTAACATTAAACTTCTACTGGTATTCAATATTTGATCATCTTCTACTAGCTATCGAGAGTGAAATATCATTGCAATTCATCTTCTATATAATCACCTCATCAAACTTTTATATGGTGATTTTTTTTCTTTGACTTTTAGTAGAAACCTAGTTATGTTATCTTGCTTAAATACTCAATTGTTTTTTTTTTTTTTTTTTTAAAGATTTTATTTATTTATTTGACACAGAGAGCGAGATTACAAGTAGGCAGAGAGGCAGGCAGAGAGAGAGGAGAGAGGAGGAAGCAGGCTCCCCGCCGAGCAGAGAGCCCGATGTGGGCCTCGATCCCAGGACCCTGGGATCATGACCTGAGCCGAAGGCAGCGGCTTTAACCCACTGAGCCACCCAGGCGCCCAATACTCAATTGTTAACCAAAACGCATTACTACATTTTTTTATACTGATGGCTAAGTAATTTATGCAGATAATTAAAGTAGTGCTTCAATTTTCATTACATCCTTAAGCATACTTTCTTTTCAAACCAGATTAAACTTAATGGAGTCATTTGCATGCACTTTTCACTGATTTGGAGTTTGTTTGCAAACAAATTGGTATTGTAAAACTTATTGACTTACTCTCAGCATATTTCCTCATTTTATTGATGTATTGAAATACTTTCGGTGCTATAACAAGCTTTCTTAAAGAATTCTTCACTAGAATCAAAGGCTTTCTACTCTACTCATTATGTTATAGTAAATTAAATTAGGTATAAAGACTTGCTGAAAATAGAAATTGTTATCCTAGACCCTAAAATTATGTATTTTGTCTTTGTGTCATTTGGTTGGCTAAACAATTTTTGTAACATATATATTCTTCTATTTAGAATATGAATAACCCTGGCCTCATATAAGAAAATATTAAATGATTTACTTGTAATGAAGCAATACCACTTTTGTTTAGTTAATGAGTTGTTTTTTGCATCATTCACGTGGATTTGATAATTATTCTTAGTATTGTTTTCCTTCTAGGGTACACTTTGAAGAATAATAAAAATTATTTCTTAAAGAAAATAGGAAAAACACTGTAGTGACCTAAGTTGAAATTGCCAAACATAATTTACTACTCTATGGAAATCATAGGATATGGTATAGCTCCCACAGTTTATGTGGGCTGCAATAAATAATGGCATTCTCTCAGAATCTCCTCAGTAGAAAGCTCTTGGAAACAGACCAAAAGTCTGATGAGAGGGGATCGACAACATCCTTCTCATTTATTTGGAATGAAGTGTACATTTAATTTTATAAAGCCTTCTTTCTTGTTACACAACTTGATCTTTACCACCTCATATGTTTTTCCTTTCCCTGTTGATAGTCTGAGGATCTGATGGTGTAACAATTTCTGGTTCCTCATTTCTTTCCTTCTTGACTTCATCTGCTCACAGAATGGGCTTTCTAATAAAAGTGGCCATCAATGTGGTGAATTACTTAATATAAGAGATCATTTTTACTTACTATATTCTTTGTTGAGTAAAGAAAGACAATAGCTTCATTCAACTTGAATTTGTGCAAATCTTTGAAAAAGGATGTGTGTCAGGTGACTATATTCATTAAGACTTCAAACACTGATCCTGCCCACATAGAAGGTTTCAACAATTACCAGGGATTAGCATAGTCTTCTGGGTGTCATTCACCTGAAGGTAGCCTTGTTTAAATCATATTTTAAAAAGTATCCATATGTTGAAACACCATCAAAGGAGAGAATCCTCACAAATTATTTTTGAATTGGTTTTTGAATTCATCTAGAAGTGATTATATATGATATAGGCAATGTTAATTGCTCTCTTTTGATTCATATTTAGTTCTATAAATATATATGCATGTTTTCAAAAGTAAAATGAATCTAATTGATCTACTACTCTCAGATATTCTATTATACTCTTAGAGATCTAACAAAAGTACCAAAATCTGATATAATGCTAATTAAACACAAATATCAAGGTGAATGAAGAAATTTGCTAAGCATCTGAAAGATACAGAAATTTCCTATATGTGTTATTTTGACTAGATCTTAACATATCTCCTAAGCATTTCATGGTAATTATCTAAATTCAAGTATTAAGTCAAATTAAGACTACTAAAATTTAAATTGTTTTATTCATATTTTTAGTAAACATTCTTGGTATTTTAAAATCACTTTATAAAATATTTTGCATTTTGTTGGTTAAAGTAAAATTAAGTCATTATAACACATTTATTACCTCACCTAAATTATTATTGAAATGCTTATTTTACACTATTACAAGTACATAATACTCATTTTTGAAAGGCAGTGATTTAGAATGAGATCATAAAAGGGATGAAATGAGATAATCAGAAAGTTAATATCAAACAGTTTTTGAGGTTAAACTTAATGACTGCAATTCTTTTAAAAATACTTTCCTCTGTAATTTTACACTGCTGTTTCACACAACATTTGATTTATTCCAACTGTGTTTAATTGGCCCAGATGCAAAGATAAGGGACAGTTGTGACCTTGAGATTGTGACCTATGGAGTAATGAGGAAATGACTATATGTTACAAACCTATATTACTAAGTTTTAGTTTGTGCTACTTAGTTTTTTGTTGTTTAAATCTTCCAGGAGAGATCTCAGAGTGAAGACTGAGTCTTTAATAATCTGAAGATGTGGAAGTGTGGGGTTACCCCATTCTCTGAACACTGTTACACAGAGAAATGGTTAACACTGCCTGAGAAATACTTCCCTTCCTTATTCAACTAGACTTTATTTTTCAAATATCAAGAATATACTCCTGGTCCTGGTTTATGCCAATCTCTTTGATCTGTGACCATTTATTAATCAAGGTGCTTTGATTTGTTAGTGACAGGGACCATTCTATGATTCAATATTGCTGAATTCCAGTCAAGAATTCATTCCATTGTATAACTTTATCTAATTTTTTAAGGCCCAAGTCAGCTACTCAATACCCTTTTATTTATTTATTTTTAAAGATTGTATTTATTTGTCAGAGAGAGAGAGAGAGAGAGCATGAACAGGGGGAGGGGCAGAGGAAGAAGCAGTCTCTCTGCTTAGCGAGGAGCCTGATGTGAGACTCAGTCCCAGGACCTTGGGATCATGACCTGAACCAAAGGCAGACACAACACTGAGTCACCTAGGTATCCTTCAATATCCTTTTAAAAGGAATAAAAGTTTAGAAGGACCCGTGGATTCTCTGTAACAAAAATATGTTGCTCAATCTGCTTTTACAACAGCATATGTGGTTAAAATCTCAAGACTTAAGAGTTCCATTTTTTACCCCAACTCTTAATCAGTCTGAAACACCTTAATGTTATTTTGACAAGTTTTCATTTGGTCCCTGAGTGAAGAACTCCACAAGTATATTTATACTAGATACAAATTGCATTTCTGTGATTTATACTGGATAAAAATTCCACCCTGATATTAGAAAAATTCTTTTGATTTTGAGATTTTACTAGAATTCCAGTCACTACAATATCTCTTTGCTTTCTTCTCATATTGTTATAGATGTTGTGAATAAGAATCATGGGGAGAGTGACAGCATTCACTTAGATGTGGTATTATGTTGTTATTCACCTGGATCTATCACTTGTTGTTCCTTGAAGGTTCGGCATTATTTTTTATAAGTCAGACTAAAAGAAGTATATTCATGAGCATGTAGCAATGCACACTCATCTCCTGCCTGCTTTATTTTTCCTCTTTCTGACCAGTAAAGAACCATGCTAAGCCTCTATAAATTAAAAAATAAAGGGAAACGATGATAAAATTTTATCGATAAAGCTAATTCATGTTATTCATTTTATTCTCCTTTCCATAACTCACTAGGGAACAGCTTGACATAAGAACAAAGGGAAGGGAAAGTTGCTGGTGAAAGCACATAATATTTGATCCTTGTCATAGAAAAGGAAATAAATTTAAATGATTCTTTAAATGTAAAACATTCTTGTGAAAAAAACGGTAGTTTTTAACACATTTGATGTCTATTTGTTATAGTACATGTTTCTAAGTCTAAAAAGAAAGAAGGAAACTTCTACATTTTTGATCATTTTATTTTTTTTCCTTTTTGTTTTCTTTCAGTAACCAAACATGAGTTCTACCCTATAAAAAATTTTTAAGTGTTCGGTACATAGTTATTATTTATTTATTATTTTTCTATTTATTTATTTAATCATTATTGACTATAGATGTAAAAGAAGATAATGCAAACACTAAATAGTGATAGTTTGTAATAAGATAATAATATTACATAAAAATGTGGACATGTATGTGTTTTTGTATAGTTGAAAGAGATGAAAGAGAAATGGAAGGAGCACTTTAAAATAAAGAACATGAATCCCTAAAAGTAGTCCCATGTTGATATATTTCAGGGATTTATACTTACACTTCTGTTTGCCAGCTTTTAGAAAATTAAACTATATTATATGTAGAGTAAGAAATAACATGATGACATACCACTATCATGAAACGTAGTTCTTTAGAAATCGAGGGGAATTTTGTCATTATATGAACTTTTAATTATGAACATTATATTTTACAATAAGCTTTCATTCTTTGATTTTTGAGATATGCAGTATTTTAAACATTACATTCTCTGATGATCTTCAAACTGTCATGTAGACAAATACTTTTAATTTGGTATAAAATAAATATTATTTAAATAAATCTGAATAAGGTTTTAATAAATATTAGTTTGAACCTAAATAAAAAACCTAAATAAATAACAATTTGAAGCTGTGTCATACTCTTCAAGTATCAGAAAAACACAATGATTTCTGTCAAAGCTTTCCACATAGTGGATAAGGATTAACATCATTCAATTAACTTGACATTGTCCAAAATAACTCTCACATTTTAAGCCTCTATCTTATACAACCATTTTTATTTGAGCCATACTTTCCTACTGAACTTATGTATCTTGAAAATCTCTTTGACCTCAAATCAAGAAAATGAGATAACTGAGTTGTTTCTGATTTATTTTACATTTTGAAGCTAAATAATTTATAACAAAGTAAAAATAAATATAGTATGTTTTCCCTTATCACCCATTTCCTGAGAAGATGCTATATAAGTCAACTAAATTCCATCTACCAACCTCTTATGATCTATGATATCAAGTATAAAATTGCCTTTTAATTACATTGTTAGATTCTGCTAGAGCTTAGTGCACATTTGTATTTTCCTACAATGACTCTTGTAAAATCTAAGAGATCTGTAGGTTTGTTGTCTGGTAGGCTAGACTAACTGCCATGGTGAACTTGCAGACCCTATTTTGAATGAAGGTAAGGACAAAAAATACCCCTACACCTTTATTTAAATGTAAGTACAAGCAAATCACTAAGTGTTCATTTTCAATTACCTTTTTAATTTTTTTGAGAAGAAAAAAGTAACAGTGCAAAAGGTATAATCAAAACATATTCAAGAAAAAGTGCAGCTTATTAACAATAAATGAATTAATCAAGTATAGAATAATTGTGAAATAGGTTGTATTGCTCTTTATTTTTTCCTTTCAGTAAGATTATAATTGAGAAAGCATAAAAATGTAAGGTCAGAGTTTCCTTTTTTTTTTTTAAGATTTTATTTATTTATTTGACACAGAGAGAGAGATTACAAGTAGGCAGAGAGGCAGGCAGAGAGATAGGGAGAGGAGGAAGCAGGCTCCCTGCTGAGCAGAGAGCAGAGTTTCAATCAAATATTTGCAACTATTCTTTCATCTCTTATTCTATAAGATACACTTTAACATTTCATATGCCTTTGGAGAAAGATGGTTGATGTTGAACCATAGTTCTTCTCTACATTCCTCTTTTTTTAAATTTTTTTTAGATTTTATTTATTCATTTGAGAGAGAGAGACAGAGAGAGAGCACAAGCAGGGGAAAAGCAGAAGCAGACTCCCCACTGGGCTGGGAGCCTGGCATGGGGCTCGATCTCGATCCCAGGATCTGGAGATCATGACCTGAGCTGCAGGTAGATGCTTAACCATCTGAGCCACCCAGGTACCTCTCTACTTTCCTTTTATAAATTACAGTTGCATGATGAATTGGCCTTCAAGGAGCTGAAGTTAACTCAGCAAGCACAGACTTATTTTATTTTATTTTATTTTTAAGATTTCATCTATTTGACAGAGAGAGAGAGGTCACAAGTAGGCAGAGAGGCAGGCAGAGAGAGAGGAGGAAGCAGACTCCCTGCTGAGCAGGGAGCCCGATGCAGGGCTCGATCCCAGGACCCTGAGATCATGACCTGAGCTGAAGGCAGAGGCTTTAACCCACTGAGCCACCAGGTGCCCCAAGCACAGACTTCTGTAAATGTGGGCCACCTCCAGTAAGACTACATACATTTCTTGACAAATTGGAAGAAATTGTATTTGGTAAAGAGAGATTTCAACATATTTTCAAGGATGTGACATTCTGATAAGTCTCTCTTTAAGCCTAGGCACTTTAATATTTTACAACAAGTACTCATATAATAAGCATATGGATTAAAAATCATTTATTTCCACTATGAGTGAGGTATGAAAGTCAATTATTATTGCAGTAATAAACTTATAGGTATGATATTTTTATAACAAAATAATGTGTTATTATTTTCTAAACTATCACATCTTATTCCACCCAAATTAAAAGATTTCTACTAGTCAAGTACATGTCTGAGATATCACTAATGTGAGCATAGTCCATTTTTTCACTAAATGTCTTTTTATATAAAAATTATTTATATGTTGTTTTAAATTAAAATGTAGCTGGTTTTCCAAAGTGTGCATTCTTTCATAAATAGAGTTATCATGTGAAAAGAGCTGAGTAAGAACTTTATGTTTGTGTCTTTTCTAACTTCTGTTTTATTTCCTAAGTGATATAATAGAATGTTGCCAAAATAGTGTAACACATAGAGAATATAATATCTGAGCAACTGTTATAATCTGAAAGTTTGTGCCCCCCCTAATATTAGTATGTTGTAATCTAATCTTCAGTGTGACAGTATTTGGAAGTGGGGTCTTTGGGACATAATTAGGTCATGAGTGTGGAGCCCTCATGAATGGAACTGATTTATTTCCCTATTAGGCAATGAAGGAACCAGAGCTCTCTCTCTTTCTACCACTGTGAGGGTAAAATGAGAAGTAGGCAACCTGCCACCTGAAGAGGGTTCTCATCCAAACCTGACCATGTTGCACTCTGATTCAGACTTCCAGTCTCCAAAACTGTGAGAAACAAATGTTGGTTAAGCCACCCAGTTTATGGTATTTTGCTCTAGCAGACTGGGGTAAGACAGTGATAAAATGTGCAAAAAAATGAAATAGCATATTGAATACACAAGCTATCATTTATCATAAATATAGAGGTCATCGATACAAGTGGCTGTGATTTAGTTCTGTGAAATCGAATTTAACTGTCTTAAAAATTCTCATAACTTCCTGAATAGATTCTAGAATTACTGGGCTTAAACTTAAGCAGTGTATTTCTGCTCACCAAGGGCTCAGAATTGCCTGTTACTTGGCTTGACCCAACTTTTTGGCTTCTCTCCTCCCCAACAAAATCCTGAACCAGGGCTTATTCTTAAGCTTAATGAAGAAAACATCTTCTTTAATGGCTCATTCTGACTACAGAAATAAGTATTTCCCATTAAACCATCTTGATCATGTCTGCTTAATGACTGCTCGTCTCTATAAATAAAAATTCCTGTCAACCATGCTTATTTACCCCTCTTTACTAAAAAAAAAAAAATTTTGTTTTATTTAGAGATATTTGTCTTTAACACTGACATTTTGCCTTCACACAGTATCTTAACATACTAGGTAGAAAGAATTTTCCACATCACATTTAATTTAAGAATTAAAGACCAAAGTTTCAGAATATATAATGAGCTGAGCATGTTGTATTTCATTAAAAATAAACATATTGACATGCAACAAAGCCATTTGACTAAAAAGTAAGACCAATTTTCATACTTACCAAAGAGTAAACACTCACTATGGCATCATGTATAATTCTATGCTTTGAAATTGAAGAGAAAGCGACTTCAGATGATAGACAGAGATGTAATTAAAAGACTGGAAATCAAAATGAAATAAGTAAGGTGAAAAGAGTTGAATTAACGTCCTTTGGGGTCAAAAGTGCATTAAGGAACATGATCTAGAAATAGAGAACAAGTGCTCTTCATTTTCTCTAAGGAAATTTAAGAGCAAATAATAGTAATCTGTGGTCATACGGACTGAGGTTAGAAAGATATGAATGCTATTTAAATATCCACATGGAATGTAGTGAAAGCGTGATAAATATCTTGGTTAGGACAATTTTAAGAACTTTTTTTTTGGTCTGATATCTCAATGTTGATACTGTTTTAGGTTAAAAATAATGCAATTCAATAGCTTTTTCTAAGCAATGACTCTAAAACTTTTGAAGTGTGATATTGCTTTTTGAGTGGAATTCTTTTCATACCTGGTTGCATCTTTAAGATGATAATGGGAAAATTCCTGTTAATAAGGAAACATGTAATTATTATTAAGGGGGTCATTAGTTTCCATTTTACTTTTAAGAGAGTAGTTACATCTAAATGAAATACACCATCACTGTTTTTATTCTTCAGACAGAGCTGGTATTCATTTACTTTGATTTATTGCACTTCTATTGCTTATTCACCTTAAATTACATTTCATTGTTTCCATCTTGAACAGTAATAGTGTCATCATCACGAATGAGCTTCTCGCATCAAAAAATGTGTACCTGCTGTTTTCCATCTGCTTTTCTTGCTCTTTCACCTTGCTAGGACACCTAGGAAAATACATAATAAATCAGGAAGAAACTCTTAGTGTGAGATATCTCTTTTTGTATACAGGACCTTCAAAGAAATCAACTTGATTTTTAAAATTGGAAAAATGTTTGTTTTTCATATTCATGAAGAATTTACCACTAACATTTTATTTTATTATTTACGTTCAGGCATAACACATAAAAATCCAAATGACCTTAAGTGTACCTCATGATAAATTTTTACAAATTTTAAGAATTTCATAGTCTATTCAAAACAATGCTGCTTCCTCCTGTCTCTCTGCCTGCCTTTCTACCTCCTTACGATCTCTCTCTCTTTGTGAAATAAATAAATAAATAATCTTTTTAAAAAATGAAAAGAAATCAGTATAAGGTTGAAAGCCTATAAAGTAGAGCTAACTATCTGTCTTCTAAAATTTCAGACATTGAGTTTACTTATGCTTTTCTACTGAAAAGTCTATGAGATATATTGTACTTCATTTCAGATTTCCCGAAAGCTTAAAGGTATGTCTGTCTTCACAAGTACTTTTTTTCTAAAAGATACGAGGCAAAAAAAAAATTGTAAATGATACTTCATTTGATTTGGATGGAACATTTATTCTTGAAGATTTTATTGCTCTGGGAATGAAAGTGAAGAACTAAGCAGAATATATGCATACTTTCAAAGTATTTTATTAATGCAGGCATGGAATACTCTATCATGTTTTGCTTTTAAAGATTGGAGTAGTGATAATGTAACATAATTTGCATAGGTAGTTCTATCAAGCCACCCCCTCCCCACTAGACTATTCAGTCAGGTACTTTGAATTTTATGAAAATGTTCTATATATAAAAATAAATATATGTATATGATTTGTATGGATACACAATATATTGTGAATTACTGTATTTGAAGACATTTTTCTTCTAATACATATGCACTTTTTGATCAGGGAGAAGTTTCACCTACAAAAGGAAAAGTTTATTCTCTCAATTTACTTACCCCATGTCCCACATTCTTTCAAACAACCTGATATAAAAGTCCTAATTGACCTCTTTCCTTCTATTTTTCTCCCAGCCCTGCACTTAAAATGCCAAATATTGACTCCCTAGAACAATCTGTTGACAAAGCAAAGTGGAATTCATTGCTTACTATAATAGTGGAGATTAATTCTTGACAGAGTCTTAGTAGTATCTCAGAAGAGGATGAGAATAGGTGGACTATATTTGAGATTTGTTGGGTAGTCTGATTTAAGGTCAGTGTGATGTCTTGATGAGAGTTGGGAAAAATGCGTAATATAATAATTTAGGATTGGTGGACAGAGTTGTCAGTAGTCAAGACCGAGAGAGGCACATCCTCCCAGGGTCACTAAGCCTAGCTGAGCACTGATTTTTAGTAGTTGAATACTTTCTGAAAACTTTTGAAGCAAACAATTACATACAATTTCATCTTCCCGAACAAATGTTTTCTAGAATAGTATAACCATGTAAATGAATGGGAAGAAATCAGAGAAGGAGACAGTCCATGCAAGACTCTGGGAAACAAACTGAGGGTTTCAAAGGGGAGGAGGTGGGGGGGATGGGGTAACCAAGGGATGGGTATGAAGGAGGATATGTGTTGTGATGAGCACTGGTGTTATATACAACTAATAAATCATTGAACACTACGTCGAAAAATAATGATGTACTATATGCTGGCTAAGCGAACATAATAAAAGAAAAGAATTGAGTAATAGATTTTGTTAATGAAGACATTAAGGTGGGTGCCTGTAGATGGATTTCATTCTCAATATCTCCTCTCATTGTCATTCTTCAACTTAAGCTAAAGGGTAGAACATCAGCATCTGGAGAAGTGGTCAATGCATTGCTTCATTTATTATTTTTGTTTTCTTCACTTTTTATGAAGTGGTGTAATCACATACTAAGTATTTGAGGATATTGGTTTCAACCTCAATGAAAGTCAAATTTTCCTGGTTTTTGTTTGCTTGTTTTTTGTTTTTGTTTTTGCTTAGAGTATCACTTGTCGGACAGGACAGCTGCTATGCAAGATCATTTAAGATTCTAAGATCACACACTTGAACACAGCAACACAGAAAATATCAAGAGAAGGATTGTTATCAGAGCCTGTGAATCAGTTTTAAGCCAAGGTTCAAAAGTACTTATGTGAAGCCAAGACAACAAATCTTAACTTTAGTCTGAAGAGCCCACAGAAACATATGGCATTATTTTTAAAAAATATATATATCTACATTTATACTATTCTTGTGTTTCTCAGATCTGGGAAGAATATCATACTTGCATTCATACAGAGCCTTGGGAAGTTCCTTATGGATGCAGGCACAATATTCTTCCTTTAAAACAGCACATGACCCTTCTGAAGAAGCCAATATTACATCTAAGGAAACTTATTCCAAGCTAACTAATGTTCAATTTAATGAACGCTTTGGGCAAGGAGTTCTGTAGCCTTGGATGTTTTGCTGAGTTCTCTTGCTATCTTCTGAACGGTAGGCATGTAGTATGCTCCCAACTGTGTGGGCCTCTTCTAAAGCATAATTTGCAGAGGCTTGCAGACACACACACACAAATAAATTAGAATTTGCCTTGAATTATTAGCATTTTAGATTCCTGGAGGTCTGGTTTATTATGGTGTTTGCCATGTAAAAAATCCCTTAGTGGTTGAGCCAATTTCACAGGAAACCAACTGATTATTAAAAGAAATTGGTATCAAGGGAATCTGGGTGGCTCTAAAAAGAAAATGTGCATAACAAGCTCAACAAGGGAATTTCATCATTCACTTGGGCTAAATCATGATTAGATTGCAACTAGTCTTCTTCTTATGCCAGGAAGTAAGTAAGAAGGCAGAAAGTAATTTTAAAAATGTGGGACATACAGGTAACAGATGTCTGTATATGAATTGTTCAAAATACTAAACCAGCAAAAAGAAAGGAAAATCACTAGGAAAAAAATACACATGTATGCGAGCATATTAAAGTTCAAAATGTGATTTTAGCTCTCTGGATCCTGCGTGGAACCTATCTACCTCCTGAAAACTATTTGCTTCTGGAAGATTTCTAAGAATCTTCAACTTGACCTTTATAATCTTGACAATCATCCAGTGGTTTGAGAATTACTTCTGTCTCTATATAACAAACACTTACACAAGGACAGAATTCTTAGATTTCACTGATGTGATAATAATATCTGTTCAGGTCTTTTCTAGAGGGGTTCAAATAATGTCTTTCTCTGATGTCAATTCGGAGATCAGTGGTCCAGATTTTATTCATGCAGACGTTGTTTAAGAAGATGTTGAGGAATGGCTACCCCAGCTGGCCGCAATATTAACGATATTCTATACGTAGTCACATGAGATATTTGTTCTCATTTGCTTGCCTGAGTGTGAAAATTAGAATTGGCAGTGCTATTCTCAGAAACATGGGGAAGCCTCTTAGTAATTTTTGAAGGGGGTAGTAACCCCAGAAGCTGTTGATCTAGCTGTCCTTAAGAACAATAGTAATAGGGACACCTTGGTGGCTCATTCGCTCAGGTCATAATCTCAGGGTCCTGGGATCGAGCCCCGCATCGGGCTTCCTGCTTGGCAGGAGGCCTGCTTCCCCCTCTCCTACTCCCCCTGCTTGTGTTCCCTCTCTCGCTGTGTCTCTCTCTGTCAAATAAATAAATAAAATCTTAAAAAAAAGAACAATAGTAATACTTTAGGCCATGAAAGTTTAAGAGACATTGAAAGCTCTGCCAATTTTGGTTTCAGAATTCAATTTGTACTTACCACCTTTTCCAAAGATTGGAAGTGATAGAGACAACTAACTTTCTTATTAATTCCCAAAGCTTTACAAAGATATTTGTAATAGATCCAGTAAAATGGATGCCTCTGCCGTTAGAAGAGTTATTTTGCAATTTCCCGGAGTGTGAACACATCAAGTAATTCTTTGTTACTGTTAGAGTCATAAGTTTCCAGCAAAGAAAGGCTTTAGCCTACCCCAAGAATAAACACTTAGTGTGAGGAACATAGTTTAAATGTATTGCAGGTTAGCTGCATGAAATCTAGTAGAAGACAAAGAGACCTTGGTATTTGGGTTCTTGTCAATGTCTTGCCTTTACAATTTTATGAGGATTTTGACAATGGTAGATAAAACTTGTACTTTAAAAAATTTTAGTAAGGTTTTCACACAAATATTAATCAAAAAGAGTGGCCAATTTGTATTTATTGTGATAAAAGACTAAATAGTTCTGGCTAATGTCTTAGCAAAATTCTCACTTGAATGTTAACACACCGTATATAGATATGCAGTTAGCTAGGTATGTTTCTTGTATCAAAAACAGACTATTAAAAACAGATTATGAGGGCGCCTGGGTGGCTCAGTGGGTTAAAGCCTCTGCTTTCGGCTCAGGTCATGATCTCAGGGTCCTGGGATCGAGGCCCGCATCGGGCTCTCTGCTCAGCAGGGAGCCTGCTTCCCCCCTCTCTCTGCCTGCCTCTCTGCCTCCTTGTGATCTCTCTCCCTCTGTGAAATAAATAAATAAAATCTTTAAAAAAAAAAAACAGATTATGAGCAGTTAGGGCATTATGTCTTGACATAATACATCTACAGAAAATTATTACAAGGGGATTTTGAACTAAAATACATAGAAAAATAAATGCCTGCATTGATCAATCCATCAATCAAAATATAGATATAAATAATTATTGTATCAGTCCTTGTGATTGATCTTGAGTAGGTTTATTATGAATCCTGATAATTATAAAATCATTCTGGTGTAAGAGTTTTAATTCAATACACTCAGTTTAAAGAAGACTGAATTTCTTTTTTGACTGTTAGTTTGATAAACAATCTAGCTCTTAAAATAGTTTTGAGTTAAATAGTTTTTGGAGAATATCCAGATAAATCTAATTATTTCTGTTACCTTTCCTTTTATAATATAAAAGTACATCTTATATAATCTCTATAAAATTTAAGTTGGCAAAAAAATAAATATACACCATTTCCAAAGACATTTGGATATTTTCTTACTCTATAGCTATATTGTAATGCTAAAAAGGGGGGATAAATTAAAATTCTGTATTAATACCAGTTTATTTTTCCTTTCAAATCCATATAACTACTTATAGATTATTTACTTGCTAAATTTTACATTTATAGAGGATGCTTTTGTGTGTGTAACTTCCTAATTCTATTTACTTTTATTATTCTAACAATCACATATACATTAGTTTGTATTCTAGAGTTGTCAAATGAATTATAGCGAGACATTGGTAAAATAGATAGCCATCTGAAAAAATAATCTTGGATTCATATTTCACTCCATTTGATGTCTACAAGCCAAAGACCAGGAACACACATGTAGCCAATGCAGGATTTATTACTTGCTGAAACAAAGGACACAACCCATGTCATAAACTATGGGAATGTTTGGTCATTTTAATGGTTGTGTAGGAACTTTGTTTCTAGTATCTAATTTAAGTTATCTGATTTTTGTTGTACCCATGTCACAGGAAGTTCTAGTCAGATATTTATTTTCTTCAAAATTGTTAATGTCAGTGAGGGAACCACATGACCTATGTGAGAGCAGCTAGCCCAGCTACCAGCTGTCATCCGTCAGGTATGATTATTTCTTTCTCACTCTTTACACTTAATAAAATTCAACTGTGTTAAAAATAAAATACAGAAGTGAATCCATTAAGATATTAGGATAATATATATACATATATTTAATTTTATACTATGATGAAAGACCAAAAAGCATAAAAAATGAGATCAAACATTTTTCCTGTGCATAAAAATCAAAGATGTCTGCACACACACAAAAAGAAAATAACAGCTATATATCACAAGACAGAATGGATAGAAATGTTTGTAGTAAAAATCATGGATGAAGAACAGATTCTAGTAAATATGAATTGTGATAATAAGCAAATTAGAACAGAACCAGGAGTCTAATAAGCAATGAATGTGAACTGTTAGTTTATAGGAAAGTAATTATAGTTGGCTCATAAATATATGAGCCACTCACTTTCTTAGAAAGAGAATCATAAGTTAAAAGAACAATGAAATATTATTTTCAGGTCAGGACTGGGTTTTTAAAGTATTAAGGAAATAGTCATTCTCAGTTGGTATGAATTTAAATGAATACAAAATTAAAATATATTCAAAGTATTTATAAAAAGGGAGATACTTAACTATCAGGAAATCAAGTACTATTTCTAATGAATTTTATTTATTAAAAAATAATTTAAGAGGTTATGACAACATATTAATGTTATAAATTGCTTAAGATGAACACATAGTCATTTTATATTTTTCATTATATAGTGTGTCTTTATATTATTTTTAATGATAAGAACATTTATAATTTCAGTTTAGAAAAAAAATATGATGGTCACCGGGGTAGCTCAATCAGTTAAGCAGCTGCCTTTGGCTCAGGTCTGGATCCCAACACCCTGGAATCGAGCCCTGAATTGGGCTCCCTGCTCAGTGAGGAGTCTGCTTCTCCCTGTCCTTCTGCCTCTCCGTCCTGCTTGTGCTCTCTCTCTCTCTCTCTCTCTCTCTCTCTCTCTCACACACTCTCTCTCTCACTCTCCCTCTCAAATGAATAAATAAAATCTTAAAAAAAAAGAAGAAAGGAAGAAAAAACGAGGTCAGATTAATAGAGAAAAATCAAGCTCAAAATATTAAAGGTTTTTAGCAGGCAAGAAAATATTCTAGTTGAATGAAATTTGTATATTTGTTCACTTGCTTAAAAAACGGTCTATATCACACTTTGTTTATCTATTTACCCATGGAAGTACACTATAGCTGCCTTTACATTTTAGCAATTGGGAATTATAAAGCTATGAACACAAGTGACAAGTGTCTCCTTGAGATACTGTTTTTAGCTCTTTTGTTTATATATTCACAAGGAGAATTGCTGGTTCATATGGCAATTCGGTTCTTAGATTCTTCTAGAACCACCAAACTCTTTTCCACAGGATTGTACCATTTTAAATTCTCAGCAACAGTGCACAGGAGTCCTAATTTCTTCACATTCTTATCAACTCTTGCTATTTTCTGGCTTTCCTTTTTGTTTTGTATTGTTTTGTTTTGTTTGATAGTAGCTATCCTAATGCATATAAAGTGATAGCTCATAATTTCAACTTACAGCTCTCTAATGATTAGTGATGTTGAGCATTTTTTCATGTGCTTATTAGCCATTTGTATATCTTCTTCGGAGAAGTGTCTATTCAAGTCCTTTGCTCATTTCTGAATTAGGTTGCTTATTTATTGTGCTCTTCAATTTTAGGAATATTATTTAACTCTAAGAAGAAGGAAAATTCTGACATATGCTACAACACAGATGAACCTTAAAGACATTATTTTGAGTGAAATAAGCCAGCCACAAAAATAAAAATACAATATGATTCCACCTCTTTGAAGTACTTAGAGTAGTTGAAATTATAGACATAGAAAGTAGAGAGATGCTTGTCAGGAGTGGAGAAAAGGGAAATGGGACACTATTGCTTAATGGATATAGAGTTGCAGGTTACAAGATAAAAAGAGTTATGGGGATGGATAGTGGTGCTAATGTATTCAGTACCACTAATACCTATTTTCCTTTTCTTCTGGCTGGAGTGCCAAAGTGATTAGCAATCAGAAGAGCCATATTATCACAAAAATAGTATTTTGAGGATTGTTAATACATAGTTACAACCTATGTGTTTCACTGAAATTATTTCTATGTATATCATTAAAAATATGAACCCATGAAGCAGCTGCTAAGACCACTGAACTAATCTGCTTTGGATACATATGGAATGCCCAACAACGTCATTGCTGAAACTAGATTGATGGTTTGATATTAACCATTATTCAAGCCTTGACATCTTTTTTAACACTGAAAATATTTTAACTGTAATGTAAAATTTTGTTTTACATATAAAGATAGAGAAAAAGCGACCTCATCCAAATATGCAGATGATGAAACAGGTAATGGTGATATTATAAATAAGCAAAGATAAAAATCAGGAGAAAGATGAAGGAGAGACAGGGAAAAGGAGAAAATATTACAAATATCATCTAGGGATATATAGAATTTCATTTTCCTATGGTGATTTTTCCTTTAGGTTAATTCTGTCCCCTTCTGGAATCTCAATAAATATTGAGACTCCAGAGAGCATATAACCCTTGCACACTAAAAATCTGTCTATTCTCCCAACATTATTCCTGACTTAATGAAACCTGTAAGTTTTATGGAAAATTTTTTATAAATGGTTGATAAGATTCCCATGTTCTCTGCTCAACTTCCTAATTTTTTTCAATTGTCAATCTTTAGGGCATTTGGGTGAGATAGGTAAATTATTACCCAGTAAGAATGCCCTCAGAACCTGCCATCTCTATTTGCTTATACAATTCTCATCGATTGATTTGAAATTCAAAAATAGGCCAAGGATTTAGATTTTATCTAATTCTTTTTTTCTCATGACTATAATGTAAATAGTAAGGTAATTGTAAAAGTAACCCCCAAACTGAAAATTGTTTATTAAAATAATAAGAGAATCTATATTTTACACCAACTCTATGTAGAAGTCATTCTTTTAAAACAACCACTTAATATTGTGGGATTTCAAATTATATTAGTGTTAGATCACACATTTAATATATTTTCCTTATAATGTGTTTATTTAAATACCAGCAACTAAGTATGCCAACTGAACATTTGCACAGAAGAGATTAATCAGTTCTTTTTCAAGAGATTTCCAATAAACCCTAATGACCAGAGAGCATCTGTAGATAAAATTTTCAAGCAGTTCATGTGTGTTTGCTGTATGTGGTGTGAGAATTTAGCATATGTAGTGTTTGATGTTTTAATCATAAGACTGAGGTATTAATTAAAGCAAATGCGTTACTTTAGGCAATGGAAGACATATTGCTATAATATATTTATAGTAACAAATCATGTTTTAGTAACATTCCTTCTGGAAATAAAATTTTTACTAAAGGAAGTGGTTTTTACTTATCTTGTATTAAAATATAATATTCCACTCTTCCATATTTACAATGGTAGTCTCAAAATGTGCTACAAATTTTAATATTTGCCAGTATCTTTTTGTACCCACATATAATTGCCTATAGACTAGATGAGCATAATTGTTTTCAACCTAAACTTAATTTTTTAATTTATGATCTCATCTAGAAGCGAATTTGAAATATGTTTAGTAGGACATATCTAAAGTTATATTAATGTAGATCGAGTCATTGATTACTCTGCCAACTGTTTTTCAAGGATTAGTAACTTTAGCATTTATTTCCAATCATCCATATTTGATATGATAGTACATTTTCAGTATGCCAAGTTTGACATCTGCTGCACTTCTCATTCACTGAAGAATTGTCCAATACATGATTCACTTAAGAAAATGAATGAGTGGGCGCCTGGGTGGCTCAGTGGGTTAAAGCCTCTGCTTTCGGCTCAGGTCATGATCTCAGCGTCCTGGGATCGAGGCCCGCATCAGGCTCTCTGCTCAGCAGAGAGCCTGCTTCCTCCTCTCCCTGTCTCTCTGCCTGCCTCTCTGCCTACTTGTGATCTCTCTCTCTGTGTCAAATAAATAAATAAAATCTTTAAAAAAAAAAACAATCCAGTCAGGTTAGTTATCTCTCTCTTTGATTTATATGTAAGAGGAGAGAAACAGTGAGATATATAGTTTTAAATGAATTGATAGGTGGCAAAGGATAACTATGGATTCATTTTAATTTGCATAACAATTTCACATATCTGTAAAAACAATATGATAGAAGTTCAACATAAGAAAAAATACGCACAGGAGACGAATTTTTAAGAGTCTTCACCTGACTACTTTTATAAGCCATAAATAAAAAATGATTTAAATTTTTTCTTTAAAATGTGCCGCTGTTTTCTCTTTTAATTATCATTTCATAACAATTTAACTTTTTATACTTAATGTGAAATATAATCTGAAATTAATGTCAATGATTATAATATTATCTAATGATTTCTCAGTCAAATTAGCACTGCTATTTGAATATGACACAAATAATTCTGTTATTTTCCTGGCCTCAATTTCATAACTGATTATACTGTGACACACAGAGGTGAGTTTAAGAGATTTCATCATCAGTCTATTATAAATGGCTTTTACTTACTAAGTTGATAAATATTACACATACTTCAAAATATTGCCAAAGTAAATTCTCCAAACCACACATTGCTTTTTCATTTTTTCTTCTACATATTTAATCAAGGGTCTTAAGTTTATATTCAAATTGAAATAGCCATTTGTATTTATCAACTACAAGTTTGTATCACACCAGAGAATATAATGACAGAGAAATGATTTGAATAATTAATTTCGAACCTTCCAAACTATATGACTCAACATCTGGCAAATTTACAAGAGAAAAACATTAGAATTTTTATGACATGTAGTCTCCATTCATTCACTGTAACTAATGTTTATGAGCTACAATATGAAAACGTGTTCTGGTTCTCTATTCCCCTTCCTTCACCATGGATAACATTACTGGAACAAAAGCTTTGTGTACCAATTAGTGAGTAAATAGATGTAGATGAATATATGTACATACCCAACATAACAACATTTAAATAGTTTATACAGCTGTCAAAAGTTTTTCTGCATCTTGTTTAAGCAAACTGAGTTTTGAAATTTACTTGAATGACAAATGATAAGCTTTTAATAAATTTTGATCCTAAAACATGGGTGCAAAAGTAGTGAATACATCATGCTGAAAATGGGAGATGATTGTTCAACTTTTCTTTTTTTTGTAACTAAATCTTAAATATTCATTCCATATTTGAAAGATTATATATCACACAAAGCAAAACAAAGAAGCCCCCACAAAGTGTAATTTTGTTAAATCTTGTATAAATTTGCATGGGTACGCATGTCTGGAATACTCTCAAAATAAAAACAACATTAAAAAATGTCAGAATTACTAAATAAATATCCATTTATCTTTAAAATGACACAATTCATTACTAGAAACTTTGCCAGAAAATAGAATGTAGGAAGCCATTTTATTCTGAATTCATATAATTAATATATACCTTAGTCTTCACTCTTTTTATCTGTAGATGAACTACTTTCACTGATACTGGGATGATGTACTCTTAAAAATATGTTTCTGCAGCTGAACGGTAAATAGATAAAACTAATGAAAAACTTTCTTCTCATTGTAATGTGAGCTACACTCTCTCTTCTCTCCCTAAAAGTAGGTGGGTTATCTGATGCCCAACCAGTCATGCAACACTGAGAGATGAACGGATCAAAAAAGTAAAAAAAAAAAAAAGTTGTGTTTGCTTATTAAAAACCACCTCAACAAAAATATGAAGATTATGCTTTGTAATTATTCTTACTTTTCAGCACTTACAACTATCAAAATCTCTTTTTCCTTCCCTTAGCACTATTTATTTCTCTTAACATTTAAGGGAAAGTTCTCTTAGCAGTATTTATTTCTCTTAACAACATTTAAGGGAAGTACCATGACATCTGGTAAGTGGTTTTCATCGCTTGTCAAATGTTTAAACCATATTTTAAGTTGAATTTCCCGTTTCTGGAGAACCATCTCAATAAATTTGTAAATATTCAATCCAGAAGGAAGAAATAGATTCAGTACCAAATTCTTTCTTGCATTCATAAATGCACTTCAAAACTATTGTGTTTTGGTGGTTTTTTAACAATGAGATTAGCACTACATCAAAGGAGTAAAATATTCTTGAATAAATGAAATCTGTTCCTAAATTAGATCAGTCCAGTGGATGGAATTTTATTAAAGGTCTCTATTTTTTAAATGTTTAATATATATAATACTTACGAACATGATTGGATTAGATTAGAATTTAAAATATCATGCTAAAAAGTCACATAGTAGTTCCCGTAGTTTTACATGACATTTTGCCTATAAAAATTATAATTGCTGGGCGCCTGGGTGGCTCAGTGGGTTAAAGCCTCTGCTTTCGGCTCAGGTCATGATCTCAGGGTCCTGGGATCAAGGCCCGCATCAGGCTCCCTGCTCGGCTGGGAGCCTGCTTCCCCCTCTCTCTGCCTGCCTCTCTGCCTCCTTGTGATCTCTCTCCCTCTGTGAAATAAATAAATAAAAATCTTTAAAAAATAAATAAAAAATTATAATTGCTTTTCAGATGTTATGGTCATGTGATTCAGTGGTTAAAGATACTGTTTTAAGTATCTATACTGTTTGAAGATATGTTAAATTGAATGGCAACGTTTATTTACACACAGATACATAAGTAGATAGTAAATAAAGATGCATATTTACCTTAGACTTTAAGATACATTTTACTAATATTTATATTATAAAATCATGAACTGTAATTTCTTTAGGAAAACATTTTGTAGTGGTCATGATTTATTCATGTCTTCTTCTAAAGAACCATATTATTATTGTACACATTGACCAAATTAAAAAAATCTACATACATAAATTTGAATAAAAAATAATTTCATTATATAAACATGGAATTATTCAAAACACATTTCTCCTATTGTATTCATCAAGAAGGATTTTATTTTCTTATTGAACAAAGACAGAACTCAATTATATGAGCACCATTTGTACTATTTTTAGAGCATTGTGAAACAATTGCTGTTATGTTGGTGTTTTTCTCAATGCCTCATTCTGTATCATTACTGCATGTAAGAAACAATGAGACACTTCTTACTATCCAAAACTGTTCATGCAAAAGTTAAAGTCAAGTATGTGTGTGATCAGCAATAAAAACTATCAACGAGAACAAAGTGAAATTTCTATGTCTGTTTAAATATAAAATGTGTGTAATATGAAAAATATCTTAAGTGCCGTGTTCCTTTTAAATACTTCAGAATACTTCATATTATATCTCTTTGCATATGTAGTTTTTTATGTTTCTGTTCTAAAAATTACATATATTAAAAACCATGTCCACTTTGTGAAAAGGCATATCTATAAAATACAAAGAGCCACATGCTGCTTTTCTTCTCCAATTCCTTGTGCTTCTTTTAAAATGTCTTTTTAAACTCAGTGGAATCTCATTTTAATATTAATTGTAACATTTTGCACTTAGATAGTGCTTCTCCTCTGAAGAAAGCCAAAGCACTTAGCAGTGAAAAATCACAGCCATCAGCCAGGACAAATATGTGAGGAAGGACTCCATAAATGAAAAGCCAATTTAAACAAGGAAATGATTTGAATTCATACCCCTTTCAATCAGGCAACAGGAAAAGAATCAATTTCTCAACAACCCTAAGGGTTTGCAGCAGAAGAGAAAAGTAAATTCCACTGCTGGGGAGCTTGTGGTTCAAAAGACATATGGGAAAGTAGGAAGAACAAGAGTTATACACTAGACCTGTCTACATGAAGCTGATAAAATGGATGATAGCATGCTAGGCATAGCCTGATTCATTCCAGGGAGCAAGACTTAGTAAGTGATACATTCCTGGGGAGTGCATGCTGATCAAGAAGCCCAGGAGTAGAGTAGAAAACACACACACACACACACACACACCCCTGGCCACACACACACTATATTTTCCTATTTCATTCTGTGTATAAATGGTAGTTATGAACACACTTCTCCATGTCAGAATGAACTTTGTTTAAATCCTCATTCAGTTCAGTGCCAGCTTAAAGGCTCAAAACCTTTATGCATTCATCTGAAAAGGGAAGACAAGGACACATTTCTTGACAGATTGTGAAATTATAATGAAACAGAATATATACAGCTAACAGAAAAATATAAATATTTTAAGTTACTGTTTAATCATTGTAAGTATTCAGTGAATGATAAATATCATTTGTATACTAATCCACGTATAGCTTTCAAATAGCAAAAGTAATATAATTTAGTAAGGAGATTGATGTCTTCTATTCAACAGAAACAATGTTTATCTCTATTTTTGTTAGAAAATAAAGATAATTTTAAATAGTGTCATGATCTTCCCTCTGTTATCATTTGCTTTTGTAAATTCATTACTCAGAATTTTTAAGTTGCCTTTATAAAAATTAAAACTCGGAACTCCTCTTATTCCATGAAGTTCTCCTTTCCTGGCAAAAATTTTAAACACAAATTTTATTTTGTATTAAATATAAATGTTATTATATGCCATCACTTATTTTAATGATAGCTTAAATTGAACATTCTTCTGTAATACCCTCAATAAAATAAGTACTCCCAGCTTTTCCAAGAAAAATTTAATACCAAAATACATTATCAATATTAAGGAAAAATGTTCATATGTTAAGTCTGTGAATTAAGAATGGCTTGATGCTAAGAGAAGCAGTATTTTGTTTGTTACTTTAATTAAAATTTATTTAAAATAAATTACCCTAAATTTCTCACATATATTCTTAAGAATAAAATCATCCCTCCTCTCTTGATGTTTCTTTCTATCTGGAGCGGAGTGGAAGATCATTTCACTTTCCCATTCTCCATTTTACATTCTGTGATTTCTCCCTGCAACACCTAATCAGACTGCTTTGAATAATCTGACAATTTCATGTAACAATTGCTGAAACCCCATGATACCATGCTTGGACTTTACCTGTGTTATCCAGTATTTGCCTGTTCACTCTGGTAGAAAAACTTGTTCTCTATTTATTTCATCATCTCATTTTTGTCTTATTTCCATCCTATCTTACTCCTTCACATACCTCTATATTTACACATCATTTAGTCACTTTTAAGTAACTAAACATCATTTGCAATCAATACAACACTCATGATATTTATGGGAGCTCTTATTTTGGATCACAAAGTATGAACCAACTTCATGAGAACAGTGAATGCCAAATCAACTTTACTTGGAAGCAATATTAATCCTCTGTTTCTCCTTATTTCAAACACTAATTTCAAAACAACAACAATACCACAAACCATTTTAGTAGCGATGGCAGCTATACTGACTTCTATATGAGCAGAAAGTCTTGTTTATATAATTACATTTGACATATTAGATCTCACTTCACAAATCAGCTCTTTCCCTCTGCAACTCTTAATCTTCTTAATTTTTGATGGTAAATCCGTATTCACCAACTAAAGTGATGGAGGAGAAAGTATAAACTGTTCTGACCTGGCATGCACATCCCTGACACATAGTAGCATGTAACCTGAAGAAATCTTAAGATCATGGTACACAAAAAAGCGTTAGAATGAATCCCTGGATCTTTGAGGTGAATGCAGCTAACTTATATAAACATATCTAGCAAAATGACCCTTGTCTCAAGATTAGCATGCAGTAAGGGGCGTCTGGTGGCTCAGTCAGTTAAGCGATGGACTCTTACCTTTGGCTCAGGTCACGATCTCAGGGTCATGGGATTAAGCCTTGCACTGGGCTCCCTGTTCAGTGGGGAGTCTGCTTCTCCCTCTGTCCCTCCCCCTGCTTGTGCTCCTCTCTCTCTCTCTCTTTCAAAAAAATAAAATCCCACACTGACTGTCTTTGCTCAGCAGGGAGTCTGCTTGAGATTCTCTCTCTCTCCCTCTGCCCTCTCTCCAACTGTCTCTCTCACTCAAGTGGATAAATAAGTACTTTTTTCAAATAAGATTAGCATACATTAATTAAAAGTTTGTCATTTTTTCCTTGAGGCTTTATCTGGACAGCCATTACAATTAAGTTCTTCATCTTGCATGCTTTAGTCATGGGTTTCCAATGATTCACCAGATGATAGTAGCTAACATTCGATGGAAGATTATTCAACATTAGATGGTATTTATTTTAAAAATATGCTATTTATTTAAAGAGCTAGAGTGAGCAGGGGGAGGGGAGGGGCAGAGGGAGAGGGAGAGAGAATCTCAAGAAGACTCCCTGCTGAGTGTGAAGTCTGATGACCTCATGACCTGGGCGGAAAACAAGAGTCAGATGCTTAGCTGACTGACCCACATAGGTGCACCTGCATCAGGTGACTTTTTTCAGAGGTGTTCACATTAGTTATGTAACAAAATGTAGTATGCGAAAGTAATCGTTTATCAAGGAAAACTCTAACTCAGCTAAAAAATCAAGACTCCTATTTTCTGAAATATTTATAAAATCCAATTTTATATATAAAAACATTTTATAATATATTTAAAGATACAGATTAGAAAAAGATTAAATGAACACAATTGCCTTAAATTTCAGAATGTTTAAGGACAGTATTTCACCAATACCAGTTGGGCACCGATTATATACTAGACTTTACTGAGTGAAAAGTGTCATAAAATCACTTTCATGACATAGATATTTTTAGTTAGATAGTGGAATAGAAATACTACTTCTTGAAATAAACATTCAAACTTATTTTATAACACCATTTCCACTTTAGCAGTCATATAAGATCTATTTGAACTGATACTTTCAAGAGACTTCTAATTGTCACTATCTAGAAAGGTTATCAAAGAAAGTAAGATCCACTTATTTATTTATTTATTCACTCATTTATTTATTTATTCACTTATTTATTTATTTAGGTTTGAAGATATATGAGGTTAAAATAATTCACTTATCTATACAACATCAAAGTGGAGGAGTTCCAAGTATTAATGTTTGTTATTAAGCTTTTCAGCTGTCTGGTAACTCAAGTGGTCTTTAGTTGAATACATTCTAATGCCAGATGGAATATCAGAAAATGTGTATGAGGTTTTAATTATCTGAAAACCCGAAATGAACCGCTACTCATGATACCTGGGGATTTTAATGAAGAGTGTACATATGTTCTTCTTGCTAATTGAAGATGAGCTTCATTTTAATAGATTTAATCTCTTGAGAATTTAAAACATAAAAAAGAGAAGAATTGAAAAGAATTTTAAAAACCCAAAGTAAACTTTGCTAAAACTCTTCCTATTGAATAGAAAATTGTTGGAGGTTTATATTTTTACAGCAAATGATTTTGTTGAATGTGTAAAATATCTATGATAGAGGTTCAAGAAAGTGAGGTTATTACTTTTGTGACAGTTCTCAAATGAGTGAGACTCAAGCAAAATATTAGTGATATATCTGAATAAAATATTAGATTTACAGATTTAAGTTTGAATATTAAACAGACTTTTAAAAAATGGGTATAAATAGTACATTAATAATAGCTAGGTGTTTGGAGGGAGAAAATTCCAGATGTCGATGTAGTTTTGAGTAATTGAAAATTATTTTGTGAGCAGCCCAGAAAGTAATCATAACAACTTTAAAAGAAGAAAAAAAAATGAGTGCTATTTGAAAGTGAAAACAATACATCAAAGTTGATAGGGCAAAATAATTTAAATGCACATGAAATTTATAAGTACGTGCAGTACTTCCAAAAACTGTCATGTTTATTGGGAAATATTAAAAGTTAACTTGAAATAACGTGACTCATTCAATGATGGGTCTATGTACAAGTTTCCAAGTGACCATATCAGTGGCTAATGCAATTATTGGTTTGGGGACAGAAATGGAGAGAATTCATGGGAATAACTGGAAATGTAATTATGAGTATCCATGGAGAAGAAGGTGAGGCAGGATAGAAGAGACTTTGTCAGAGGAAAAAGAAGTTAAAATCACATAAAAAGGAGTTTATGGTTCAAACAAGCAGGATGGTATTGAATAGCCAGAGAGACTCAAATGAACATGAAAAAAAGTGGGGGTTGTTATTGGTATGATTTACCCTGGCACCACCCAAAGTAGGCAGTGCCACACTGGTCCCCCTGACTGGTATGTTGCTTATCTTGTACAAAATAACAAATGTCATGACATCTTGACATCCTCATGCATTTGCTTGAAGTTACCCTTAATATTCTGATTGCCTATTCACCAACTGCTAACTATGAATATCACCGATATGTTGACTGTGCTTGACACTTCTTTTTATCGCAAAAAACTTCTTTTTTTTTAGGGTTTTTATTTATTTGACAGAGAGAAAGAGATCACAAGTAGGCAGAGAGGCAGGAAGAGAGAGAGGAGGAAGCAGGGTCCCCACTGAGCAGAGAGCCCAATGTGGGGCTTGATCCCAGGACCCTGAGATCATGACCTGAGCCGAAGGCAGAGGCTTTAACCCACTGAGCCACCCAGGTGCCCCCGCAAAAAACTTCTTTTTATTGATTTGTTCTTTTGTAAATTTATAAATTGTTCTCTCTAGATAACATAAGTGCCCACTTTGAATCTGCTCAACTCTGGGCCCCAGTGATATCAATTTTCTTAACTGAAATTTTGGATTAAGGAAATATCTGTAGTTGGAAATTATTTTACCAAGACAATGCTACCACAGGGGTCCATATGTGAGTGCCCATATGGCCTCGACCAGGGGAAAGGCTGAATAACAATCAAGTTACTATCTTTGTTCTGGAAGAGTGTCATTCCCTTCAAGACATTTTGATTTGAGCCTACTTGTTCCAAAACATTTCTACTTTTAATATGCGAAAGTGTATCATTTGCTCAAATTTTAATTTTGCTGATGACAATATGAGAAACCTCCTGTGGTTTGGAACTATCTGCATCTTAGAACTAAATTAATGCTTTCTAGAAAGAAAAAAGAGAATTCACTAATTTTAATATAATTCTAGAACACCGAGCATGTTTTTCAAGTGATGGTAAACCTTAATCTTAGACAATAATTTAGAGGACCTCCATTGTTGAATACTGTGTTATATCTCTAAGGCTTGTCATTTATTCATGGTGGCATACAATGATCAGCGGGAAGGGGCCCAAGACCTGGCATGTGTCACCCACCAAAGAAGAAAAGAAAATTTCACCTGACAACCGGGACATAGTATTTATATGGCATAATATATAAGAAGCCCCAGACTGGAAAGGATTATGTCAACAGATATAAGGATAAGGAAGCTGAAATATCAGAAATTGTAGAGTCAACAGTTAGCTCTGCTTAAACACAAGAGAAATAACAGGAAAAAGTCATTTAAAACCTTTATACATTTTTTGTTATGTGATAGTGACACTGAGAATTCACCAACTCCATGTCCCAAGCCTCCTTGCTGACTATTTGCCAGTTAGGTTTCGCTAATAGAAAGCACTGGTGGGAGAATGGAAAGCAGGAGAAGGGGAGAAAAGGTTTCCAGACTGAGCCTGAGTCCCAGGCAGACCCCACAATGGTACATAATGGCTCATGTCCTAGTAGGTATTCTCACTGCTTCTAGCACCAGCCTTGTGGGAAACCCTCTTGAGGAATCACAGGCTCTGAAATCATCACTTTTCTCTTGTCTCCTACCAGCATTAAGGGCAATAATTGCTTCCTGTAATTATTATACACCGGATTACATTATAGTTTACTTTTTTTTGGTCATTTAGTCTTCTAACATTAGTGTGGTCTTTGATAGAAATATCTCTTACAGTTTCTATTTTTAATTAATTTTTATTATATTATGTTAATCACTGTACAGTACATCATTAGTTTTTGATGTAGTGTTCCATGATTCATTGTTTGTGTATAACACCCAGGGCTCCATGCAACATGTGCCTTCCTTAATACCCAACACCAGGCTCACCTATCCTCACAACCCCTCCCTTCTAAAATCCTCAGTTCGTTTCTTGGAGTCCATAGTCTCTCATTGTATGCCACCATGGTTTGTCTCCCCCTCCGATTCCCCCTTTCATTTTTCCTTTTTTTTGCCTAATGTCCTCCATCCTATTCCTTATGTTCCACAATTAAGTGAAACCATATGATAATTGACTTTCTCTGCTTGACTTATTTCACTTAGCATAATCTCCTCCAGTCCAGTCCATGTTGATGCAAAAATTGGGCATTCATCATTTCTGATGGCTGAGTAATATTCCATTGTGCATACGGACCACATCTTTATGTATTCATCTGTTGAAGGGTATCTCAGCTCTTTCCACAGTTCAGCTATTGTGGACATTGCTGCTGTGAACACTGGGGTGCACATGATTGTTCTTTTTTGCTACATCTGTATCTTTGGCGTAAATACCCAGTAGTGCAATTTCTGGGTCATAGGTTAGCTTTATTTTTAATTCTTTTAGGAACTTCCACACTGTTTTCCAAAGTGGCTACACCAACTTGCATTCCCAACAGTGTAAGAGGGTTCTCCTTTCTCCATATCCTCTCCAACACTTGTTGTTTCTTGCCTTGTCAAGTTATATACAGAATGAAACTTGACCATTCCCTTACACCATACACAAAGATAAACTCAAAATGGATGAAAGACCTTAGTATGAGGCAGGAATCCATCAAAAACCTAGAAGATTACATAGGCAGTAATCTCTTCAACATCAGCCACAGCAACTTCTTTCAAGACAGGTCTCCAAAGCAAGGAAAACAAAAGTAAAAATGAACCTTTGGGACTTCATCAAGATAAAAAGCTTCTGCACAGCAAAGGAAACAGTCAACAAAACAAACAGGCAACCCACAGGATGGGAGAAGATATTTGCAAATGACACTACAGACAAACAGCTGATATCCAAGATCTATAAAGAATTTCGCAAACTCAACACCCAATAAACAAATAATCAGGTCAAAAAATGGGCAGAAGACATGGACAGACACTTCTCCAAAGAAGACATACAAATGCCCAACAGACACATGAAAAATGTTCATCATCATTAGCCATCAGGGAAATTCAAATCAAAACCACATTGAGACACCAGTTTCTATTTTCTTAAGAGCTCCCTTTTTGATAAAACACAACTACTTTGCTTCCCTCTCTTCCTTTATTCTACTTCTTGGGAAAATGTAACACCTTATTAAACATACATAGTCACCTGTTTCCAACTACTTGAATCTTACTGGAGAAGCCAACAACTGTGCAGATTGGGTTAGCATCAAATTCATGATAAAAAATTTCAAATTTAGGACACTTCCAACTGTCTTAAAAATGCTTTCTCATTTTTTTGGTATCTGTCATCCAAAATGGTGCTTTCACATACTTTTAATTCACCCTCTGTTTGCTCTCCCCTTTTCTTACATCTTAGGCTTGAAAACTTTTTAAAAGTAATAATCAAAAAGTAGAATTATTTCAATGAACAAATATATCTATGTACATATTGTCAACTCGTGCTCATTTTCTGTCTTCCTACATCTTAACATTATACGTCTTCCAACATCATCTGCCTACAGCAAAGACCAGCCTCTCAGCTATATTCAGAATGCCATACTACATAGTTTCTCAAAGACTTAGCAATTGGAAGTATCTCTTTTTATTGGTTCCTCAATCCCTATGTTGCTAATCAATAACTCCATTAGCATATGCAGATGGCATTTTTTTCATATCATGAGATATCCTTCATTCAGCCACTCTTCTTCTCAGCGAATGCCCATTTCTTTGTCCATTTCACGGTAGAACTTCTTGACAGTTCTTTAAGTGTGCTTTCCCATATCATGTCTCTAATTTTCTTCTCAAAGCACTCAGATTCTGGCCCCACCTCTCTGCCGGAACTACCAATTACAAAATCCCCCAAACTGCTACACTATCTTAGTTTTTTTCCACTTCTCAGAAACAGTAACTCAGTGACCCCACCTAGAAATTTCACAGATGATCTTTCTCCTAACTCGCAAATATGCCTCCTCGAGAGTCCTTTTCTGTTCCTGCTCTTCAACATTTGCAAAGTCGATCTAATTGATTCTCTCTTCTGTCCATGATATCATCTAGTCCAATGGTCTTGGAGTTCATTTATGTGTTAATGATACTCCTGCTGGTATCTATGAGCCAGATGTGTCTCCTGTCCTCCAAACTCACGTGTGCAACTGCTTATCTTACGTACCAAACTTGCTCACATCAGTCATTTCCTCATCTCCAGGTATACTCGCCTTTTCCTATTTTATGGTGTTCATAGTACATATAACTGTGTGAAATTATCTGTTATTTACTTTCAGTTCATTTTACTTAATTCCCTCCACTAGAATCCAAGTTCCATGGAAGCAAGATATGTTTGTTTTATTACTGTTATACTACCAGCTTTTACAAAAGGGACCATAACATCAATAGCTCTGCAAATTTTTGTTAAACAAATAAAGTCATGAATAGCCCCTGAAAAAGGGGTCTATTGTCTGGTAAAGCACTTGTTTATGGAATATATGCATTTTAGTGGACTAAATGGAAATGCATATATGGCTACCTAAGTGCAGATCTGGCCGTGAGAATGATTGAAGTTGCTGCCCCATGGGTTTCAAGTTTCAGTCATGCAAAATGAATAAGTTCTAGAGAGCTGTTGTACAACACAATGCCTCCTCTTAACAATATGATCTTGTTTATTTAAAATGTTAAGAGGGTGGATCTCATGTTGTGTTCTTATCATACACACCACAAAATTAATTAGATGAAGTCAATACAAAGGGAGACTCTAAGAGGTGTTGGATATGTGTATTGCTTTGATTGTGATAATGGTATTATGAATATATATATATATCTCCAAATTTATCAAGTCATATACATTAAACATGTGCCTTTTGGGGGTATACAGTTATACCTTAATAAAGCTGTTATAAAAACAGGAAGATTGTAAGATTATTCCTTCTTAGGGTAGCTTAGTTTTGTTTCCTTGGGTACATGCTATAAAACATCAAATAATAGCAAGCATTATAATTGACAAATTTTATTAAAAATATACATGAGAAAATGTTATCTCCTGAAGCTGAAGGAAGTTCTCTGGGAAGTATGTGACCACAAAATTAATAATAATCACTCATGTTGATCAAACACTGATTGCTGGTGATATAATAGTAACTATATTTCATAAATTATTTTAATGAATACATAAGAAATATTTTGAAAATTAACTGATTTATATATGGAAACTGAGGCTTAAAAAGATAAATCTGGGTTGCCTGTGTGGCTCAGTCGGTTAAGCATCTGCCTTCGGCTCAGGTCATGATCCCGGGGTCCTGGGATCGAGACCTGCATCAGGCTCTCTGCTCAACAGGGAGACTGCTTCTCCCTCTTCCTCTGCCTGCCACTCTGCCTACTTGTGATCTCTCTCTCTGTGTCAAATAAATAAATAAAATATTAAAAAAAAAAAAAAGATAAAATCTTCAGGCTAAATCTACCAGCCAGGGAGTGCTGGGAATTACAGTCAAAGAAAAAGTATATAACACTTTCCAAAAGATTCGGAATTATTGGAGAATTATTTATTTAATTCAATATGGAATCCTTTATAACAAATTTTCAAATAACACATGGATCATTTTTATTGTTCTTTTTTTTTGCATTTGAAATTGTTTTGCTTTCTTTATATTAAATGCTAGACACAGTTTGCAAAACTGCTAAACATTTTCATTTATTTTACTTTTCCTAGCGAAAGAGTGTCCTTAAGCATAAGTAAGTCTATCTCTAATGTGGCTTTTTAAATGCTTCATATATTTAGGATTCCTTCATGAATCTTAGCATATATTTTAGGGAAAAATTATAAGTCAGCTACACACTGCAGTTTATGTCTGGATATAGATGGGGTTTTTATTAAAATTTGGAGTTTGTGTTGTGTTATTTTATTAGAGCAATAAAACTTCATTAGCTTTGATCAGATGACTACACAAATAAACTCCCAAAGTGTGTAAGAGAAATGAGCTTATAAAGCCAAAATAATAAACCACTTTCAAAGGGGAAAAATTCAAGGTTGGTAGAAAGAAAAGTCATGTGAAAAACTGTTTAAATAATAACAATATTCTTTTTCTTTGGGAAAACATCACAGGTTTGACAGTTTAAAACAAAGAAACAAATACGAACTTAATATGTAAATATATGTTGGGCCAGGAAAAGACCACAGCAGACTGTGTGATATGAACTTTTTATTTAATAGAGCTGTTAGTCTAGAGAAATTGGATGCTTCTTCAGGACTTTAAGGCTACAAGTCCTGCGGTCTTTCCCTAACTCAAAAGTGCCTTCTTTTCAAACATGAAAGATATACATTTTCATGACAATTACACTGGAAAAAAAATTAATGCAGACACAGATTGTTTCACTGGTTGGTTTTCATACTTTTATGAAATTTACAGATATTACAAATTTTATGCTTTGCAGTATCTGGTGCCACTGTTTACCTCTGGTGTGGGTGCATGAAGGCATTGGTCCTCAGTGCCTACACAAATGGGCGTGGCTCTATGCCAATGATACATGGGCATGAAACCTTTATAAACACCTTATTTTGGATTTCATATAATTTTAATGCATCTGGAAAATTTGTTTTCAACCATTAAAAAATGTAAAAACAACTATAAGCTTGCAATCTTACAAAAACCATGGTTGTCTGGATTTGGCTCACTACCATTGATTATAGGACCCTCTTGTGCGTGAATGAAACTACTACCAGTTCCCATCATCTCCCATAAGAGGAATGGTTTTTTTGTTTTTGTTGTTAGATGTTTCAACTAATATTTTTAAAAACGGATACAGATAAATTATTTAAACACATATTTTAAGATTCAAAAAAGCACATCATGTCCTTAAGCTGGGAAGAGATTTAATTAATTCCAGCAGCCCTTGTATTGCATTCCTCATCATTGAAGTTGTTTTGTATTTAACATTTTGGTGATTCTTTTGTTTCTGAGAAATTAGCATGACTGATTATGTCTAATTTCCTTCTTGCTTACAAATTTTCCGAAATTAAACAACAGGTTTTATCAAATTCGGTAGCATCTCAGTTGTTAGTATGTTTTACATCCTGCTACTTAAACTGTGGTTCTCAGAAAAGTCTTAGTATCACCTGGTATCTTATTAAAAATGTAGAATCTCAGTTTCCAGCTCAGACAAGCTTAATCAGAATCTGCATTTTAACAATGGGTTCTTATGCACATCACTGTGGAGAAGCTCTGTTTTAATGTACAGTGAACCCTTAGATATTAACAAGAAATTAATAAAAATATGCCCTACCAAGGTAATTTCGTTAAGTATTAGGCAGGTAAATATACCTAAAAAAATACTGTAGCCTTATGCATCATTAAAGATATGCAAGCTTCAAACCCTCCTCTGCACCAGGATCACTTCGGTAATAGACCATTGCAACCTATTTTTTGTGGTCATTTTGTGAATGAAGAGAAATATTTAGTCCACATAAGCATTGTCATGGAAGTTCATGGAAATAATGTTAACATGGCTTTTAAATCATTTAGATCATTAAAATTTTGAGAGAAAGTTTCCTGGATTTCTATTTAGTTGATTCTTGCGATGCCATTTGGATACATACCTTGGAGATGCTGTGAGTTCAGTTTCAGGCCACTGCAATAAAGTGAAATTGCAATAAAGTAAGATGAATTTTGTGTTTCCCCAGGACAGATAAAAGTTATGTTTACACTATACAGTGCCTAGTTAGTGTGTAATAGCATTATGTCTAAAGAAACAATGTATATCCCTTAATTAAAAAATACTTCGTTGCTAAAAAATGCTAATCATCCTCTGAACTTTCAGCAAGCATGGTCTTTTTGCTCGTAGAGGGTTTTGTCTTGATGTTGATGGCTGCTGACTGACCAGGGTGGTGGTTGATGAAGGTTGGGGTGGCTCTGGTAATGTCTTAAAATAAAACAGTGTTTGGAGTGCCTGGGTGGCTCAGTTGGTTAAGTGTCCAACTCTTGATTTCGGCTCAGGTCCTCATCTCAGCAGCCTGGTATCAAGGCCTGCACTGGGTTCGTGCTTAGCAAGGAATCTGCTTGAGATTCATTCTTTCCCTCACCCCACCCCAACTTGCACTCTCTCTCTCTCTCTCTCTCTCTCTCTCTCTCAAGTAAATAAATAAATCTTAAAAAAAAACAACAGTTTTTCAAGTTTGCTCCATCAATTAATGCTTTCTATCTCAAACAATTTCTCTCTAACATGCAATGTTGTTTGACAGCATTTACCCACAGTAGAATCTCTTTCAGAATTGAAGTTCATCTTCTCAAACCCTGCCACTGTTTTATCAGTTAAGTTTTTTTAAATATTCTACATTCTTTGCTGTCACTTCAGCAATGTTCAATCAGTATAGGCTTCACGCTCTGCTTCGAGTTCTCCTGCTTCTGCAGCTTCCTCACCTCTCTCAGCCTTCATAAAATCAAAGAGAGTTTGGGCTTTGCTCTGGATTAGGCTTTGGCTTGAAGGAATATTGTGACTGGTTTGATCTTCTTTCTATACAGACCACAAAAACTTTCTCCATATTAGCAATAAGGCTGCTTTGCTTTCTTGTCATTCATATGTTCAGTGAAGTAGCATTTTTAATTTCCTTTAAGAAAAATTTTTTTCCCTTATATTCACATCTTGACTGGCTGGCACAAGATGCATAGTTTTCAGCCTATCTCAGTGTTCAATATACCTTTCTCACTAAGCTTAACCATTTCTAGCTTCTAACTTAAAGTGAGAGATGTGAGACTCTTCCTTTCACTTGAACACTTTGAGGCCATTGCAGGGTTATTAACTGGCCTAATCTCAGTATTGTTGTGTCTCAGGGAACAGGGAGGGCCAAGGAGAGGGAAAGAGATGAGGGAATGGCCAGCTGATGATGCAGTCAGAACACATGCAACATTTATCAATTAAGTTCACCATCTTATATGGGTGCAGTTTGTGGCATCTCAAAATAATTACAGTAGTAACATCAAAGATCACTGATCAAAGGCCATCATAACAAATGCAATAATAATGAAAAAGTTAAAAATATTGTGAGAATTACCAAAATGTGACAGAGATACAAAGTGAGCAAATGGTGTTGGAAAGATGGCACCACTGTACTTGCTCAACAGAGGTTGACCACAACCTTCAATTTGTAAAAAATGTAGCAACTTTGAAGCACAAAAAAGTGACAGCACACTTACTTAAAGTAAGTTTTGCCTGTATCTGAAAGAAAAGATGGGTTCTTTATTTTTTATAACTGACTTAATATTTTTTCACACCCCAATCCTGCTGAAAGCAGAGAAAATAAACATTCATAAAAAACAAACAAAAATAACTGTAAGTTACCAAGTAATACAAGGTCTGTCATCTTAGGTTTAAATTCTTTCTATTTTTGAACATATATCCTATAGCAATTAGTCACTACAAATTCACTTGGAAGTAGATGTTCTTATCTATTTTTTTTCACACCGTGGACCACCTTGTCAGTGTGGCAAATCTTACAGATTCCTTTTCAGAATAACACTTCATAAATAAATGAAATAAAAACAAAAAGGATATGGAAAAAATTATTATACAGAAATACGGTTTCTTAAATCATTAAAATGTGATATAGTAATAGATGTGTTTATTAATGAAGTGTTTATTAATGAAGGAGCTAGCAGATGGTGTTATAATTACTCTCCTTTTGAAATAGCAATGACTCTAAAGATACTTTGGTAAATCTGCAATAACTGTTATATGAAATGAAAATCTCTGTGATTTCTGTTGTTGAGTCAAAAGTATGCCAATACAACTCCATTTTATTGCTTACATTACAAATTAATGGAAATGTTATATTTTAGTTAAAAGTGATTGGAAGTAGGGCTTTTTTTTCAGATTCAAATTAATCAATTTCCTGAGAGATTCTCTGATTAAGATCACCCATATGAAGTCCATTTGCCATTTTTTTATTCTCTTTCCAATGATTTTTTTTTTTAGAAGTCTACATTAAATATTCTAAAAACATGTCAGACAAAGGTATTAGGTTCATCTCCTTGGTCATCTTTGTTCCAGAGTAGCAAATTTGGAGCAAGCCGGAAACTGGTGTTAATTTCTGTGTGGGAGTTGGTATGTCCTTCTCTTGCGCTCTACTGATGAATGCAATGATAGAGGAAGTAATGGTCTCTACTTTTGACACGAGGACACTATTCCACCCTTTTGTGTATTTGACACTACTCTGGCTCTCTAGAATGACATATCTAACTTAAAGTTCTGGCTGTGAACGTGGCTTCCAACCAGGCACAATGTCCAGAATTCCTAATCTAACAAAACCACTTAACACTAATGCAATGACCAGTTTAGAACACTCCCAATCAGACAGGAAGGTTGTCCCTACCCTGGCTTCAGGGCACATGAAAACAGGTTTCTTCTACACTGTACACAGTTCATGTAGAGGCAGGTGAAGTACTGCTAAGAATTCCTGTCTCATTTTCACATCTTCCATTACTACACGATGTCTCAGGACCACCCTATCATGTGCGTCAGTATTCTAGGGGTCCAAATGGCAAATCACCTTTGATTTTGGAGCCAGAGCTACTCATCACATTATCTTAACCCTTACAGAATTTTGGTGCAGAATGGAGCATCCAGGCCATTCAGAAACTGAACATTTGCAAAAATATTATCAGTTTATTCCTTCCCATAATTCTCTGACCTGTAAGGGACAGGTTTTCTAGTTCCTCTTCCTCTTTGACAAAATATGGTGACAGTCACATCTTAACCCTAAGTTCTCTCTTACCTATGGTCTAATAAAATATTATTACTTGAGCAGTTCCCCAAGGCTTGTCCTCTGTATGCTAACAAGAACTACATTCATTCAAAGATCTCTTTTTTTTCTTACTGAATCAAATTCTTAAAGGATGGTTTCATGAGGGAGTTAGCAGGATATTGACAATTTGATCTTAAACAGTATATATTTTCTCTATAAAGTGATAAATATCATTGATTAAATATCAGAAAGCCAAGGCAACAGGATTTTGAGGAAAGAAAAAACAGAACAGAAAATGTAAATGCCTATGTCATGGCATATTAGATCACTCTAAAAGTTAAACTAAAACCAAGATTTAAGGATTTAAGGGATGCAATTAAGTTTTCAGAACTTTGATTTTCAGTTGCTTAGTTTATAATAAAAGTTGAACTTTTGGAATCGAAGCAGATGGAAGTGTGTTTGATAGACTCTTCTTATTCTACCATTCCACAGTCATTTGTGCAGATTTTGATGGGTTTGCAGAGCTGTATGAAGCAACATATATTATGATGTAAATGCCATCATTATGACATATGCTTAAACTTCTGCTGAGAAATAAATAAAATATCTTGAAATGCCTGCTGTTTATCCCAGCTGTTTATTTCTCACAGCCCATAAATGGAAAAGTCACACAGTTTAGCATTTATATGCTAGAGAGGCATTTGGAAATAATTAAAACTCTTCCAGAGAGTGTTTTCTTTTTGTTCTGAATTAGAATTAACTCATAATTTCAAAAAATAGGGCAAGGGCATTAACCGAGAATAAATAAAGTATATGTTTTTTCCAGGATAGTGAAGAAATTACCAAGAATTGCTATTGTCTCCCCAATTTCCAATAGTGGAGTAAATAAGTGAGAAGTCCTATCTGGAAATAAGGATAAGCCACCCAATCTGTATGCCTGGCTGCAGTTCCAGCGGGAACACAATTACCACTGGGAAGCTTGCTTCTATGGGTAAATTGGGTTGATTGCAACATTTCTGACTTACGCTTATCCTAATAGACACAAATAGGGTGAGCCAAAAGAGTTTCGTTTCCCTCATGAAAAGATGAGGCAATATTTTATGAAATTGAACAATAAACAAGTTGAAATGTTCTATAATTATAAACTAATAAATATATTTTATACAAATATTTTAAGAATTACTGTTTATTTTTTCACATGTTGCTCCAACCACAAGTCTATTATATAAATATCCCATTTTGCTTAACATAAAATTTAAGTTGCTAATTTTTTTCAGGGCAATATAGCAGTCCATTTTGACTTTGTTGTTATGAAAATGGCTAAATGGGCTAATACAAATTTTCTCCACCTTCTCACTCTATTTATCTTTCGATTAGATAAAACTCTACCATAATGACAGCACATACTATTTTATAGAAGCCTCAAATTTTAAGACATGGTATGGTATCAGATTTTTTAACCTCATTTTTATTTTTAGCAACACTCAAACAAAAATGATATGAGGAACCTCTTAAACTTTTTAGTCATAATTGATTACTATTATGTAGCAATCGGCTCGGTGGGTTGGGGCCGCTGCCTTCGGCTCGGGTCGTGGTCCCAGGGTCCTGGGATTGAGGCCCACGTCGGGATCTCTGCTCGGCGGGGATCCTGCTTCCTCCTCTCTCCTCTCTCTCTGCCTGCCTCTCTGCCTGCTTGTGGTCTCACTCTCTGTGTCAAATGAATAAATAAAGTCTTTAAAAAAAAAAAAACACATCTTTATTATACAAAATAATTGGAGAGAAAATAATATTTGCATTATTTTTGCAAAGGTATTTTAAAATAACTTTGATCAACCAAATTTTATATGTATATTAATCATATATATATAAATGATCCCTTAATGTATAATATGTTTAATAGCTACTCTGCTTCAATTCATAATTCTATACTTTCTTGTGGATAAGGAGATTAATTCTGATTTTTTCATGTGAAAAACAAATCTTTTACCTATGAGCAAAGTCACTTTGTAAGTGTATGTATATGTTGTATTGATTGTCTATGCAGAAAAAGCAGAATGATTGTCTTTTAGCATAAATGTGTACTGTTTTTGTAATATGAATAAGGCAATATGTGAACCTTGAGTAAAACTTGGCCTCATTCTTCATGTGATGAAAGTTGGCACTATTTTTTCATTTGTATGAGATTCACACACAGTATGCTGGAAAGTAGGCTGAGGGAAAGTCCTATTTAAAGTTCAACAATTATGTAGACTCAGAGACTGAAACTTTAGAAAAGAGCCAGAGTACCAGTTTTCGTAAAGCTTCCTAATTTTTCATAATAAAAACAGTTCAGTCACACATTTTCTTCAGTAATTTATTCTGTTCTCTTCCATGTGGCTGGTCTAAATAGCAATTTGAGGGCAGAACTTAACCTCTAGGGACATATATTCTACACAATAATTCTGTGTGGCTATCACTTTATTCAGTCATTTTGCTAGATTTCAAAATTTTTAAAACATGTGGTCCTCCACACTATAGAAAATGATCATTTATACATAAAAGTCACAAAGGTTTAAATTTGTAAACAGTGCAATATAAATAGTGTATTTGTGTTTTTAACAATTTTGTCCTTAGAAAACCTAGGAGACTAAATTTACAATCCTCTCTAAAGTAAGGGAAATTTGAGACTGAATCACTTATTATCATAAATATGCTTAAAATATCACTAGAATTTATAGTGTAATCATGAATGTATTCATTTTTCCAACACTTATGTTAAGATAGGAAACAAAATTTTCCAAATTTTAGTTATTTAACATTTATTCTCATCGCTGGTAAGATAATATTATATGGGTCAAATTCAAGAATATTTTCAGCTTAATAAATTATATTTTTTTCTGTGTACTACTGGATGAAATACTTATTTTTAATGCATATTTTTAAATCATCAGATTATTTCTATTTTATAATATTAAAATTTAGTTGGTTAAATATATAAGAGGTATACGTTTAAAATTGGCTGTTTTTTTTTATTTTAAAGATTCTATTTATTTATTTGACACACAGAGAGAGATAACAAGTAGGCAGGGAGGCAGGCAGAGAGAGAAGGAAGCAGTCTCCCTGCTGAGCATGAAGCCCGATGTGGGACTCGATCCCAGGACCCTGAGATCATGACCTGAAGCCAAAGGCAGAGGCTTTAACCCACTGAGCCACCCAGGCACCCTAAAATTGGTTCAGTTAAAAGAATAATTCAAATCATAAGATATACTCTGGCTTTTTCAATTAAGGAGAATTAGTTTTGTCAGGACACTAACTGTACCAACCAGAAATAGTCTTGTGATCTTTTCTTCCTCAAACTCTATTTAAATGAAATGAATAAGAATGTTCTCTCTTAACATTAAAATATTTTTTGAATCTGGAGTTCTCTTTGTATGTAATACTTTAACCTAAACTGCCATGCCATCAACTTTTACCTAATCCAACAGGAAACTTTTTAGACTCATACATTTTGCTATGTTTTAAGCATTATTTTCCTCAAAGCAAAAGCCATCATTCCGTAATACAAATCTTATTCTGTGCTCTACTTTTAATTTAAAATGCTCTCACTCTTTCCCATTGCTCTTAGACTTTGAAAATGCTTCTTAACTGGGTTATTTGTTTTTTGGGTGTTGGTTTTGATAAGTTCTTTACAGATTTTGGATACTAGCCCTTTATCATATATGTCATTTGCAAATATCTTTTCCCATACTATAGGTTGCCTTTTAGTTTTGTTGATTGTTTCCTTTGCTGTGGAGAAGATTTTTATCTTGATAAAGTCCCAACAGCTCATCTTGGCTTTTGTTTCTTAACATGTCCTTCAGAGCTCACTGGGTCCAGGACCTATATACTTCTGTCTCATTCTATACCACAGTATCTCTTTCTTTCTAGTTCTAACTACAGGCGCCCCCTTTCAGATTCTTGAATTCATTTACCCCTTGGTTTTTCTACATATTGCATACTATTGAGATATTTTTTTTCCCCTCTCATCTCTACCAAGGTAAATTTGAATCATTAACCAGAGGATAGATTTAAAAAAGACTGCTTGATTTCCATAACCAGGTTCAATCTCCTCATTGAATGGTTTCATAGGATTGGGTACCCTCTTTCCTATACCACATTTATCACTTCACTGAGTATGTGTGAGATCATAGACTTACTGTTTCCCTGACTCAACTGCAAATTCAGCATTTTAATTTTTCCGAATTTGATTGTACCAATAGAGAAGTTGAATAGGAAAGATGGTAATAATTTCATGTTTGACTTTTAAATAGCAAAAAATTGCATAATGAAGAATGGAATCATTTTAGAGGAGACCGGTAATTCTAATGACACTGTTATAGTTCAAGAGAAAATAGATTCCAGCTCTACAGTGGAGGAGTGGCAAAGAATTTTGGGCCATTTTTATTTCAGAATGTCCTCTGACTAAAAATTATTTACCTAATTTCCATGTACAAATTACAACTTAGACCTCAAAACCCTCATCCAACCATGGCGCAGTTTAGGTTATAGGCACAAATTTGAAATAATCTAATTTGAGCCTTTGTGAGTAGGTCTTTTTTTTTTTTTAAGATCTTATTTATTTATTTGGGGGGGAGAGCATGCACAAGCAGAGGGAGGGACAGGAGGGAAGAGTAAAGAATCTGAAGTAGACTCTGTCCTGAGCATGGAGTCCAACATGAGGCTCAATCCCATGACCTTGAGACCATGACCCCAAGAGTCACTCAACTGACTGAGCCACCCACGTGCCCCATGAGTGGGTCTTTTGATACAGGTCCTTGAGAGCAGAGAACTGTGACCTAAAAAGACAAGTTTATGTCAAACCAGAATATGCACAGAATATGCAACGTGAGTAGTGAATTAGTTTCCTCTGGCTGCTAAAACAAATTCCACAATCTTGGTGGCTTAAAAACAACAGATATTTATTCTTTCATAGCTGTAGAGGCTGGAAGTCTGAATTATGGCAGGGCTGTGTTCCTTCTAAGGTTTCTCTGAGATAATTTGCTCCTTGCTCCTTGTCTCCAGCTAGCTTTTGGTGGCTGCTGACATTCCTTGACTTGGTCTGCATCTCTCTCACCTGACTTTTCACTGCCTTTCCCTCCATGTGTCTCGCCTTCCTGTTTCTCTTACAGAATTATACACAGTGTCGTTTACCACGTACCCAGATAGCCCAGGAGCAGCTTCCTCTCTCCAGATCCTTAACTAAATCATACTTTTTACCATAAAACACAAATATTACTTTTTTGCCATCTAAGATAATATTTAGAATCTGGGGATTATATCTTTTGGGGGAGGAGCACCACTGAGCCCACTACAGATGGGAAAAGGATATCTGTAGTAGATTCTCTTATTTTGAAAAATAACACTGTTATTTTGAAAAATAACGCTCTACAGATATGGAAAGGATATCGGCAATAAGTACTCTTATTTTGAAAAATGAGAATCAGAAGCACAGAGCAGGTATTGTTTCACAGTAATTTTGAAACTGAGCCAGACACATGATGTTACAAACTACACTTGCTGCCATGATATTAATTGAAGCACTATTCGGTCCTTGGGGATAGTTGTTTTCAGTACTCTGGGCTCTTGGTTCTATCTTGTTATCCTTTTTTTTTTTTTTTTTTACATGAAGGAAAGACATATGTCTCACTGTTGGCACTTCTGTCTAAATAATCCTCCTAAAAACTTTCTGAATTTCTTATAAATCTTGTTGACATTTTCTCCATTAGGCAAAAGTCTCACTAACAATGTTTCTGAGACAGGCCACTGCCTAGCTTGGTTTGTGGGTGAGGGTGCTATTTTACATGCCATTTGTAATCTTCATAATCCTTTTGAAAAACTAAGTGAATCTATAATGCAATATAATTTTATTTTTTAACAAATGCTTAAAAAAAAAAGGCTCACAACCTATATCATTGAGTTTACCTTAACGTTCGATTGGCAGTGCCTGGAATTTGATCTTTTTTCACGTAGGCCTTTCTTTACTTTGGGAATTCTTTTCCTGCTCCTGCTAACAAAGCTGAGTGTGAAAAGTAGTTTTATTTTCCAGCATCAGAAGTCCTGGGTTAGATATCTTTTTTTTGGGGGGGGGAGGGAAGGTTAGATATATTTTCTATCATCTGCATTAAATAGACACAGTATTGCAAATATTCATCCACATACAACATGATCCACCTTATGTTTAGCCTTCAAAAACTATATTTTTATTGGCTTTCTGAAATCTTTTAGTTGTTTCCTCATAGCCAGTGCAAATGTAAAATATTTTAGATTTTTTATACAGCAACATCACATATCTAGCAAATACAACTGTATCAGATAAGATTCATTCAGGGAAGCAGAACTAGTACAAGTATTATGGAATACTAATTTACTATATAAAACCGTATATAACTGTCAGAAGATGTGAAATTTGAAGAATTAGGCAGGGGTGGGAGTCAGTGACAAGACCCTGAAACACCGGTGTAAGTGGACAAGTCAGAAGTCGGAAGGGAATCTAGGAAACCATGTACATCCTACCGCTGGAATGTGGACACGAGGGGGAGGTTGTAAAGAAGCCTAGAGAAATATGTCTCATCTATATACTGTCACATTTCTAGCACCACAGGTAGGTGATCGGTGATGAGCATAGTGTTGCTATGGTCAGCGTGTTTGATTTTTACCTTGCTAAGTGTGCGATGTTTAGCAAACATCAAGCCAGAGAGACCTCGCAAGCAGTTGGAAATACAGGACTGATAGGAAGTCAGAATTAACAGCACCAATGAGAGATTTAATATCATAAAATAAGTAGTTGAAAATACCATTTTCTTAGAAAAAACAGTAGTGGAGGACTAAAGTCAGAAGTTGGGGAAAACAATATTTAAGAAGAGAAAAGAAGGGAAGGAAGCTCAGAAAAGCAGTGAATTAAAGGAATTAAAGAATGGCATTCACATTGGAAAGGAAAAAATAAAATTATCTCTGCTCACAGGTGACATGATCTTATATGTAGGAAACATTAAAGAGTTCACAAAATTCTGTTAGAACTAATAAATTCTGCAAACTTTCAGTATACAAAATCAATACACAAAATCAGCTGTGTTTCTATAAATTCACAATAAACAACCTAAAAGAAAAAAATAATTTCCATTAGAAACATAAAAAAGAATAAAATACTTAGGAATAAACTTAACCAAGGAAGCCAAATAATTGGACACTGAAAAGTAAAGAAACTTGCTGACAGAAATTACAGAAGAGGGCACCTGGGTGGCTCAGTGGGTTAAGGCCTCTGCCTTCGGCTCAGGTCATGATCTCAGGGTCCTGGGATCGAGTCCTGCATCGGGCTCCCTGCTCAGTGAGGAGCCTGCTTCCTCCTCTCTGCCTGCCTCTCAGCCTGCTTGTGATCTATCTTTCTCTCTCTCTGTGTCAAATAAATAAATAAGTAAAATCTTAAAAAAAAAAAAAGAAATTAAAGAAGACACAGACTAATAGAAAGACATCCCATGTTGATGGATTGGAAGACTCAGTGTTGTTAAGATGTCACTATTATTCAAAGTGATCAATCTACATGTTCAATATAAGCACTATCAAAATTCTAAGGGCAACATTTTGCTTGCGGAAACAGAAAAAAGTTCCTAAAATTCATATAGAATCTCAAGGGGCTTCAACTCTATATTTATGTGGATATACAGTTTTTCCAGTGGTATTTGGAAACAGTGGAAAAACTGTATGGCATCCTGAAAAAAAAATGAAGTTGAAACCCTATTTTAAACCATACAGAAAAAATCAATTCAAAATGAATCAAACACCTAGATAAAACTGCAAAACTACAAAACTTTTAGAAGAAAACAGAGAAAAATCTTCTAGACATTGAATTTAGCAATGATTTCTTGGATCAGAAACCAAAACACAGGCAACAAAAGTAAGAACAGATAAATTGAAATACATCAAAATTTAAAACTTATGTGCATCAAAGAACACAATCAACAGATTCAAAAGGCTACCTATAGAATGAGAGAAAATATTTGCAAATTGTATATCTATTAAGAGGTTAATATGGACATTGGGGAGGGTTTGTGCTTTGGTGAATGCTGTGAAAGATGTAAGCCTGACGATTCACAGACCTGTACCCCTTGGGCAAAGAATAATAAAAAAACAAAGAACAAAACACTATTATAAACAAAACAAACAAAGAAACAAAAAAAAGAGGTTAATATCCGAAATATAAAAAGAATTCCAAAAACTCAACAGAACAAGACAAAAAAAAAATTTTCAGTTAAAAAATGTTGCAACTGCGGTGCCAGGGTGGCTCAGTGGGTTAAGCCTCTGCTTTCGGCTCAGTTCATGATCCCAGGGTCCTGGGATCAAGCCCCACATCGGGCTCTCTGCTCAGCGGGGACCCTGCTTCCTCCTCTCTCTCTTCCTGCCTCTCTGCCTACTTGTGATCTCTCTCTCCATGCCAAATAAACAAACAAAATCTTTTAAAAAAATGTTGCAACTGCTACAAAAAATAATATGGTTACTCAAAAAGAGAATAATAAATAGCACTACCATATTATCCAGTAATTGCATTCTCAATATTTAACCAAAATAATTGAAAGCAGGTGCTCATATAGATAATTGTACACCCATGTTCATAGCAGCATTGTTCACAATAACTAAAAGTTAGAAACAATTCAATTGTACAACAAAAGATGCATGGAGGGTGGTTGGGTGGCTCAGTGGGTTAAAGCCTCTGCCTTCAGCTCAGGTCATGGTCTCAGGGTCCTGGGATCGAGCCCCACATCGGGTTCCCTGCTCAGTGGGGAGCCTGCTTCCTCCTCTTCCTCTGCCTGCCTCTCTGCCTACTTGTGATCTCTCTCTCTCTCTCTGTCAAATAAATAAATAAATTAAATCTTTTTAAAAAAGATGCATGGATATGCAAATTATTGTACATACATGCAGTGAAATATTTATTGAAAAGCCTTGGAAAAGAAGGAAATTCTGACTCATGCTACAGCACAGATGATCATTGAGGACATTGTGCTAAGTGAAATAAGCCAGTCACAAAAAGACAAATACTGTATGACTCCACTTATAAGAGGTAACTAGACTAGCCAGATTCATTAAACAAAAGGTAGGATGACAGCTACCAGGCACTGGGGAGAGGAGAGAATGTGGAGTTCTTAATGGTTATAAAGTTTCATTTTTGTATGATGAGATTCTGGAGCTTGGTTGCACGACAGTGTAAATATACATATTAGTGCACACTTAAAAATGGTTAAGAAGGTAAATTTTGTCAGTAGCTTACCATAATTAAACATACAGAAAAGTTTAAAAAATAGAATTAGAAAGCTAACATTGCACAAATGAATGTTAGATATGTTTTCAAGAAGTCAGAAAAGAATATGCTTTTGAGAATAGTTAGGACTCAGGGATCAACATTAAATCCTTTTTATTGAAAGACTATATATTTATCTCTAAACAGACCATCTATGCAATGATAAATGAATACCTAAAATACTTCTAAGAATTAAGATAGATGGTTGAAATCTATATCATATCTATTTATACCATTATTTTTATCAAAATAATTTCAATGGTATCCTGGAAAGGGGAAGCAAGGCTGTAATTATTGAGGAAGCAGATAGAGGTTAAAAATTAATATAGTCTAGATACTCTAGGAATGGAAATATGGAATCAAAAAACCATAGGTATAAGAACAAAGGACAAATGTTATTGAAAAGTTAGGTAATTGACTAGGGTTGTGTTTTATAACTTGATTTTACAGACTGCCAATGAATGTTGCTTAGATAGCACTTTCTCTGGGAAGTAGTCACTGACCTTTCCATTGTCCTTGACTTGGCTGGATCATCCTGTTACATTCTATTTAACCCATCATAGAACTTATTATAAGCCTCTGTAATTTCTTGCTTATTTTTCCCCCAAATGACTTCTGCTGAAGGCAGAGTTTATGTCCATCATATTTATCATTGTATCTCCAGTGCCTAGCACAGCATACAAAACAAGACATATGAAAAATTATGCTGTACAGTTTAAAGCCTTAAATTACGAAAACAGAAAATATGCATTCAGTTATAAGATATTTTTATGCTGAGGCATAGGAGGAAGGAGAGAGAGAGAATTGAGAATGCTAGTGAAAGGGTCAACCAGATGATTTACCATGCCCATAAAGTAATTATGGCAGGAAGCAAAATTTGCTGTGAGAGGCTCAAAGCCTCCAAGTTCTAACCAGCTCAAAATCTAGTAAGAGTGCAATGCACTTGAAAGACTTGTGACTATAGATGGATGTGACATATTAATAGCAATTCTGGAGTAAGTTCATAAGTTGGCCAAAGAGTTCAGCTAAAGTTTACAAATTTAATGAAATAGATATAAAGAAACCCAAGAACTATGGGACTAGAGCATTTTAATTGTTATATACAGCAGCATTAAAATCATTTTTAAATTTTTTAACTTATTTTTAAATTTTAAAAAATTTTATTGATTTATTTGACAGACAAGGAGCTCAAGCACAAGCCGGGGGAGGGGCAGAGGGAGAGAGAGAAGCAGGCTCCCCACTGAGCAAGGAGCCCAATGTGGGGCTGGATCCCAGGAACCTGGGATCACACCCTGAGCCGAAGGCAGACCCTTAACTGACTGACCCACCCAGGTACCCCAGAGGCATTAAAATCTTCAATAAGACAACAGGAGATTTAAAACCCAGCCTCCCAGTTTTCCAGAAGGAGATATACAGGTTTAAATAGTTTAGATGGTATGATGAAAATCACTAGAACTATTTGTTACATTTAATATACCACTTATTTTAATGCATCTAATTCATTGTCCAATTTTTCATGGAAACTTTCTATTAATAGATTAACTTTATTTGTCAAGGGTCTGAGAAAGAATATTTTAAGTATTTTTTTTGACCAATGAAATATGTAGTTTTATGAGTTTAAGCCAACTGAAAAGTTAGAGGAAACACAGTCCTCAACCAAACAAGGTTATCATTCTTTCTGACACCAATAGCAACTACAGGGTACTGACTAGAGAGATTCACAGAACCCCTTGTAGCCTGGTTATGGCTTGTAACAGGATGGATGGATACAAATTAAAGTCGGCCAAAGAAAGAAGCACATAAAGTGGGGCAGAGAGAACTACTAAAATGTAGAGTTTCCATCATTCTTTGGTGGTGGAGTACTGAGATGTTACTCTCCCGGTATCAGCGTGCAGCAATACACTAAGATTTCAGCACTGCCATCTGGGATAGCTCATCCCAGTCCTTGATTCTAGTCTCTACTTGTTACTGGGGTTCCACTTGCCCCCTGGTTGATCTTTGTCTCCATTTCAAATGATACTGTGCAGGGGTGCCTGGGTGGCTCAGCCAGTTGAACAGCCAACTCTTGATTTCATCTCAGGTCATACTCTCAGGGTTGTAGGATGGAGCCCCAGGTCAGTCTCTCTCCTTTCCCTCTCCTTCTGCTCTTCTCCCTCTGCCTCGTGTGTGTGTGTGTGTGTGTGTGTGTGTGTGTGTGTGTGTGTGTGTGCAATGTGAGCACAAACTCTCCCTAAAAAAACCAAAAAACAAAAAACAAGACTGTATAACCCAAAGCCCTAGCCTGTATCATCTCCTTGGTCTTTCTGTTCTGGTCAGCCCCACCTTGATCTAGTGTGGTCAGGTCCCTACACAAAAAACACTCCTGTCAGTTATAACATTTCAAAGGAAATTTTCTCCCAGAAGCTAAGGCCAAAGGTCAGAACTCTTTGAGGGTAAAGTTAAATGTCTTGCAACCTCCGTGCATTTACCAAAGGTCACATTTATGTTAATGTTTTAAGGATTTGCAATAGTGATTCCTAAATTCTCAGGCAATATTATGTGTAAACACTTTTGTTCTTTTTATTCTGTTCAAATATTAACAAATGCTTGCTAGGAATGAGGACAAAGATACAGCCCCAAAGGAAAAGATAATATTTGGATACAATCCCACTTACATGCCAGCTCTAAGATGTGCCTTGCCTGTTCACTATCTTTGGCTTATCATAAAGTTAATTAAATTTTGTGTTTTTCTTTATAATCATTTCTGCAACTTCTATGATTAACCTTTTACATTTTATCAGCAATAATTTTTTAAAAATTAGTGTAGTTAGCTTATTTTTATTGTGTGTGCTCTATGATATTAGAAAATGTCACTTAATTTATAGAAATTAAGTCTAAATATTTTTATTATCCATAAATCTTATATTTATTTAGTAGAGGCCTTGCCATCATGGGATGTTTTTCTATTAGAAACTTTGACAAATGTGTTGTAACCATAGAAATGATTTGTGAGACAGCAGGAGTAGCCAAAATAGATTAAATTAATGTGTTAGGTTTAGTGTTCACACAGCATGCTTTACTTTAATTGATTACTCTATGGCCAAACTTAAATTACTAATATCAGTGCTGATAGAAGAAAATGAATATTTAATAAAACACCCTTTGTATCATAGTAGCAGATTAATCTAAGTGAAATAGCTATTATTTGTAATAAGCTTTTAAGGCTACTTTGATATCTTGAATACGTGCAAGGTTAAAGTGCTTATAAATACAAAAAGCAGGGTAAGTTGAAATAATTTAATGAAAAGTCTCTGTAATTAACTTTGAATTATGATGCATTTGGATTTTTAAATTAAATAATATACTTAAATTGAGAAGAAGTGGCAATAAATTTTTCTAGCCTTGAAAATACAGAAGACTCATTTATCAATGGGTTATTTAAAATAAAATTACATCAACAAAAATAGCAGAATGAGTAAATGAAAACATGATTAATTTATGAACTTTGTAACAAAGACTTAGAATCCATTGATTCTTACATGTAGATAATCTCAATACAAATAATTCATAGATAATGCAGATTTAGTCTCCAAATCATCAATTATCATCATTATCATTAATACTACAATTTTTGGAATAAAACTCAAATCAATAACATTAAGGAATAGTGCAGCATTACTAAAATAAAAAAATAATAATTATATAACCAAGGAAAAACCTCATAGTATTGAGAGTAAAAATAGAGTATGTTACAGATAAGAGAAAAAGAGGCAAATTTATGCATTCTTAAATAGTATGTTGTTCAAATCTCAAAGATAATGTAATAGTGAATTTGCTCAGATTCCTTAACCTGGAGATGTATTACAAAAAGAATCCTGTGTACACCATAAGATCGAAAGTGTGTAATACGCTGGTGGCTTGCTAGATTTGTTGAGCTTTAACTGCATCTTTGGCTACATGGATTTTATTTCATTATATGTTAAAATTAAAGTCAATGATTGGGAAAAGAAATAAATTCCTGTGTTTTAGCCTCATAATCCTCCCAAAGTAACTGAATTAGGAAATAGAAACATTACCCTGAAAACCAGAAGGTTCAAATTAAGCCAACTCAATGGGCATGCCCCCAGTGCTGCCATCCCAAGTCCCAGACTTGGAAAGACAGCACACATGGTTTAATGCTCTGCGAGTGCTGTCTTAAAATTCTGAAGACTGTTTGAAACAGGTGCACTCCACTTTCTTTTTCCTGTGCCTCTTGAATTCTATAGAAACTCCTGAATACATGTAGCCCTAGATATTATCAAACCTGTCTGTTAAGTCAGTGTGAACTGTCATGTGTTTTAGGTTAAGAAGAGACTGACTGGGAAGAGTTGCTGGCCATGTGGCTTAAATGAGCCATTTACTTCAGCAACACTTGATGAGAACATGATTATTCTCTGAAACTCAGAATAAGCTCATGACCTTGTGTTTCATTCCTTTATAATACATGATTTCTAATTCAGGCTGGCTTTGCCAAGGATATTCTCACTGGCACAGTGGTGAAGAAAGCCTTCTTGACTTGATAAAAGCAAACAAATAAATAGCAACAATAAATAAAAAGAAAAAGAAAGAGGTGTGCTACTAATATTAAATTAGAAAATTAAGGGGGAAATTACATTGAATATAAGAGAATCATTTTATGAGGACAAATGCATTAACTACAAAGAATATGTAATAGTATGAACAGTAAACACTTTTAGAATAATAAAAACATGATTAATACAGGTATTACAATGTAAGTGGAAATCTTTAGTTCAACTCTGAAAATGATATCAATAAAATCCATAGAAAAATCTGAAATAATATATGTTTTTAAGGACACAATTAACTAGTCTGTTAATAAGCTTTGTGAATTTTTAAATTAGGCCAAACAGATACGTAGAGAGTTCCCAGATGTCTGGGAAATATTCAAAATTTAAGTTCTCAAAGCAATAAATAAACTTTAATTAATTGTTAAGAGTAGAAAAAGACCACAGTTTCTGGCCTCAGTGCAATAATTCATGAACATAATAAGCTTAATACCACAATAACCAGTAGGAAATTATAATGCAGAACTCAGAATCTAAATAGCTGTAATTGCTCTGAAAGGAAGTGAAAATTACGATAAGTATTTAGAAATTAAGAACTTGCAGAACCCAACATCATAACATATATAAAATATGCTTAAAACTTTACTCAAAGAAAGCATGAAAAGCCATGCACTCTCTCATTTTAAAAGTTTTTATTACTTTTTATTGAGATATAACTGACATACAACTTATATTAGTTTCAGGGTTACAATATAATGATTGGATATCTGCATATATTTGGAAATGATTGTCACAATAAATCAAGTTAGCTTCCATCATCATATGTAATTATAGAAGTTTGTTTTCCTTGTGATGAGAATTTTTAATATCTATTCTCTTAGCAACTTTCAAATATAAAATACAGTATCATTAACTGGTCATGATGCTACACATTACATTCCCATGACTTATTCAATAACTGGAAGTTTGTACCTTTTGACCCATTTCACCCACACTCTACCTCCTTCTTTCATTATTAACAAAAGGCAATGAATATCATGTAATTATTACATTGCAATTCATTTATTTGAGAAAAATGGATAGAAAATTAGTTGAAGCTGGAAATAGATAAAATTTAATGAGACCTTATAATTTGCCAGTGCTGGTCTACAAATAATACATGAATTATCAATTTCAGTCTTGAGCGATATTATTGTTAGCCCATTTCACCTGGGAAAGAACTCAAGCACAGAGATGTTAAATAACTTGCCCAAGGTTACACAGCTGTGTACATGGAAGAGCCGGTTTATGAATAAAGCCAGTGTAGGTCCATAACCTTGGCTCTTAATATCTATGCTGTACCCTTGCTATATAATAAAATCAGTCATACTGACCATACTCATCAAACCTTGTTCTGAACACCTCACATGTTTTAATGAAAGACTGAAGGGATTAAAATAAAACACACATAACAAACATGAAATTAAAGCACAGCAGGACTGTTGTGCTATGTCCACATGAAAAGAAATTCTCTTCTTTTGATCATAATTTCACTCTTTGGGGACATAAACTGTTGTCCAGTAAATTTTATTTTAAGATTTGATAGTCATTTTAGTTGACTTTCTCACCCTAGCTGTATTTTTTGAGGGGTCATGTGGGGTGTGGGAGGTACATTGGAAGTCAATGCAAATGAAAGCCTCATAGAACTCATGGGACACAACAATCCTGGAATTATAAAAGGTACATGTCAGTGGACATTGGAAAATGAAAATTATGGGTAAGGACACACAAGAGCTTTAATCTTTTCAAGATGTCACCCTCAGTACCTCTGCCAGGAACACCATCGGAGCTGCCAGGGCAAGAGCTACAAGGGTCATTACACCTCCCACCATTGTGATGACCCAACACCCCCAAACTCTCCCAACTCTTCATTCAAATGCCCCACTTGGAAAGGCCACACTGTAGGGATGAATGTCCTATTGGTGAAGGTGAGAAATCTAAAATTAGCATGGGAATCCTCCTCTGTTGGTAATAAAGGCATCTTTAGCAAGCAGGCTGTCCAGGAAACACACATATACACAAACAAAAGCTCACATTTAATAATACATGGTAGCTTGTTTGTTTCTCTTGCTTTCTCATGACATTCATGGGGAAGAAACAATTGCATGGTTTTCAACATGTTACCTAAATGATTTTTTTAAGTCATTAAGCATTTGATATCAGCATATTCATAGGATTGGTGAATATTTAAATGAATGATGAAAAATGTTCCTTTCTAGAAGTTTATAGAACACCTCTACCAAACAAGAAAGACCTATCAATTAGAGACATCACAGAGTAATAGCATCATGTATAGCTTAATAGAGATTTTTTATACAATCCATAATTGACCAGAATATTTTATAGTTTGCCTTGACTGTCATCAAAATTAAAAAGAAAAATCAATTCATACTGAAAGATAGAAAAAAAAAGTAAATATATTGCTTATGTGTTGTTGACATCATGTACCATTTCTTGCAAAATGAAGAATGACAAATTGAAAATTACATGACCTGTGAAATACACCATCATTTACCACAAGCCTTCCTGTGAGGATTTTATATAGTAGGATAAATAGACTGTCAAAAAAAGAAAGAAGTGACTTATAAAACTGTCATCTAGTTGAGTGGCAGGTTTTTGTAAGAATATTGTTTAATAAGAATGTCGAGTTATATATATTTTATATAATATATATTTAATGATCATGGGTGCTAACTATAAGTCCTTAAAAAGAAAAAGGCATGCAGAAAAGAATATCCGTTTTGATCATGTGAAGTCAGTTCATGTCATGGTTCATGTAGTAAATATATGTGGGCTTGAATTTGCATAAGGAGTGGATTTGAAAGGAAAAGTTTAAAATTATTATTCTACTTCTTGGAATCATATGAAGAGAAAAAATGTTTCTAAATAATGGGAAGTGGGAGATGTGTGAGTAGATTCTTTCTAAACCACTTTTAAAGTAAGTTTTCAATAAAATTTATATAACATTCATATTTTCACAATCAGAAAACAAAGAGTGAAACTGTGTGGACGGATAAGATAACACAAGGGAAATATGGAAGTCACAATTTCAAATTTCTTTTATTACATTATATAGAAAGCATATACAAACAAATGAAATGTAATGCATCGTACTAGCACATAGCTCCAGCAGTGCTTTGTTTCAAAAAACTACCTTATCTCATAGATACCCATGACTTTTTTACTTTTGAGTTCTGCTTTAAAGAATTTACGATGAAAATCTTCAAACTGCCTTTAGGATGCATTAAATTCATTTATTATGTCTAAGTCTCTGGGGAAAAGATTTCATAAGTGAAACAGGAGAATTCAGTTTGTTCATTTTACTCACTCAGGAGGACACGCACATCAATTTTGAAAATTTGAATTACAGGTAAAATTGTTTGAGAACTCACTTGCCCTCCTCTTTCTTTTTGAGAGTTTGAGACCTAATAAACTCAGAGACACATCTTCAACCATAAATTCCACCTTTTGATAGGTTTCTTAACATGGCTTCCAGATTTTAATAATTAATTTGTATATTAAGATTTCATGTGTGGAGAGATGATTTTGGTACCCTGTAGGACAGTGGTATTAGTTCCTCAGTAGACTTTGGGATGGGTGGTGGCCAGGAGTGTGGCAATGCCTGGTGAGGATGTGTAGGGATGACCTTGGAAGCTGTAGGTTGTCAAGAAAATGCACATGTAGTCTCACTGCCAGAACAGGAAGCCCATTGGTAATCCATGATGTCTGGAACTGGAGCCAGGATTTCAACCATTTTATTCTAATCCTGTATTGATTTATTTTTTGCTTCTATTAATTCCATTCTTTTTTTTTTTCTTTAAATTTATCTTTTTGTCAGAGAGAGAGCACAGGCAGGAGATCAGCAGTCAGAGAGATAAGCAGGGTCCTTGCTGATCAAGGAGCCGGAAGCAGGGCTCAGTCCCAGGACCCTGGGATCATGGCCAGAGCAGAAGGTCGATGCTTAACCGACTGAGTGACCCAGGCATCCCTGTTAATTCTATTCTTATAAAGTTCAGAGTATTTTTCGATATAGGAGTGATCTATTAAATATGGGATATAGTTTCAAAACTGACTTTAAGCTTACTATTGCAATGATTTGTATAACCAGTTCAATCACAGAAATTTTTTCCTCTTCAAAAATTAGCCTTTAGATCTATAGTCACGTTTTTTTTCTTTTTTCTTCTCCAATAAGAAAGGTTTTATTACAGTGTTTTTAAGTTGCAGCATGTCTTACATTTGACCTAAGTGTTGTCCTTATATTTTGTCAGTTGGATTCTTTCAATCTGTCTCCTCTAAATATTAACGATTTTTCCATCAGTGGCCAGTCAGGAGATAAACCATGTTGTAATTGGAATGGGGGCAAATTACCAAACGAATTACTACCTAAAACAGGTGAATGGAGTAAAGAATACAATAATATCAAATGCAGAGAGCAGTCACTATACCTAGGGCAGACACACAGTACAGAATTTCTTCCCTTATCTCTACCCTCAAATCCAACCCCGCTCCTGTTTGCCACTGAGCAAAGGCACTTCCTATGACCTAGTTATTTCATTTCTAAGTTCATACACATCATATATATGTACATATATGCCTCAAGACACAAGTATAAGAGTATTCTTTGCTGAAAAATATGAAATTATTCCAAATTCCCACTAAGTAGAGTTGGTAAACATTATGGTATATTCATGACACAGCATGATATACAGCAATAAAAAAGAATAAATTGAATCTACACAGCAACATGATGAGACTCGTGAAGATAATAAGGTACAGAGAACAGAACAAGGTAAAGAGAAACTAACTCATAATGGACAATTCCATTTATATGAAATCAAAAAGTGGGTAGACTAATTTACAGAAGCCAAGACAATGATTAAATTTAGAGTAAGGAGTTGTGGTGCCTAGGTGAAAGGAGGAAGTTTCTGGAATGCTGATAATAGTCTATTTATTGACATATGTGTGCTCATTTGTCATATTTTTGCATATACATGACACTTCAATTTATTTTTTTAAATTTGTAGATATCAGGAAAGAAATACAAGTACAGTGAGTAACACTTGCATTTGGATTTTTTGGACCACATAGGGAAAGCTTTTCATACCCATCTTCTGTCACTCCTGAAGTAGTGATATATACAGAGTAACTCCTTCATTTAGATATCAAGATAAGCCGTGCCTCCAGCAATTGCAGAATGGCAGGTAAATGATGAGATAATACAGTGGCAGAGACAGAGGTGAGCAAATGGAAAAAGATCGGTTCTAAAAACTCAGTGTTGTGATGGGAGGGACTGTGATGGAAGCATGGGCACTGCCCTGGCTCTCAGTAGAGCAGCTAAGTCTTTTCAGTGGGTCCTTGAGGATTTCTAATTTTATTTCTAACTACAAATGCAACATGAATTCAATACTGGGAAAAATGGAAACAGAATAGGGTAAAATAAGGTTAACCAAAGCTCTCATAAGCATATAAAATTAACTTTTATAAAGTACAAATATATGTATATATATAGGATACTATATTCTAGAATGTATAGATTGTACAAAAATTGTATTTTAGAGGGTAATATCACAATATGTGTTTATATCCAGTGATGTTAAATCCTTCTAGTTTTCTGTTTAATATGATAATCTTGCCCACATTTAGTTCTTGGACTTTCTTTTTTTAAAAGATTTTATTTATTTATTTGAGAGAGATAGAGAGAGTGCACACACAAGTGGAGTAGGGATGGGGAGGGACAAAGGGAGGGGGGAAGCAGACTCCCTGCTGAGGAGGGAGCCCCACCAGGACCCAGGACCCTGAGATCATGACCTGAGCTGAAGGTGATACAACCAACTGAGCCACTCAGATGCCCCTAGTTCTTTGACTTTTCATGTAAATTTTAGATTCTACTTGTCAATTTTCACACACACACACACACACACACACAATTCGATTTTGAAGTTTCTGACACTTTTTGGTTGTTTAACATTAAAGGAAACATATTTGATGGCCTTTTTTTTTTTTTACGTATTTCATATATCTTATTTTTAAATCATTAGAATACTATATGATATAAGAAACATTATTATTTCTTAGTTTTGAAACTGTTTTTAAGTTTTCGTTTTGTGGAGCCATGATAAACAGCTCCATGCATACAGGTGATGCGAATTGTTCGAATTTTTCAGGAGAGTGTCTATAAAGTATTAAAAAACAAAATCCAACTGCATAAATTTGAAAGATCTTATTAGCTCTATTCAATGATTCATGAATCAGGCAGCATCCCATCTAGCAAACAGAAAGCAACTCTGAGGAGCAGTAGAAAATGAGAGCCTTTTATAGGCAGAAAGGAGCGGGGACAAGGAAGTCATACAAGCAAAAAGTGAATCTGTTTTAGTAAGGTCATTGTCTTGTGGGGCTTTGTAGGGGGCTCTTCTATCAGAAGGATGACCTCACTAGTGCCGAACAAGCAATTTCTGATTGACTCCTTTAAGATTCCATTTCTGGTATTGCCAAAACTGAAATTAAATACTTGTCTCAGTTTGGAGAGGTGGGGTTTAGCATAAATGACCCCGTTGTGGGCCTGTTGTCTCATTTTTAAGAAAAGTGAACCAAGTCGGAGGTCATGCGTCATTAAAGCTCTTGGAAAACTGTTGTCTTGTGTATGATTTAGAAATATTTTCCATTTTAACCATCAGCATATGTGAGTAAATTACAGACTATTACTAGGAGAGTATGTCGTGGCAGAATTGTTCTTTGTTTTGTTCCAAAACATCATTTTTAAGTATTATCTTTCAGACTTTTTAGGGAAAAGATACTGTGTATGTGTATGTGTGTGTGTGTGTTGTGTTTGTGAGAGCAAAAGAAAGAGACAGAGATACTAAGTATAGTAAAGACAGCATGACTTTAATTTTTATTTTTTTACCTATGTAAAGAATCAAAATACTAATTATTTTCTGGAAAACCTAAATATTCTAAATGATACATATAATTTCATAAATTTAATATAATTCATTATTTTTGTTATTTTCAATTAACTTAGATAATGCACACATAATTAAAGGGCTAAGTTGCAAGGTTCTTTCCAGAATTGCATGGACCCAGTTATTTCATAGCAACTAATTGTAATGCAATAATTCAGGAAGTTTCTCTAAAAGCACAAATTTGGGTATATTAAAATAGTTTCAAATTTTCTTTCCTTGGATGAAAGCTTCTTTTATAGTGCAAATGTATTTTAATTAGAAATCTACATTTAAAAATCATATTAAAGGGTGACTATTTTTACTGAGATATGCCAGGGGGTAAATAATATTAATGCTAAGTACATATCTTTTAAGAAAAGAATAAAATGAACTGTGATATGTCTTTGTTTAAGCACAAAGTTCCAATACCATGCAATTGTCTTTTGAATGAAAGTTGAATCACATTTTCTTTATTCTAGCATCAAATCTGAGCATTTCAAGAGGTAAACAGTGATTCTTTGATGCTTTACTTCAAAGCGTCCAGAGGAAATTAATCAAATTAATCCATTCTCCTTTCTCCTGGCAACAAAAATTATTCAGTGCTTTGGACTCAGGGCATTTTACAAGACCCTAATGAGTATTGGAAAGGGGGAAAAACGTATTAAACGGTGGCATTAAGGAGGAGATTGTAAACTACTCAAGTTCTTTTCTTATGCCAGATTGGAAATGTAAATGAGCGCAGCAGGCCCCCGGAGGCTTGGAAAGACCGCAAAGTGCATGGCCTGCCTAAAGGTGGCATCTGCTACCCCACAACCATGGATCTTTGCCACGCTGGAGTTAGTACCAAATTTGGCAGATATTCTAATGTTTGTGGAAACGACAGAAATTCATATTTTAATGTGAACTCTCCCCATTTCTGAATGTTGGTGTTAACGACAAAAACAACAAAAAACATCATTGTAAGCAGAACAAAAAAGTTGGAGAACTCCTCCTTATTAAGTGAACTGAAAAATCATTCCTTAACCTTGGACCTGCCCTATCGTATCCCCAACTATTTCAGTCAAAGCCCCTGAGAGCATTTAAAAAATATGTAAGTGACAACTGTTTCTGAAGGCGGTTTTTCCTTGAGGGTAATCAAGAGAAAAATGTATTTCTTGCCAGAAGCCATTGGTTAAAGACCAAGCAACTTCTATTAATATAGTTAACATGAGATGGCTTATATATTTTCCAAATGATTATTATTTCAGAGATTATTTTAAAAAGTCTCTGTAGGACAAGTATTCTCCAAAACAAGGAGAGATTTCTTTCAAAACGTTCCCCCCCCCGAAAATGTATGTCTTTATCTCTTTCAAACTTCTGAGGAAATCTCCTATTTTTTTTCCAAAATTCTATCTGTAGGCATAGCTAGCGTATATCAGCTGTGTAGGCAGACTCAGATTCTGAATCCAGTCCTGGTGTTTACTACTGATTTCACCTCCTCCATCTTACCCAAACTCTCTGAGTCCCACGTCCCTCATCTAGAAAATCATGGTCATTATGGAATCTACCTCATAGGCTTGTTATGAAAATTTTGTAAGGGCATCTTTAAAGCCATCAACATAATAACTGGAAAATAGACGCTTTCCATACATCTTAGTTGTTATTATCATGTCCTTTCAAGTTACTTTCTTTTGCCTGGTTTACATGAAAATATTTCTGTAGGTGTCAAAAGACACATTTTTCTCCCAAGTGAAACTTCACATGTTTCTAGTAATCATCTTCTTGGGGAAAAATAGTATTTTATTCACTACTGCTCATATGTAATGCATGTTTCAGATTACCCCCTTTCTGATCTTTTTTAAATTACCATAAATTTGTAAGTGACTTTGACAATTATCTAGTTATTAGATACAAATGGATACACAGGAACTCATAGAAATTGAGTGATTTGCCTGGCAAAAAAAAAAAAAGAAAGAAAAGAAAAGAAAAAAAAAGTGGCAGAGCTGGGACTAAATCAAGTTTTGTTTACTTGTTTGTTTTGCTTCTATTATACATTTCTTTCTGAATGCATTGCGGTTGAGAATACAGATTTAAAAAGAACTTCAAATGTCTTAATTCATAGACTTTATCCACTAAATTGGAAAGGAAGGGTACACTAATAAGAGAAGACCCTTATTTTTATAGAAAGACACATATTTCAGTTTAGCTGTCACGTGCCAAACATCTGGGCACCTGTCAACCAATTTTACATGATTGACATGGTTTGCATTCACATCCAGATGTTTCTGCATTTTTAGATCTAGTTTCACACATTGACAGTTAATATAGATGATCAATAGAAAATTGTATTTCATGGGCATTATGAATAAAGGTCAACAAATTTATTTCAGTTTCCTCTAAATAAATATTTCTTAAATGGCACATTTGCATAGGATTAAAAGTTTTCAGCAAATGCTTGTGAGGAGCACCCCGTGACACTGATGATTGAATATATTATCTTGTCTGTTTCTAATGAAGAAAGCAGGGTATTGCCAACTTTTATTTGAACTAAGGGAAGCTCTCTGACCACTTTAGATGTCCAAAATAGATTTTATTTTGAAGGATGATGTTATGCTAAAATAATATGAGATTTTTCTTTATTGTCAACTAAAAGTAAGGAAAATACACCACCAGGGGAATTGTTATTTTAATTCTGTATTCAAAAGAATAAAAGTTAAATATAGAACTTTGAATTGCTTTCCTCTTTTCTCCTCAGCTGGTAGAATACGTTAGTATTCTGGAGATTGGGAAATTCAACTTCACACAATACATCCAACTAATGAGATTGCGGCAACACTGTGCTCTCCATCATTTCCTTATCAGTGACAGTCAGTCCGTTAAAAGCTCTAACCCCAAGAAGTGAATTTCAGTTTTAAACTTTTGCATTCTGAAAACACTCTTCCCAAGACTGTTAATAGATAAGATGGATGCCACATTTTGTGACAGTTCAAGACACTTACCCTCTTAGAACTGTTTGGAAACCAAAAACAGGCCTATTATCTTCTTTTACAAAGACATTTTATAGTGCTATTTAGTGGATTGTGAAATTCTGAAGGAAGTTTCACTTTTATTTACGTGTGTTTTTGTTCCCTCACACAAGGCAGTATCGTTCGTTACAATACATGTTTGTGATCTACATTTTAATTGTGTCTTTTCAGGAAAATTGAATTGATCTACTAAAACCAATCTTCCTTTGGATAGTGCCACTATTTGTCCTTCTGAGAACAGAAAGGTGATGATTTACTCCTGGGTCCTTAATAGTTTGGGTTGCAATAAATTAGGCGTGCTCAAAATTGAAAGTCAGAATTGTAGAATAATTTCTACAGCTTTTCCAAACTTAGTGTGGGTCAATTACAGAGGAGGAATTTAACAAACTTAAGCACAAAGATAAGACTTCACATCCTGACAAGGAAAAGGGAGGAGATTCCCACACATGGTGGGGTCCCAGGGAGAAAACCGTGATTGTAGGGTTTGGCACACAGGAAGAGTTAAAGTCTTACTATTTGAAGTAATTTTGTAAATCTAAATGTTTATAAATTCCCCTCTATGGATGTGGTCACAATAAGTCAAAAGAACTGAATTCGACTCCAAGATTTGGTCCCATAGGTTTCAGAAAATAGGGAAAATGATCAGAACAATTATTAAACAATTAGGCTTTTGAGAAGACTGGCAATGGGGGTGGGAGATAAGGGCACAAATCTATGTTTCTGGAGCTGTTCGTTCAAAAACTAGTGGCTTTGAGATACAAAATGACCAAGCGACAAATCGATCTATACTTAGGATCATTTTGTGACACAAAAAGTGCAGAAATAAATATGCCTAGAAATGGTGGTGCAGGAGCTGATTTATAATACACATAAAGCAGGATGCACTGAGCAATGTTGTGAGTACAGTGACAAACACACAGTGTACTGAAGAGATGAGCGCTGTCCTGTCAGGTATGGAGATTAAAATCTGTTTACAAAATGCAGCAAAAGATGATTGGCTCCCTTTGGAAAATTCCATGTGCTTCAGAGGATGCTAAATAGAAACAGGATCAAAGGTATATTTGGATGAAGTATGCTGCATTTGAAGTGGAATCATCTATTTTTAGCGAAAATGATTCTCATAAGACCTCAGATTCTAAGAGCGCTGTAGAGAGACTATCAGAGTGAAATGATCAAATACATATACTTACATTAAAACTAATATCAATAATAGCCAACATGTATTGATCAGTTATTCCATGTGCAATAAGATGTTTTATGTGGCATACTTTATTTAACCTCTGTGATTAATCTGTAAGGAAACACTATGTATGTCAACTTCACAGATGAATAAATTGAGTTCAATACAGATTATGTATCTTTTCTCAAGATTCTGAAACTAGAAAGCATCAGAATGAGGTTTTGAAGCAAGACAGTGTATTTCATAACCCATATGGTTAAGAAATAAATTATTCTAGATTTTAGGTATATATTATTTCATGCTAAGAGACTCAATCAATCCCCCAAGGGGTGGAAGTAACAGTAAAAATGTTTTTTCAATCAAACTTTTGAGAAAAAAAATATTAACATATAATGTATTATTTGTTTCAGGGGTACAGGTCTGTGATTCATCAGTCTTACACAATTCATAGCACTCACCATAGCACATACCCTCCCCAATGTCCATCACCCTGCTACCCCATCCCTCTCACCCTGCTCCACTCCAACAACCCTCAGTTTGTTTCCCTGAGACCAAGAGTCTCTTAAGGTTTGTCTCCCTCTCTGGTTTCATCTTGTTTCATTTTTCCCTCCCTTTCCCTATGATCCTATGTCTTGTTTTTCAAATTACACAAATCACTGAGATCATATGATAATTGTCCCTCTCTGATTGACTTAGAGAAAAAAATGTTTTTAGAGTTTTTGTTTTTTTTTTAAGATGAGAATACACAGAAGGGGGGATTGAGGTGGGTGGCTCAGAGGGAGAAGGAGAGACAGAATCTTAAGCAGGTTCTACACCCAGTGAAGTATCCAACATGGGACTCTACTTATGACCTTGAGATCATGACCTCATGACCCTGAGGCCATGACCTGTGCCGAAATCAAGAATCAGGTTCTTAACTGACTGAGCCACTCAGTTGCCCCCGAGAAAAACTGTTTTAAATAAATCTACGCCAACACAATTTTAATTTTACCTTCACGATGTACTAGAAAGATAGCTTAAAATGTTTTTCATAATTCAAGATGATTCAAATTTATGTCATGTTTATGTTAATTTAACATAATGGGGATATATGTATGGATAATTAGAGTAAGTTTGTCAATTAAGTTTCCTGTGTCTAACATAAATTGTAAATTTTAGTGAACAAGAAAAATATGTTGCAACACCCATTTGAACAACAGAAGCTTTCTATTATAAACACCATGTTTTATATAACAATTCATAGACATAATTGAAGCACTTGCTTATTACAGCTTTACATTTTGCCTTTTTTTTGGTAAACAAAATACATATTAAATTTCAGAAAGATGAGGTATGGCTAAAATTTCTTATTCTGTGTGTGATTAGGATAAGCGGTATATAAATATTCTCCAAGTTTGTTCTATATATTTACAATAAAATGTAATGATTAAACTAATGCTTTGACATCTGAAAATCACATTTGCCACTTTTTTCACTCTATAGATGTCAGATTAAAAAACCATTATGACTTATGATCTGTGCTTCAACTACAGTTAAAGTCAAGACTACATGAAAGAAATTGGTGTTGAAAATATTCAATTTTTTCATGTTCGTAGCTCTCCAAAATACCATTGCTGTTTCCTTCTAATTCTTACTCATCGTTCCCCTTGCCTCCTAGGTTGAACTTTTCAACATATGTGATTTTCAACAAATATGCTTATCTGAATTTTACTGTTACTATTTTGTTTTCCCATTTACTCTTTTTTTCTTTTTTCTTTTTTTAATTTTTTCCCATTTACTCTTTAAATGTATAATAAATGGCTGCTCCCCACACCTTTACCTTGCTACGAAGACTCCACTGTGAATTACATAAATGTATTATGATATCTGACCTTGACATGGCTGTGACTCCTAACATAGTATTTACAGATAAATCCAAACACTTCAAGTATAAATAGGTGTAGAAAAATCTGGTTAGCAAAAACTGACACTTGTAATATGAGAAAAACTAAAGCAAAATGCAGTGCTTGTCAAATAATATCTCTTGACATGATATAAAGAGTATTAATACTACAGTCTGTATTTGTTGTCACTCCTAGAAGTGGTGGATTCATTGGTCATCTAATTGGCCTAGCCAGACTTTGATGGCTAAGGACACTCTTCAAATAGGCATCTTGATTATTTCCATTGAGATGGGACTGGGTGCATCAACTAAGTGATGTCCCATCTAATCAACCTAACTTGACATAATTAAGACAATTTTCAACACAGTGTGTTATCTAATCTTTCCTCACTAATATTCAAAAATTTTGTATATACTCAGATTTAATAGATTATTCATTATTTTGAACTTGGATCTTTATTCCAAAACAAAAATATATTGGTTTTTTGGGTGTTTTTTTTGTTTGTTTGTTTGTTTATTTGACAGAGAGAGAATGAGCTTACAAGCAGGCAGAGAGAGAGGAAGAAGCAGGCTCCCTGCCGAGCAGAGAGCCCGATGTGGGCCTCCATCCCAGGACCCTGAGACCATGACCTGAGCCAAAGGCAGAGGCATTAACCCACTGAGCCACCCAGGCGCCCAAAATATATTGTTTCTTAGTATACTATAATAACTGCTAGTTCAAAGATCCCAATTTTAGCTTCCTTCCACCTTTTCAATATTAAATCTGTTAAAATAATTTCCAAAATATTTTGGCATATATATGGATTGAGGTATGTATTCTTAGTGATGTTTAGATATGTCTATTGCTATTTATACTTTTCTTTGAATTTTATTAAACATTGAATTACATTTTATCAAGTATAAAAATATTTCTTCTTGAAAAAGAGAGAGACAAATCAAGAACAGATTCTTAATTATAGAAAACAAATTGATGGTTACCAGAGAGGAGGTGGGTGGGAGGATGGGTTAAACAGGTGAGGAGCACCAGGCGAGGTATGGAACTGTTGAATCACTATCTTATACACCTGAAACTAATATAGCACTGTATATTAACTAACTGGAATTAAAGTAAAAACTGGAAACTAAAAATATAAAAAAATAAATGAAAAATAAATAAAAACTTAAATTTTTTTCCCTAAGATTTAATTGCCATTTACCAGTGAGATTTAAGATTTGATTTTCTAAAAATGCCATTCAGTGGCAACTGGGTGGCACAGTCAGTGAAGTGTCTGCCTTTGTCTTGGGTCATGATCCCAGGGTCCTGGGATCAAGCCCCGAGTTGGGTTCCCTGCTCAGTGTGGAGTCTGCTTCTCCCTCTCCCATTCCCCCTGCTAGTGCTCACTCTCTCTGTCTCTTTCTCTCTGTCAAAGAAATAAATAAAATATTTTAAAAAATAAATAAAAATAAAGATGTCTTTTAATTTGTGGTTCAACACATGCAATGTTCATTTCAACCTGTATCCTAGACCTGTTTACATACTATGAGAGTTAGCTCGTTATGTATATGAAAAATTCCTCTGTAAAGCCATATACTCTTTCTCAAAATAGTAGTTTTTGCAGATTGAGAAAAATTTCTTCATTATTATTGTACCGTTCAGTATTCTTCTTATTCATTGGTTAATTTTGCTAATATATTTTAATAAGAATGATCAATTTTATTTGATAATTAAATATATTAGCATGGAATTATCAACAACAATGACATATCATTTTGCAATTTTAATATCAGAAGATTCCTTCTTATTTTTTTGAAAATTTCTTTGATTTGATTTTTTTGAAATCCCTCTTATTTTTTCCTCAAGTGATCTGACAAGATTTTATATAAATTTTGAATAAATGCTTTTTTTGCTTTTCTTCCACTTTATTTTATAGTTCCACCAAAATAATGATCCCTTTTTTTTGTTTAATTACAAAACAAAAAAAACTAGAGAGGTTCCTAAGAGGGTGGCAGCAAAGGAATTAATATGACTGACAGACAGGTTACGTGGGGAATCAGTGAATCATCTTGACTGGGCTCTTGGAGTCGCTGGTGGTGTGGAATTAGAGACCACTGTATGGATCTTTTAACTGTAGGGCCTGGGCACAAACTGGTTGGTGTGCTGCTTGAGCTCACATTTGGAATGCATTATGAAAAGTGTGTGAGAGAAACATATGCCAATGTAGGTGCAGCCTGTGTGGTGGGGCCTTGATGGTGCCTTGGGTTGTGTATATGTCCATGCACTTGGAGCAGTAGAGCTTCATCGTGGCCTCACCTGGGATGTCTGAAGGGCTGATGGAAACACTGGTGGGTTCTCATAGTATACACATGGGGCAGTAGCCAAAGTCTACTTGCTAGTGCTTTTCCAATATCTGGGTGATGCCAACATTGGCAAAGACATAGCAAGAGTAGATCAATTCCTAAAGCATCTAGGCTGCCAACTCAATCAGGTCCCTCTGGTTGGGGTTGTCCTCCAGTTCTTCACCTGACTCCACGTCCAAGGTCATGTCTAGACTTTGTGGATAGTGAGGCACCTGCTCATTGAGTCCAGTGAGATTGAATTTGTGCTGGATGTAGACTTTGTGAAATTCACAGAAGACTCCACTGCCACAGAGCCCATAGGACCAGTATCAACAGCACTATTTTCCAGATGTTTAAATCATTTATTTTTAATTAATGCATTTTTCTGTACCAATTTCCTGATGCTGCTTCATCTCTATAATTGTTTTCTTGAGTGATCGTAAAAATCTTTAAAAGTTAGGTTATTTTTTTTCTTTTGATTTACAAAGTATGTAAAAATTAAAGTTTTTCTACTTATTTTTAATAAATTATTTATAAAATGCAATACATTGGAATGACATTTTTAATTTCTATGTACTTTAAAGTTTTTATTGAGTATAGTATTTATAGAGAATAGTACCCATATCAGAAGGATTCAGCTCAGTGAATTGATTTCACAATCAGAAAACAGCGGTTTAGTTGGAGTCAGATCAAAAACATCAGCCTAGAACATTGTCATTTCAGTCACTACTCCAGTTAAATGCTCTTTTGACTTCTAAAACCAAAGATTAGTGTTCCCCTTGTTATACCAATATTAATAAATTATGTATTATACACATTATCAATAACTGATTCTCATTTTACAAGTATTCCTTAATTTTTTATGGCATCTCATGTGACTGGACATTTATTTGGTAGTTTCCAGTTTGGGCTTACAAATAATACTATTATGAATATTCTAGTGCATGCTTTTTTGTGAACTTACAGATGTACTGCTGTCGGGTTCAGGTATATAAATAGGGTGGAATGGATGATCTTTGGAAATTTTTGTGTTTATTTATTTATGTGTTTGTAGATACTACAGTTTTCAGAACTGGCCTCATGCTTTAGTTTGAGGACATAATGGACTTTGATATTTATAAGGAATCTAGAAACTCAGGTTTTCTTATTTACACATTCAGAAATGTGAGTGTTTAACCTTATAATATTTATTTTATCAATTTTATTATTTCTTCAGAACCCGATTCAGCAATCCAGGGTTGACTAGGCTCTCCTAGTGGTTCCCATTGCCTGCTAAAGTTTGAGAATCATGGCCTCAATGACATACATGGTAGAGTTAGGGATGTTTACTAATGAACTGGCATTCATAGTTTACAACACCAATATGACAGGTGCTAAGATTTTCATTTTCATTTTAAAATGATTGTTTTTAAGTGTTAACTGTGGATAAATTAAAATGGAAAATTTAGGGGCACCTGGCTGGCTCAGTCAGTAGAGTATGTGACTCTTGATCTCAGGGTTGTCAGTTTAAGCCCCACATTGGGTGTAGAGATTACTTAAAAATAAAATCTTTAAAGTAAAATAAAATAAAATGGGAAGTTTACTGTGTTAGGGACTTTTATAGTCCAGACCAAAAGAAAAAAAAATGCTAAAGATCTAATAAAGGAGTAATTGGGAAGTCTGTACTTTCCACTTAATTTTTTTGATTATCTTAACTGCTCTAAAGAAATAGTCCATTCGTTTAAAAAATATATTGCCTTTTAATCCTCCTGCACAATGCCTTTGGCAATTTGGACAGATACTTAATAAGGAAAAGTCATTTTAATCATTTATTAGTTTTAAAAATATATATATTAATAGGGTTTTATAGCCTAAAATATATCTTTTTGTTCTGGACCAAGGACCAAGATACATAACTTGGGCAAATTTTTGTGGATTATGTTTGAGTTAATAATGCTAATATTGAATTCTCACAAGACCTTTTAGTATTACATTTGTTTTTCTTCTGTTACACTTTATTTTTTGCATATCTCTTTATTTGCAGAAAATGTTCTGTGATTGGCTAATTTTATCAGGAGAAAAATATAATAGTTATAGGTTTAACAATACAAGAGACAATTACATATGCTCAAAGTAAAAACAGTCTAATGGGTAGAACAGTGAAATTTCCATTTTAATTAAAATATTCAACCTCAGCTATAAATTTAATCTATCCTTAATTACTCAACATAAGTATGATAACTGTCAAAAAAGGGATGTGGGAACTGTTCCAAAGCAACAAGGAACAGAAAAAAAGTTTTATTTTTCTTTCATTAAAAAAAAAAGACTAGTTGAGTTTATTAATTCTAGTCTGCCGAAGTCTTTGATATGCTGTATGAGACACAAAAAACAGGTTTGCAGACCTTGGCAAACAAACTTTATTGTGATCGAATACTGGCAAATTAGGCCAACTGAATTTTTTTTCCATACTTAAATTCATTTGTAGTATATAAACACAACTCAGGACCAACCTGGTATTGCAGAGCATACGTGGGCTTATTTTTTGATAAATAGTAGAACAGGTACTCCTTCTCATATTTTAAAGCAAAATTAATAAGGTTTTATGTTTTTTTTCCCCTCAACCTAGGAGACTGTCATTTCATACCTAGTAGATTAAATCAACACTGATCACATAACAAAACAAGTCAGTGTGTATTTTAAGAAAAAGATATTAATTTACATGGAAGGTGATAATAAGAATGTCCATGAAATTATGAGATCAAGAAGTGATAGTGACTGTCAGGAATGTTGGTAGACATGACAGCATTTTATACAGTGAGGATTCTGAGGAGAAGGGACCTGAGATCATCTGGACTCTGGATAATAGTGTCCAGTGGGAAGAACTGGACTCCTCTCCCATTAGACACCCCTGCTGTCTGAGACCCTGGTGTGATGGCACCCTATCAGCTGACCACAAGTTGGGGTACTAATGGAGTCCTGTTGTGACTCAGGAGTAACATGACGGTATGTACAGACATCCTGAGGATGGGCCAATTGTCAGGAGACTGGATCACGGATAACATGCAAATGAATCATCAGAATAGGTTGGAGAATTTTTCCAATAAATGTATGGGCTAAGGAGTGGGGGCGGACTGAGATTCCTCAGGACAGAACATCTTTCACAGCCGGGGTGGAGGAAGTGAGAGAGGACCTCCAGACTAAGGATGGGGTTTGGCAGAAGACAGAGGGTACTTATTCCAAGGATAAGCCACTTCCTTTATGAATGCCCAAGGTGCAGTTTGTCTCCAAGTTCTTCCATCTTATCTTTGTGATCCCTGCTTCTCTTTGCATCAAGGCAAGCCTTTGCAAATAGATCCTCTTTAGTTTTAAGAGCTGTTATGTCCTCCTTCTGATAAGTTTTCATAGGTATGCACTGAGTCTTGGGAATGAAATGGCTCATAATTAATCCCTGCAGACTCTAAACTGTTACTATATGAATTTAAAGTTTATGTGTGTGTAAGGAGTTCAGTACAATCTGACACCCTTGCTGATGAGTTTAAGTTTGCTGAAGGATGCAGGCACCCTCATCCAGTGAGCCCTCAAGGAGTTGAGTTACAGGACCAAGTTACAGGCACTTGGTCTGAACCCCAGGTACCCACTCTCTGTTCACACACTTCTAGGGTTGCTTGCTACCACCATTTAGTCCAAGAGGAAAAAATACACAACACTGGTGTCCACATCAGATATACTCACCTTCAGCAATGGGAACACCCTTCTGGTTATCACCTGGTTAAAGAATTCAGCTGGTTGTCCACTAGGTACTGCAAGCAATATTTTTTTTTTAAAGGTTTTTCATTTATTTATTTATTTAACAGAGAGAGAGAGAGAGAGAGAGAGAGAGAGAGAGGCAGAGAGAGAGAGAGATTACAAGTAGGCAGAGAGGCAGAAGGAGGCTCCTCGTGGAGCAGGGAGCCTGATGCGGGGCTCCACGCCAGGATCCTGAGATCATGACCTGAACCAAAGGCAAAGGCTTTAACCCACTGAGCCACCCAGGCGCCTGGTACTGCAAGCTCTTTTACAAGCACCAGATACCAAGGGAGCTTGTCCTCCTGGCAACGCCTCACAGGTCTCCAACTCTAACTTGCCACCCAAGAGCATTCTTTAACACCTTTCAAGGGTCATTCTTCCACAAGAGAAAGAGTAGTGGCCTGCAGTTCCAAGGCATGGACCTAGGACTAGAGTGAAGACCGGGTTGAGAAGAAAGGTAGAGAGACAGGGAGGTAAAGCTGGATTTATTCTACTTGAAGTCTGCGAGGCATGACTAAACTAGGTCTTTGTGGTATTGCATTTGCTTTAAACAATTAAAAATGTGACTATTGACCAGCATATTTATGAAGTATACTAATAAGACTATTGATATTTTTGAAGCTCTTTTTTAATCAAAAGGAGCATTTTACTGTGTCAAGATACAAATTATGTGTACATCAGGATTATTATATCATGCAATTTTCTACAATATTTTAGCGGATTTTTTTTTTCCACAGAGGGAGCGAGATCACAAGGAGGCAGAGAGGCAGGCAGAGAGAGAGAGGGGGAAGCAGGCTCCATGCTGAGCAGGGAGCCCGATGCGGGCCTCGATCCCAGGACGCTGAGATCATGACCTGAGCCGAAAGCAGAGGCATTGACCCACTGAGCCACCCAGGCGCCCTTTTAGCGGATTTTTATGCTATTTTTAAACATGTTGTCCACTGTTATTTGAAGTTTGATTTATATTTATAAAGTTTCCTTAAAAGATTCTTATGAGAACGGCAACTTTTGACAATTTAGAAGCTATGGACACTTTTGGATCGCAACTTGGTAAAGTACCACCTGCTGTGAACATTCCTTTTTGTGCTTTCCAAGCAACACGGGGATGCCTGTGAACCTGACCTACACAAAGCAGTTATTTTGGTTCTTTAAGCTGCCTGCCAAACTGTTGTAGTAGCTTTTTGATTTGGGCAGATGGCCACTTCAAAAAAAATCAAAATACAATATTTGGTCTCTGAACTTACCTGCATTCAAATCTTTGAATATGAATGCTAGCTCAGATTGAATTTCATTCAGGTCTAATTGTTTTTGATGTTCCTAGATAGTTTGCATGAAACATATTCGATCAAAGGGCTAACACAGGCTTCCTGTCTTTTAAGTTTGCTGTGTAAAATCCCTTCGGGTGGTGTATTATATGCAATAAAAATTAGAGGATAAAATATTAATCTGTAGTTCCTACCCAGAGTAAGATGGTCAAAATATGTATTAACAAGAGACACTGATCGATGTCTGAGGCTATGCATTTATGGCTTAGTGCTAAAATCTAGTAAAACTTTAAAATGTGTTATTTCTGGACAAAGTCTATGAGAAATTTTAGAATATGAGCAAAATGCATAAACCTGCTGGTTTTTAGTACAATAGCTATGGTACAGACTTCACACTCTGACACAGATTTCAAGCAAAGTTAATTACGTTGATTTAAGCAATTCCTCCCAATTTATTCATATTCTGTTTTGTCTTAATTTAGAACTAGCTTACACTACTCCCTTCCTTCCTTCCTTCCTTCCTTCCTCCTTCCCTCCCTCCCTCCCTTTTCCTTTCCTTTTCCTTTCTCTTTCTTTCTCTTTCTTTCTTTTTCTTCCTTCCTTCTCCCTTCCTTCCCATTCCTTTTTCTTTTCCCTTTTTCTTTTTTTCCCTTTTCCTTTTTCCTTTTCCCTTTTCTTTTTCCTTTCCTTTCTTTCTTTTTCCTTTTTCTATTTCTTTCTTTCTTTCCTTTTTTCTTTCTTTCCTTTCCCTTCCTTCCTTTCTTCCTTCTTTTCTTCCTTCCTTCCTTCCTCCCTTTTCCTTTCCTCTCCTCTCCTCTCTTTTCCTTTTTCCTTTCCTTTCCTTTCCTTTCCTTTCCTTTCCTTTCCTTTCCTTTCCTTTCCTTTCCTTTCCTTTCTTTCTTTTCTCCTAGCTGTATTTTAAACTACAGTAGTGAGTAAAATAGATAGACCATTAAAAATTACCTTAATTACTTACAATTAAACAGGTACCTGTATCATTAATACAGGATACTACCCTAGGTTACTCATATTACTCATATTTAAAGAATATAGACTTCATATTTCAGATGAAATAATATTTGTTGTAAAATATATGTTCCATTATATTATAAATGTCATAATGAGAAAAATGGATATTAAAACCACAACCATTATTCACCTGTAAGATTCAAAACATATGGAAGGTTTGATAACACATTCTTGGTGAAGCTAAGGAGAAAGGAAGCAGTCTTATATTTTGTTTCTCAGAATATAAAATAGAATGTCATCTATGGAGGGGCATTTGGCAATATCTAACAAAATTACTTATACATCTAGCTTTTAATCTCACAATCCCTCTTTGGATTGGAATCTGTCCCAAAGACCCCAAAATACATTAACATTGTTCTGAAATGACATGTGCCAAGTGATCTTTAATGTAATATTACTGGTACCAGCACAAAATTGGAATCAACACCAACATCCAAGAATTCAACCTCAAAATCCAACAATTGAATAAACAGCTATACACTACACAGTGGACTACTATGTATATGTGAAAAGCGTTTGGGAAAATCTCTATGTAACACATTATATATTGTAATTTTGGAATATAATTTGTTAAGTCATAAAAGCAAGTTTCTTTAAAATGGGCATAGTACGTTACTTTTTGTGTATGAACAGGAGGGGAAACTTCCTTTCTTCCTTCCTTCCTTCCTCCCTCCCTCCCTTCCTTTCCTGAGTTTGTGTTCATTTCCTTATATCTGTAAAGAAAAAAATGAAGAGAGAAGAAAAACTCATAAAAATGGTAATATATAAGGGAGGGCATGGTTGAGGAGGAGATTTGGAAATCAATTCACAAAGTATAAATTTTTATGTAGTCTTGGTTCTGGAATCTTGTAGGTTCTTTACATAATTAAAAATACAATAAAAAGCAAGTTTCAAATAGTGTATGAAATGGAAACTGATGTTTATTATAGAATTGACTTAACCAAGTGGGAAATAATTAACTGAAGTACAGTAATTTGATAATACTCAGTAGTTTATAATCTTATGAACATAAAAATTGCTAATAATCTTAAACCACACTCAGTTATACATTGATAGTTAATATTGTTATTATGCATTTGAAACTATTGCAAATAAATTGTAGGATAATTGAAGTAATTCACTGTATCACTGTTCTTAATATCTAAAATTTCTCAATAATAGTTAAAAGAGATACAAATATGAAATTTTAAAAAATTAGCAAAGCTCTGTGATTTTCTTTTTTTTTTTTTAAAGATTTTATTTATTTATTTGACACAGAGAGAGAGATTACAAGTAGGCAGAGAGGCAGGCAGAGAGAGGAGGAAGCAAGCTCCCCGCTGAGCAGAGAGCCCGATGTGGGCCTCGATCCCAGGACGCTGAGATCATGACCTGAGCCGAAAGCAGAGGCTTTAACCCACTGAGCCACCCGGGCGCCCAGCTCTGTGATTTTCAATTTAAAAAATATATCAAGGTGGATTTATTATTTTCTTCTTATTCTAATTCTATATTCCCATCTCTCTTTCTGAAAAACTAAAGCAATAACAAGTAATAGCAATGAATACTCTTTGTAATAAGATATCGGTAGCTGAAAACCATTTTTAAAAAAATGTTTAAATTTGTTTTATTTTATTGTTACAAGAACATTTAACATGAGATTTCTCCTGTTGATATATTTTTGACTGTATGAAACATCATTGTTGACTAAAGAGACAATGTTGTATAGCAGAACTCTAGAACTTTTTCATCTTGCTTCAATGAAAGTTCAAACCTGTTGATTAGTAGCTCCCCATTTCCTACCCCCTCAACCAATCCCTGGCAACCACTATTCTACTCTTTGATTCTATGAATTTGACTATTTTAGATACCTTCTATAAATAGAATCATGTAATATTTGTCTATTCCTGACTGGCTTACTTTACTTATAATATCCTCTAGATTCACCTATGTTGTCACAGATACCAGGTTTTTCTTCTTCCTTTCAGACTGAATAATAATTCATTATAGGTATATACCACACTTTCTCTATTAGTTTATCTGTCAGTGGACATTTAAGTTGTTTCTTGGTTATTGCAAATAACACTTTAATAAGCATGGGACAGGTAGTATCTCTTTAACATTCTGATTTCAGTTATTTTGGAGTAATGCCCAGAGTGAGAATTACATGTAGTCCTATTTTGAATTTTTTAAGGAAACTCAATGCTGTTTTCTACACTGGCCATACCATTTTGTATTCTTACTAACAGTGTGTAAACGTTCCAATTTCTCCACACCCTCACAAACACTTGTCCTTTTTATTTATTTATTTTTTTTGTATAACAGCCATCCAAATAGTTAAGGTGATATTTCATTATAGTTTGGATTTGCATTTCCCTAATGATTAGTGACATTGAAAATTTTTTATATATCTATTTGCCATGTGTATGTCTTTCATGGAGAAATGTCTATTCAATTCCTTAGGCCATATTTAAATTGGGTCATTGGGTTTTGGGGGGGGTTTAATTGAAATGTAGTTCCATGTGTGTGTGTGTGTGTGTGTGTGTGTGTGTGTGTGTTTTAAGATTTTTATTTATTTATTTGACACAGAGAGAGATCAGATCACAAGTAGGCAGAGAGGCAGGCAGAGAGAGAGGAGAAAGCAGGCTCCCTGCTGAGCAGAGAGCCCAATGCAGGACTCCATCCCAGGACCCTGATATCATGACTTGAGCTGAAGGCAGAGCCTTCAACCCACTGAACCACCCAGGCACCCCTCCTTGTGTGTTTTTGAGATTATCCTCTTAACAGATATGTGGTTTGTAAGTATTTTCTCCAATTCATAGGTTGCCTTTTATTTTGTTGACTCTCCCCTTGGCTGTGTAGAAGCATTAGAGTTTAATGTAGTCCCACTTGTTTATTTTTGCTTTTGTTGCCTGTGCTTTTGGTGTCATATTCAAAAAAATAATTTCCAAGACACATATCATGAAACTTTTTTCCTGTTTTCTCCTAGAAGTTTTATAATTTCAGGTATTACATTTAAGTCATTGATCCATTTTGAGTTGTTTTTGTGTATGGTGTGACACAAGGTTGAAATTTCATTCTTTTTCATGAGGATATCTCCTTTTCCCAACACTATTTGTTGAAGAGACTCTTGCCATTGTATATTATTGGTACACTTGTTGGAGATCAGTTGATTGTATGACTGTAAATTTATTTCTGAGTTCTATTCTGGTCTATATGTTTGTCTTTATGCCAGTACCAAGCTGTTGTGGCTACTATAAATTTGCAATGTATCTTGAAATCAGGAAGTATGATAACTCTAACTTTGCTCTTCTCAAGATTGTTTAATTTCTACATAACTATGACATTTCAAGTTGTCTTTCTGCTTTTGAGTTCTAGTATTCCAGTATCGTTGAAGAAGATTCCTGGTAGGATTTAAATTTCTTAAATTTGTTAAAACTTGTTTTGTAATCTAACATGTAATCTCTCCTAGAGAAAAACAAGTACAGTTGAAAAGAATGTGTATTTTGCTGGTGTTGGGTAGAATGTTCTAACTATATCTGTTAGGGCCATTTGGCATGCAAAGTAAAATAATGCTCATTTTTAATATTTAAAGTTAAGAATCAAAATCTTTCTGGCTTTACTAAAGTCATCAACAATATTTAAAACTCTGTGCTTGTGGAGTAAATCATGTGATTATTCTATTTAACTCCTCCAGTTCTTCTGGCAATAGAGCATAATTCACCGTAGTTTTTTTCTCACCAATAGAGAGTGGCTGGTAATTTCAATCCTGGCTCAGAAACGCACAACTATATTGTCCGAAGTAATTATCCAGGTATTTTTAAGTCCATTTTTATAGGCTTACTATTTCCCTGTGGTGTTGCTTCTTTTTACAGCTGGGCAGCATCATATCACACTCCTTTACAAATAAATGTATTGTGATTTTTCTTCTTTGATTAATTTCCTACAATTCTTTTCTCTCAATAACAAATACAATCAAAGGTAATCAGTGATCACTTATTTTAACTTGTCCATAACAATCATAATTTCCTAATAAGGATAACCGTTAAAAACAGATGATTTAGTTTTCAAAAGGGTCAAACTGATCAAGATAATAAAGGTCTTGAAATATTTTTCTTTCTGAATATAATCATTTAAGCTACAACTGAATATAACTTTTTTATTTAACACAGAGAGAGAGAGAGAGAGATTACAAGTAGGCAGAGAGGCAGGCAGAGAGACAGGGAGAGGAGGAAGCAGGCCCCCCACTGAGCAGAGAGCCCGATGCGGGTCTCGATCCCAGGATGCTGAGATCATGACCTGAGCCGAAAGCAGAGGCTTTAACCCACTGAGCCACCCAGGCGCCCTGTATGTATATAGTTTTATACATACACACAAACACACAAACCCATATGTAATTAGATAGTACATGTTCTCCCAGCTGATTGGCAAATAGGTCTAACTTCTAGTTAGCTCTAGAGAGATGTGGATTCTTGCTGGATGAGAGGATGCATAGAGTAATCTTTTCTTTTGACCTGGTGATAACAGTTGGCCTAGCTTTTGCCAGCCAACTGGACAAAGGCTCTATTTTATGATATCAACATTTAGACTACTAAGATTATTTAGAATTTTTAAATGTTATTAATTTTAAATAAAATGCTCATTTTTAGGGAATTGCAGATTTACTAGGAATTATAATAATACAGAGGCATCTTATACACCCATTACCTGGTTTATCTCAATGCCAGGATATTGACATCATTACTGTCAAGACAGAGAACAATTTCACCACACCAAAGATCTTTCATCATCTTTTGTAGACGCATGTACTTCTATGTCTTTTTATAGATACATGTCCTTCTTCATTAGCCCTTAATAAACACTAATCTGTCCATATTTATAATTTTGACATTTCAAGAACCTTATAAAAATGGAATCCTGTAGTATGTAAATAAACTTCAGGAACTTTACATACTGTAAGATTGTTTCACTAAGTTTCATTACTTTGTTTTCTCAGAATAACTCTGGAGATTCAACCAAGTTGTATTCATCAATGTGCCTTTCCTTTTTATTGCTGAGTAGTATTCCATGAATTAACCATTCCCCCTTTGGGAAACATCTGGGTTATTTTGAGTTTTGACTTCCAAATAAAAGTGCTATAAACATACATACATGGATTTTTGTATGAATACGCATTTTAATTTCTCTGCGATAAATGTTTAGGTGTGCAATTTCTGGATCATGTCATAAATGCATGTTTTTTTCATAAGGGACTACCAAACTAATTTCCATGGTGGCTGACACACTTTGAATTTCTACCAGCAATATTTGAGAGATTTGGTTTGCTTTGCCAGCCTCTGGCATTTCCATATAATGATATTATTTTGCCTATTAGTGTAAGTATATAACCATTTCTTATTGTGGCTTTAATTAAGTTTCTTAATGACTCATATTACTGAACTTCTTTTCATGTATTTATTTGCCATCTGTACATCCTTTTAAGTGAAATGTCTCTTCATGTCTTTGTCTAATTTCTAATTGTGCTGCTTATTATTTATTAGTTGAGCTTGATAGTTCTTTATATATTATACATACTAGTCCTTTGTCAGATACGTGATTTGCAAATATTTCTCCTACTCTACAACTTGTCTTATGCTGCTAGCAGGTTTTTCAGAAGCCAAAAAAAAAAAAAAATTATTTGAGAGAGAGAAAAATAGAATGAGTGGGAGGAGGAGCAGAGGGAGACAAAGAAGCAAACTCCCTGGCACCTGGGTGGCTCAGTGGGTTAAAGCCTCTGCCTTTGGCTCAGGCCATGGTCTCAGGGTCCTGGGATCGAGGCCCACATTGGGCTCTCTGCTCAGCGGAAAGCCTGCTTCCTCCAATCTCTCTCTCTGCCTGCCTCTCTGCCTACTTGTGACCTCTATCTCTGTGTCAAATAAATAAATAAAATCTTTAAAAAAAAAAAAAAGAAGAAGCAGCAAACTCCCCACTGAGCAGGGAGCCCAACTCCAGGCTTAATCCCAGGACTCTGAGATCAGGACTGAGCTGAAGGCAGAAACTTAATTGACTGAACCACCCGGCTGCCCCTTCAGCCATTATTTTTTCAAGTTGTTTTGCAGTATGCCCTTTTTCTATTCTCCTTCAGTGGAAGAAATGGGGCCACCATTTTTTCTATATTGGTTTTCTGGAATAAAACATTTATTATTTAAGAATTTTCTATGTTGGTAGGTTGCTCCTTCTTGGTCTGTTACCTCAAGAGAACAGTTTTGTCAGGGATTTTGTCTGCACCTGTGGCAATTCGCTGGTTTCTAGATTTTTTTAACTACCAGTCTGAGCTACATAAAGCAAAAAACAAACCCAGGAAATTCACCAATATGTCATTTTTTCTGTGTATTCCTTCTCTTTATCTTTCAGAGACTCTTTGTGTCTGTTTTATATATAATGTCCAGAGTTTTTAGTTATATTTAAGTGAGAGGAATAGGAAAAAGTACATCTGCCCCATCTTGTTAGAAGCCCAAATTTAAATGTAAATTCATTAAAATATTAACATTAAATGATGTTAAAATTTACATTTAAGTAAAACTAAAAATTTAAATCCAATAGCCACGTTAATTATACTTGAAGTAAACACTTGTAGCAAGTGGTTACCATATGGGACAGAACAAATGATTGGATATTTACATCATCTCTAAAATATCTAATTGACAGTGGTGCTTTAAAAGTAATCATTTTAATATTTTGCTTTGGGGAAAATGCCTGATGCATCCATTGGTAAGTTGGTGGGAAGTGTACTCATTAGATGACTAGTACAGTTATCTCATTAAAAACAAAATCTTTGATAAGTTCATCTGTTTCATCCATACTTCTTCATTTGATCCTGTTCCTCTTGACTATGAGCACAAAGCCTTCATGAGGTAAAAGCAGGTAGATAGGCTCCTGCTTATTTTATCCTTGAGGATCAGGTCATCACTCTTCCTCTTTGTTTATTAATCATTATTACATAACTTCCAACTTCTTGAAACCTTATTCTTTTTACAAATAATTCTATGCTTTTATCCATAAGTGCTTCTTAGGAACACAGGAAAAGAACCTAGTATTACTTCTTTAATGACAAATTCCACTATTCTATTTCTAGAAAATAGGCAATGGGTCCACTTTTTTTTCTAGGGCTCCCCAATATAAATATACATTGTACATAGTATTCTGATTATTTTTTTATAAAAAATTGTATTCCATTAAAAAGATATAGAAAAGTAACCTAAAAATCCACAAAATAGGAATTCATAATTGACTAAATGCACTGAACACATAATTTCTGTACATCTTTATTTTTATTTTTGTTGTAACATATACTACTTGAACAGAACTACAATGAGATGGACAATTTCAAGTAAGCTACTCAAAAAATATATAATTTTAACAATCTGATATTTTATGTTTTTGAAATAATTTTCTGCCTTAGATTGATTAGTAATTCCATTTGTAAGAATAAAAATAGGATTAAAAAAGTTAAAACTATAGGCATTAGAATGAAAAATATGATTATAATGAAACTAAATTTTTAGAAATATGAATTACCAATTGAAATGTGGAGAAAGCCTGTTTATCATAACAATTTCCATGGGTATAAAATATTAAATGCCATATTTAGGTTTTTAAATAAAAATTTGAATAAAAATTATAGTTACGAATAAGATCGTGAATTTATTTTCCAGTTTCCTACACATTGTTCTTGATTTTTGTATTCTTCATACCTCTCCTTTATATTTATCTTATGCAGATTTGTATATATGGCTTTATTTTATGATATTTAATTAAACTCTCAAATGTTATTTCTCTTTATACTGTTTTTAAGGTAATATAATTTCATTGGTAGGAAAGAAAAAAGGTCTAAGGAAAAATAATTACATTGGGGAAATCAAATGAAATAATATGAGTAACATTTTACAGGAAAACAGATTTGCTCAGTGTGAAATTTACATTTTTATATCTGTCTATGCCTGGGTGGGGTTGGGGAAGAGGGAAAGAAGAGGACGTGGACTGGGGATTACCAGGATTTCCATTTCCGACACTATATCCTTGGAAAAGAATGTGGAATAGATTTTGGTGGGTTTGACTGGAAAACCACAATCCGAGTTGTCTAAAGTTCTTTTAGAATGGTATTGGATGACTTGATTCTGAAATAGCTTTTAGCATAGAAAGAACTGAGCTTTTCATATTGATAAGACTCCTTATATGGGTCAAAGTTAGGGACTCTAAACCAAAAAAAGCTGTCTGAATACTCCTGCTACTTGTTCTGTGATCATTGTGGCCACCTCACATTTCTTTGGTTCTCACTAAATAAATATTAATCTTAGTGTATTTTGGCAGGAGCAGGGGAGGGGCTGGATATGGGTGTCTACTTCTGTCTATTCAAAAAACATCCCCTAGTTCTCATTACCCAGTTAATTTCAGCTCCATTCTCCTCCTTTTCTTTGTCATCATCTAGCCTTCTCTCCCAGGAGTTTCAGACCTTGTTATTCATAAATGGCAAAACTTTGTGCATACTTCATCTTTATACTCAAAAGTTTTCTTTATAATCAAAAGATAGCTTGACTGATTTTAAAATTATTGCCTCACATTTTCTATCTCTCAGCGTATTTTAGACACTGATCAAACTGTCTTCTTGCATTGAATACTACTGTGAAGAAGTCAAATCCAACTTGATATTTCACACTAGTAGGAAGCATGGTTTTTTTTTTCCCTTGTCTACTCCTAGGATTCTTTCTTTGTATTTGAATTCTAACATCTTCACCAGAATACACTTTGATTTAAAATGTTAGGTATAAATGTTAGGTATCATTATTTCTTGGAAATCTATGAGCACCTTCAGTCGGCACATTCAATTTGTCTTTTTTTTTCAGAAAAGTTTTTAAAAATTATACTTTTGACTCTATATTTTAATGTTTCATTTGCTTAGTTCTTCTTAGAATACTAATAATTCATGTTAGATATACTTTGTTTTTTTAAGTCTACCATTCCTTCTATCATATTTACATTCCTCTTTCTCTTCTTACCTCTTTCCCTTACTCTCTCTGTGATTATCATTCTCATTACTACTTATGAGTACCTAACTTTTCCCACTTATAATGGGCATTTATTCTCTTAAGTGAATTTTTTGTCCTGTTGAAACATTTTCAACTCATTTCTATATTCTTTGAGCGTACTATTAAGTCTTCTTGGCATACTTGTTTCTCACTGATCAAATTTCACTTATTATCTATAGAGATATCTGTAAATTCTATGAGAATATAGACAATCATTTCCATTTTCCCTGTTCTTCTGTGATCATCCTTCATTAGAAATCTACTTTTACTGATTTAAAGGGAAAAAAAGTTTTATGCATAGAGCCCATGTCACTTTCTTTATAACTATGTCCCATCTTTGAATTACTCTTGTTTGTCAGAGGTTTTGGCAATTGTGGTAACTAGAACTCTCTGAGGATTGGATTCAAAGATGTTCTCAAACTCTTCTTTTCCAAACCAATTTGGTTCACAGAAAATCTTCCTTAGTAGTCAGCATACATTTGGTCAATGTGATTCATCACATAAAACCCCGTGTTTGATTCAGTCCATTCCAATAAAAGGAAACCATTCAGTATTTAAGTACAGAGAAATTTATAGCTGATTCTTGGTTACAAGAGTGATGGATGGTTAGAGGAGAGTTGTTTCTTTATAGATCAAGAAATTCTCACTACATTTAGGCTGCAACTCATGTGACCGCTTTGGTCCTAGAGTTGCTGACAGTGAGGTGCAAGCACTCTCTCTGCTTCTGCTACTGTTAGAAATGTATTTTGCTGTTAAGCAAAAGCTGGGAGCCCATTTTCCCATTCCTGCTAAACTACTCTCAAAGTTACTGGCATCCATTGTTGTCTGAAATCACCTTTTTAAAAAATCAGCTTTATGAAATGTAGGTTACATATTATAAAATTCACCCATTTTAAGCATACAATTCAATGAGTTTTAGTATATTTTCAGAACTTGTCTACCTTTCTCTGATCCCATCACACCCTGCACATTCCCCTCCAAGGAGAGGGGTTACATGCCCAAAACACCATGGGTAGAATATTTGCTCTTATAGTATTGCTGGTATTACAACGGCAGGTGCTGGCAAAAGCCAAAAGAGGCAGCAAAATAATGTTCTTTTCCTTCTTACTACCTTCCAAATTCTATTCAGCACTTCTCATTGACAGAAACTAAGAGAAATCCAGCTAACAATACTGTCTAAAAACTATAATTTGCTCACTTTCAGACCTTTCAGCCCAAAGGTAAAAAAGAGTGCACACAAAGGAAAGTGTCGTTTTGCGAACCCACAGACAGTAACCAGCCCGCCCTTCAACTAGTGAAGACATGGGTTGACGCTCTCTACTCTAGTCTTAATCCCTTTGGGCTACTATAACAAAATACCATATGCTGGGTGGCATATAAACAGAAACTTTTTTTCTCAGTAGTTCTGGATGCTGGGAAATCCCAAGTTTCGTAATTTCGTGAGGTGGAAGAAGGGCGGATAGATTTCTCCGTGGTTGCCATCTAAGGGCATTATTCATTCACAAGGGCTCCACAGTTTTGACTTAACCATGTCCCAAAGGTCCCACTGGAAATTAGGTTTTGACATATGAATTTTGGGGGGACACTACTTCAGTTGATGGCAACACTCCTTCTCTATCCAGCTTTCACCGAAGCAAATATCAGGCTATGACAGAAAATCTGCAAATGGATTGTTATCATGTTTTCATTTTCCAGCTATCTGCTTTCCCACTCCAAGTGTCTGGATCCCAACAGGTTACATCCTACTGTATCCATAGCCTTCCTATAACGTTTGATATTTTAGCTCTAATTTGTAGAGATTATGCAAGATACAATAATTATACAGAAATATATAAATATCTTGGGAGATGAGAAAATTCATGAAAATAAACATGTGCGCTCTTGTTTAGGTTAATATTTCACATTTCTTGGTTAGTGTAATTCAGTTTGTATTTCGAAATTATGATTCTTCTATTGTTTTAAAGCTCAAGTTTTCTACTATTGTCGTGTTCTTTCACACATTTGCCATACGTTAAAAAGATGACATTAAAGTGAAGTGGTTTTAGTCCATTATGTTTTTACAGAGACTTTGCATTCTCCTTGTCTAACTCTGTCCAAGACCACTTTTCTAATTGTCTTTTATGAGAAACAATGCTGTTCCTTCATACAATACTTTTTTGTCATTGCTGTTGTAAAGTTCATACAACATGTCAGGTCACAGAAGCAAAACCATAAATCACAGATCATAAAGGTATGACAAATGCACTTATATGTAAGTACACATCAAAGAAATGTTTGCCTAATTGGAACATCACTTGCAAATATACTGCATATACAGTTTGTATTAGTATTCTAGAAGTGCTATAATAAAGTACCGCAAGTATATGGCTTAAAGCAATAAAATTTATTTTGCCCCAGCTTTGGCAGCTGGAAGTCTGAAACTGAGGTGTCAGCAGGGCCCTGCTCCCCTAGAGACCCTAGGGGAGGATCCTTCTTTGCTTCTGGTGGTTGCTGGCAAATTGTTGTCATTGCTTGACTTGCAGTTCCATTACTCCAATCTCTGTCTCCATCGACATATGATCCTTTCCCCTGTGAGTCCATTTCTCTGTGTCCCTCTCTCCTTATAATGATGCAAGTCATTGGATTTACAGCACACCCTAATCCAATGGGACCTCCCCTTAATTTGATTAAATATGCAGAGACCACCATTTCCAAATAAGGTCACAGTCACAGGTGTCAGGTTATAGGACTTCAATATATCTCTTTTGGTAAACACAATTCAGCCCATGACAGAACTTGCTATTATTAGTAGTATGGAGGTGTCAGATATGGTAGATTTTTTTTTAGGTCAATGACAACCAACATATGGTATATAGATTTTCATATCAAATTGGAAAAAAAAGAATAAATCTTCAATTTTGAAACTACTCACCTGCTTATTCCATTTTCTATTTAAGATAAATGTACAAATGATGTTATGTGTGTGCGCTGTTTCTACGTGGATTTTACATCCAGGACTTTTCAAAATACTCTTTTTTTTTTTTTTTAAGTAATCTCTACACCCAACGTGGGGCTTGAACTCACAACTTCAGGGTCAAGAGTCAGTCACTCTACTGACTGAGCCAGCCAGACAGGTGCCCACAAAGTAATCCTTTTAAATTTACTCTAGTACAACTGAATTCTGGAGCTTAGACTAGAAGCAAGCCAGGGCTTGATGTTGAACTGATAAAATGATACATGTATCAGTTCTGATAAAATGATACATGTATCAGTTCTGATAACCAACTTAATTCAACCAATTACCTTTTTCTTTCTTAGTTGAGTTATAATTGACACATAACATTGTGTAAGTGCAAGGTGTACAATATTTTTATTTGATATATATATACATTGCAATATTATTACCACCACAGTATCATCTACTGTCTTTATCATGTCACATAATTGTTATTTCTTTCAGTGGTGAAAATAAGATCTAGTCTTTTAGCAACTTCGAAGTTTATAATATAGTATTGTTGACTATAATCACAATGCAGTGCATTAGCTCTCCAAGACTTATTTATCTACTAATTGTAAATTTGTACTCTCAAATAACAGTTGCCCAATCCCTCGCCCCCTTGTCACTGGTAACTAGCATTCTACCCTGTTTTTATACATTTTTTAAAAACAATTAACACATATGTGATATTATACATTATTTAGTCTTTGACTTATTTCACTTAGTATAATGAAACCTAATTCATGCTGTCATGAATGGCAGAATTTATTTTTTATGGCTGAGTAATATTCCATTACATACACATGTTACATTTTCTTTATCCATTCATCCATTGACAGACATTTCAGGTTTTCCACATTTTGAATAGTTCAAATAATGTCACAATAAACATGAGAGTACAGATATCTTTTTGTCATTCTTTTTAAAAATATTTTATTTATTTATTTGAGAGAGAGAGAGAATATGAGCAGGCAGAGGGAGAAGGAGAAACAGACTCCTCACTGAGCATGGAGTCCAATGCTCAATCCCAGGACCCTAAAATCATAATCCAAGTAGAAGTTAGATGCTTAGTCAACTTAGCCACCTAGGTGCCCCTCTTTTTGATAATCTATTTTCAATGGGGAAAGAATAATCTCTTCAATACATGGTGTTGAGAAAACTGATAACTACCTAGAAAAAAATAAAATTGAACTCTTATCTTACAGCACTCAAAAATTAACTTTAAATGGATTATACATATTAAACATATGGCCTGATATCATAAAACTCCTAGAATAAAACATAGGGAAGAAGCTCCTTAACATTGGCCTAGCAATGACTTTTTGGATTTGACTCCAAAGGCACAAGCAACGAAGCAAAAATTAATTAGAACCATATCAAACTAAAAATCTTTTGCATAGCAAAAAAAAAATCAGATAAATAAAAGGCAACCTATGGAATGGGAGAAAATATTTCCAAACTATATATGGGATAAGGGGTTAATGTCCAAAGTATACAAAGAACTTACACTAGTCGATCCAAAATTACAAAGATTCCAATTTTAAAAATGGGCAAAGGAGGTAAACAGATATTTATCCAGAGAAGACATCCAAAAAACCAACCAACTCATGAAAAGTTGCTCAAGATTCAATCTGAAACAGTTCTTCAATGTATAAATCTTTCACCTCCTTGGTTAATTTTATTCTTTTTGATGTAATTGTAAATGGGATCTTTTTCTTAATTTCTGTTTTTATAGTTTGTATTAGTGTATAGAAACACAGCTTATCTTTGAATACTGATTTTGTATCCTGCAACTTTATTGAAATTATTTACTACTTCTAATGATATTTTGGTGAAGTCTTACAGATTTTATATATACAATATCATGCCATCTGCAAACAAAGATATTTTTACTTCTTCTTTCCTGATTTGGATGCCTTTTATTTATTTTTCTTGCCTAATTTCTGGCTAGGACTTCCAATAGTATGTTAAATAAAATTGGCAAGAGTGGTTATCCTTGCCTTATTCCTGATCATAGAGGCTTCAGCTTTTACCACTGAGTATGATGTTAGATGCGAGTTTGTCATATATGACCTTTATTATGTTGAGGTATGATCCCTCCATATCCATTTTGTTGAGAGTTTCTATCATAAATGGATGTTGAATATCGTCAAATGCTTTTTAGCTGCATTTACTGAGATGATCATATGATTTTATTCTCCATTTCTTTAATGTGGCATATCAAATTGATTGATTTGCAGATGTCAATCTATCCTTGCACCTCAGATATAAACCCCACCTGTTCATGATATATGATCCCTTTAATGTATTGTTGAATACAGCTCGATAATATTTTACCGAGCACTTCTGCATGTATGTTCATTAGGGATATAGGACTGTAATGTTCTTTTCTTTAATGTCTTTGTCTGGCTTTGGTATGAGATAATTCTGGCCTTGGAAAATGAGTCTGGAAGTATTCTTTCTTCATCTATGCTTTGGAAGTGTTTGAGAAGGATTGGTATTCTTATAATGTCTGACTGAATTCACCAGTGAAGCCATCTAGTCCTACGAACAAGGCAGGGAATCTGAAAGAAATGAAACACTTATTATGTCCTAACTAGAAAGTCTAACTGAAGAATCGTATGATTGGAGGAAGAGGTCTTGTACTTGAAAACCAGTACAGATAATCATTCTAAGTACAACCTGGCTGCCTTATATTTACAAAGTGGAGAGGAATTAACGTGTTATGGAATAAATCTTTAAAAAATATGGAATGGTTGCTGATGGATCGATGGATTATTCTTTAGTTCCCTGGTTGAGACATACTTCAAGCCACTTCTCTGGTCCCTGGGATCATGTCCATAGTTTTGGAAAAAGTATCTCTTTGTTTTGGCCCTCCCCTCTAGTTTCGTTTTTCTCCTACTGTTATTCACCATTGTCCCCTGAGATCACCTGGCCAATGATGTTTTCACGTGTATCTTTATTTAAGTTGTCCTTTCTTAGGGAGTAATTATAAGAAGCATGCTTTATTAATAAAATATATTTTGGGCGCCTGGGTGGCTCAGTGGGTTAAAGCCTCTGCTTTCGGCTCAGGTCATGATCTCAGCGTCCTGGGATCGAGGCCTGCATCGGGCTCCCTGCTCAGTGGGGGGCCTGCTTCCTCCTCTCCCTGTCTCTCTGCCTGCCTCTCTGCCTACTTGTAATCTCTCTCTCTGAGTCAAATAAATAAATAAAAAATCTTTAAAAATATATATATTTTTACTTGGATTTGAAGGATAAAAGAAGCTGAAGTAATACTGAAAGGCACAGTTAATATCAGACACAAATTTATATTATTCAGATACAAGTTTTTTCTTAAATATTCCTCTAAAGTTAAGAGAAAGTAGATTATGAAAGGAAAAAAAATTAGAGCTTGGAACATTATCTTTTTTTAATATAAAAAGCTATGTAATTTGAATTAGGATTGAATCCTTCTTTGAAAGATCAGAGAATTAGCTCACCTAAATTTCCTCCCACATTTCCACCCATTATCTTCCAATTTTCATCATTTCTGTTAAATTTTTCTGTTACAACTTTAATTTCCACAGTTGTTTAATATAAATTATATTTTAAAATAGATTTAGAAAGTCCTTTCACCATATAAAGCCAAATAGAGATTGCTTCAGGATCTACATTACTTCATCCTTACCTGTTTGAAAATTATTCCAAGATTTATAAGAAAATGCCAGAATACTTCTGATATTTCCCATTACTTAGTTTTCCTTGGTAGTATACATTTGACCTCTCACAATAATTCAACACATCCATCAGTCTCTTTGCTGAAGTTTCTCTAGTCACAAATTATTTTGTCACATTCATTTCCTTAGTTCATTGGATTTAACTGTGTGAATTTTTAGTAGTTTTGCTTTGTTTTTAATATTTGTGAAAGCATGGGCACCTGGATGGCTCAGTCACTTAAGGGTCCAACTCTTGATTTCAATTCAAGTCATGATCTCAGGGTGGTGAGATTGAGCCCCGCAATGGGTTCCAAGCTCAGTGGGGAGTCTGCTTGAGATTCTCTCTCTCCTTCTTCCTCACCCCTCCCCTTCACTCTCTCTCTAAAATAAATAAATCTTTAAAAAAATATTTGTGAAAGCATTTTACAGGTGTTTCTGCATGAGTTTCTGTGTGTTTGTGAGTGCTTGAGTGTTGCCTTTATTCAGTTATAAAAAGAAAGACTAGGTAGAAAAGTTTTATTTCACACTTTGTCTCAGAACTTTTCCGACATGACCCCTTTGTCTTCTCTGAAGAAATCTCACTGTCTTTTGCTTGCTTCTCTGCTAGTGTTTTGTTTGGCTGGATTTTTGTCTGCACGAAAAACCAATGGGTGTTAGATTTTGTTTTTCAACTTTTCAGGTTTGACAATGTATGTATTCTGTTTTTATAGTTGAACAACACTGTAGTTAAAATGGGGTCAGGTTTTATTTATCTCAGAAATGTGCTGATGGCTCATTTATCTTCTGGCACTGATTGGCACTCACAAGAGATCTGGGCCCAGCTTGAATTTCACCCACAAAAGTGATTTTTTTCCTTCTGACTGGTTGCCTAAATTCTTTTTTTTATCTGATGTTCTGCAACTTAAAATGGATACGTTTCAATGTCAATTATCTGTATCACTGCCCAGTGTGCTCTTGTAGGCTTCAAATTCAGTTATTCCTTCTTTTATGAATTTCCTTTCAGAAAAATGTTATTTTAAAATCTTTTCCTTCTCACTGTTAAGGTGTCTAGAAATACCAATTATCTTTAAATGGGATGATTTTTTTTTGTCCTCATTATTTGTTATCCTATTCCTAATTTCTTTAAACTACATCATTTTGGAAGTTTTTACTTTTCTTTTTGTCAGCGAGTCCATTTTCAGCTGCATCAATTCATTTCCTTGCATGTCTAATCATTTATCAATTCTGTGTGAGGTCTTCTTTTTTCCCTATGGGCTTTTATAATTTTTCATTTCAACTCTGAGTTCTTGTTTACTGGAGGTGTTTTTATTAATAAATCTCTATGGGGAATTTCTTCTGTACCTTAAATTAGGTTTTCTTTAAAATTTGGTTCTTTTCTGCCTTTTTCATGCTAGTTTTCTAAAAAGAAATGAAAAAAATATTTTTCTATTATTGTCTGGCAATTTCTTTTCTCCTTGCACCTTGTAAAGAGATCTGCCCATATGTTCCACTTGTTATATTACCACTAATTTTCCTTGACCCCCCTTTCTGCATTAGCTGAGACTTATTTTTTGCTCTGTCATTCCACCTTTTATGATACTGTTAATTCTACCATTGTGAGTGAATTCAACTTATGGCTTGTTAAATCTCCTGTACTTTGGATGCATGGAGTCCCAAGGTTCATGCCTCTGTAAGTGATATCCTTCTAGTGGCCTCATGATCACCAAGGCCACACCCATTTGCACTCCTCCTCACCCACCCAGGTGACTGATGGTAAAGATATTCAGGGGTAAAGCAAACTTTTTAATCAACTACAAAGGAAATGGGGAATTTTGGCATTCTCTTCATGCCTCTATCCCCACACAATGTCCTTTCTGGTCAAAGGAGCCCTTTAGATTAGAAATGAT
>LNAC01000038.1:7457527-7471990 GCA_002007465.1 Ailurus styani
TCGTTTTTGAAGCTCTCTCCTCCACCCAATTTCCACTGGCATTGGGCTAATACTGGTGCTCGTTATCTTTTCGTTTATGTACTCAAATTCCGGCCTCCCTTTGTGACTGTCCTCTACACTGCTGCCAGTGCGATTATTCTGAAATGTTAATATGGTCACTCCTCTGCAATTTACATCCGTCAGTGGCTTCCCGCAGTCTAGTTTTAAATAAAATACTTTTTGGCAATATGTTTGAGACCGTCTGTGATCTTACTCCTGCTTGCTTCTCAGACTCATCCCTTGTCACTACTCTGTACAAAAATTGCTCTGTCTCGACTGAACTACTTGTCTTTGTTCAAAGGTTCCATGGCTTTTCACAGCCCTGCAAATTGCATCTTCCGTTGCTACGGCCTAAAACATATTTCCACTTACAAAAAATACAATTCACTCCTCTTTTATCACTTACATCTTTTCTAAAGTTCATAATTAGCATGGATACATTGTCATTAGAAAGAACAGTGGATGGGGGATGGGTTAAATGGGTGATGGGTATTAAGGAGAGCACCTGTGATGAGCACTGGGTGTTATATGTAAGTGATGAATCACTAAACCCTACTCCTGAAACCAGTATCACACTATATGTTAACTAGCTAGAATTTAAATAAAAACTTAAACACACAAGAAAATATTCTATAAATACTCAAATGTCTCAAAAAAATTTTAAAAAATAAAATAAAAAAACCTCAGTGCAAAAACATTTAATTTGTTCAACATAAAATAATTTAATGTATCCATATTAAATATTTCATTTTCCATATCAGAATAATTAAACAATAATATCACATGACATTTCCCTTAAACCAAATTCACTGATTTTTCACCCTAGCAAGCAAGTGAACAAATAACAAATGACTTAACCTTGATTTAAGCACTTCCTCTTCTACCTTTTGCTGAATGCTGAATAAACTTCTAATAGGCATCTTCAGGTACTATACCTGCAAAAAGTTCTAATGTATCCATTAAAGTTCTTTAATTCTTAAAGTTAAAGACTCTTATCTGTTCATTTCCATATCTTAAAATTCTTGAACAATACTTGTTGCATGGTAAGGGCTCATGTAATATTTGTTTAGAAAATGAAAGATGTCAAGTAATTAGGAATTAAACATAATTTTGACTTTTGAGTGTTATTTTGAAAGTTTCATCAAAATGGAAAAACATAACTATTCAGATATACAAGTATCCTTGGCCATGTTCTTGTTTAAATTTTATAAATATTAAGATACAGTTCATTCCAACAGAGTTTTTATTTGCCCATGTATTAGGTACTTTGCTAGTTGCTTGGGGAGCTCAGATAAATAAAGCACTGACTCTTTTTTCAATATGTTTCCAGACTATGAGTGAGTGATAAAATGATAGCTGGAGATATTAACTATATTTGTATTACTACTATTTAATCATCTACTAAGATATTTAGAGGGGAAATTTAATAATCATGAGGTAGTCTTAATTTGTGTGTGTGTATAAAACAATTTGATACATTAAAATACGCACTGTGTTATGGCAAAATAGGTAAATGTATGCATAAAAATCATAGGACGTAATGGCTATTTAGATAATATTTTGGATTGATTGAACATGTCACTACTATAAATGAATAATCCAAAACTTTAATCCTTTCATTTCAATTGCACTCTACACTTTTTAAAAAAAGAGAACAGCACTTCGAAACAACAACAGAGTGAACAGATGGGATTATATAGACTTGATCAATCTACTTTTTTTTTTTAAGTAACAAGTGGGGCTTGAACTCATGACCCTGAAATGAAGACTCACTTGGTTTACTGAATGAGCCAGCAAGGTGTTCCCCCCAACATGTACTTCCCCCTTTTATGTACTTAAAAATATGTAATTATAAATTCCCTATATGCCCCAGTAAACATTACAATTCAAATCTGAGAGTTACAACAATAAAATGTTAGTAAAATCAGTTTTATCAAAATTATATTGATTTATGTAAGATTTCTTAAGAAATTGGGGCACCTGGGTGGCTCAGCTGGTTATGTGTCTGCCTTTGGCTCAGGTTATCATCCCAGGGTCTTGGGATCGAGCCCCCTTAGGAGTCCCTGCTCAGTGGGGAGTCTGCTTCTCCCTCTCCTTCTGTTCCTCTACCTGCCCCCCACCGATTCGTGCACTCTCTCTCTCTCTCCTTCCTTCTCTTAAATAAATAAAATATTTAAAAAAAATTCTTAAGAAATTGAGAAATGTAAAAACTATAAAGTAGTGTAGGTTCATGCCATTTGTTTTTCATACTTCAAATGGAGAAGCCCACCCGATGAGAACCATCCACAGTACCACACACTGTCTACTCTGATTGCATCTCATGACCCTTGTTTTCCCTTCTTCCATTAAAACACTTAGTTCCTAGCAGTAATTTTTCAGGGTTCTGATCTCTGACCTCTGCATTATAATTTGATGAAACTAATTTTTGAAAGGCTAATATTTCAGGACATTTTTGTAAATTCCCTAAACAGGTTCTCTTATATTACCATGATTATTAGTTTCATAATGTTGCCATAAATTAACACAAATTAAGGACTTAAAACAACACAGGCATGATCTCACTGTTCTGGAGATCTGAAGTCTAGCTGGCCTGGGTCTCAGAAAGCCAAAATCAAAGTGTTTTCAGGGTTGTGTTCCTTTCTGCAGGCTCAAGTGGAAAATCCACTGTCAGGCTTATGCAAGTTTTTTCTACGATCCATTTCCTTGTGGTTTCAAGGCTAAGATCCCTGTTTTCTTGTTGGCTATTTGCTAGAAATTAGAGATCCTTCTTAGCCTCCAGAGGCTTCCTTGATAGTTGGTCCCATCTTTTATTTTCAAGTCAGCCAGAGTGGCTCAGATTCCTCAATTCCTCAAATATCTCTAGCCTCATGTCTTTGACCAACTATTCTGTCTTCTTTGAATTTTAAGGACTCATGAGATTATACTGGACCCAATCACATAATTCAGGATTATCTCCCTAATAGCAATCATTGGGTTAGCAATTTTAATTCCATGCACAAAGTCTCTTCTCTGTCATTGATGACTTTCTTTCTCCTTATGGAAAACATATTGAATAAATTAGTTACAAATACTGAATATTTTTGGAATGTATTTGTCTACGATGGTGCTCTGTCTTAAAGAAAGACTGCAAACAAAGAAGGAACACATTAAAGAAATTCTTCATTACAAGTCTCTCTCATACTCGATCTCTCTCTTAGGTGGTGGTATTGTTGTAAATTGCTGTTAAAATACAGCTCCAGACCAATGCCATCAAAGGCCCAATTGCATTCTGTCTTCCTGCTCTGCCATCTTTATTTAGCATGTGAATTCTATTCTCCTATTCATAGAATGGCTAATGAGCTTTGGACAACTTGCCATTACTCCAAGAATAAAGAAGGGCAAAATAGAGGAAATAAGGGAAACTGAACTTATTTGACTTATTGTTAAGCATTCTGAAAAATTATTGAAATTTTTAATATTAACTTTATGTGATTAAAGCAAATAACTCAAAAGTGTTGACAATTCTAGGCTCTACATATTTGAAATGTAGAATGGTAAGAATGCATAATCTTTCACTTTATCTTAAATTATACTTTTGCATATCTCAAGTCAAACTTTCAATTTGACTTTCTGTTTCTTTTATGTTCAGTATCTTTCCTAAAATTAAGATTAAGTTTGAACTAATATATCATAATCTATATGATATTTACACATCTGACTTTTGTGGCTTGTGACTATTATTCAAAAATAGCAATTCTACAACACAGGGCATGTAAAAACAACATTTAAAAGCACACTATTTTCTACATTTGATGATCTTAGTCCTTGAGCTTAAAAAAAACCAAAGCCCATATCAAGGAATGTTAATAAGAAGACTTTGTAATGTGACCAGAAAATCAACAATGTGTTTTTACTTCACTGTTCTCTTGTCTGGGTGGCATAGCATAGATGATGGGTAATAAAAAAAAATGAGATTCAAAGCAATTATTTCCCAAACTGTTTGGTACTGGAATTGTTTTAGTCGCTTGAAAATATTTCAGTCTCAACCAAATGAACTTATTATTATATAAAATATGGAAGTCAAAATACATAACAGTAATCCTTGAATCTCAAGGGTAAATCACTTAGCTCTAGTAATTTAATGTCCTTGAGTATTTATTATAAAGTATAGTGCACGAAAAGAATATACGACAGGCTATATATCCCCCAATAACACATTGATAGTCACCTATTTCAGTAATGAAATAGATCTCAGGATAGGACTATACTCTGATGGAAGCAATCATTCTTAGTGAGGTATGTATTTAAGTTGACATACCAACTTCTGAGAAACTTACTAAGTACTTTGGTTTAAAAATATCTCTGTTTAATACATTAAAACATTGTTTGCTGTATTCCAAGGGCATTTTATTCTAAAGGCTTTTCATCATAAAATATTTTCAGTGTAACATTTGCTATCATGTGAAAGTTCTAGCACTTAATATACTTAAGTATTTAAAATTTGTCAGAGTCAGATGTGAAATCGTCTTTTAGAAAGTGACATCTAAGAGACAGACTAATGCTCCACATAATGCAATAGTACTTTTATATACAGATAAAACACCGTTTTTAGAACAACTCAAAACAAAACAAAACAACAGGACATTGGTAAGAAGAATTTAGCTAGTATAGATGACAAATTGGAGAAGGATGATTATAGGCTGGCAGCACCCAGTGAAATATTTGTGCGCAGAAGAAACTGGGGAGTTTGCCTACTCTAGAAGTTTCTTCAAAAACCCCACTGGCCTCTCACAACAAAAGGTCTAAAGGGTCACTAGGATGTACCCATTCTCATGCAGACTAGCGGGAGGAAACAATAGCCATGTGGGAGGGGCAAGTATCTCTACCCAGATTGTTGGCTAGTAAACTCCTGGGGTGCTCCTGGGCTGTAATCTGAAATGCGCCCCCTTAAAGCAGAGGGTAGTGAGAGATGGAAGAAAGTTGGAGCCACTCCAGGTTGGTAGGTGGCAGTTTTAATAAGCACAGGGAATTTACACAAGAGGCTAGTCTTGGGTGGCAAGATTAACAGATCCTAGCCCCTCCTCCCTCCGACTAAATCTTAAGAGTTTATGTAGAGGTCATAACTGGGTTCAGTAACACATATCATGCAGGTGTTCTCAGCACCACATCACTATCTCAGGCTATCCTTGGAGCAGCCTCTGGGTGCAGAAAAGGCAAGGAGAATCCCCATTCCAAGGACCAGGGATAGGGAGAGTAGGGAGCCTCAGACTGCCCCACATCCAGCTCATAGGTCAACAGGCAGCCATATCTCAATGACGTCCTTCAACATAGATCCTCCTCCTTTATCTCCACCACGAAACAGAAACCTAAATATGAATGAAGAGTAACACAGCTGGACTAAAGACATTTGAAGGCCAGTTTTAAGGTCCTCATATAATAGGTGAAGTACTATGTCATTCGAAGGTAGAACCTGACTGATTAAAAATATAAAGCTGTCTATTTTAAATCCTAAGGAAATTACTAAAATACACGAAAGATGTGTAAATAATAAGCCAATGGACGAGGTAAAATGATATAATAGATAATGTTCATTTAACACCAAAAAAGGAAGAGCAAGAGTATGCAAAGATTAGATGAAATGAGTAGAAAACAGCTAGCAATTTGGTTTATTTTTTTTAAAGATTTTATTTATTTATTTGACACAGAGAGAGAGATTACAAGTAGGTAGAGAGGCAGGCAGAGAGAGAGGAGGAAGCAGGCTCCCTGTTGAGCAGAGAGCACGATGCGGGGGCTGGATCCCAGGACCCTGAGATCATGACCTGAGCCAAAGGCAGAGGCTTTAACCCATTGAGCCACCCAGGTGCCCCAATTTGGTACATTTTTAGTCCAACTACATCCCTAAGCACATTAACTATGAATAGCTTAAATACAACTTTCTCAGGACTGCAATTATCAGATTGGATCAAATAGCAAAATCCAGTTCTATATTGTCTATAAGAAATACAATTTATATATGATAAAGATAGGTTAAAAGTAAAGAAGATGGAGAAAGACATACTGTGCAAACACTAACCCAGAAAAAGTTGGAATAGCTATATTAATATCAGAAAAAGCAAGCTTCACAATCAAGTATATAATAAGGATTAAAAGATGCAACATTACATCATGATTAAGTGTCAGTTGTTCAAGAAGACATCATAACAAAAAAAAAAAAAGAAGACATCATAACCCTAAATGTCTATGTGTTTAATAACAGAGCATCAAAATAAAGAAGCAAAAATAGATGCTAGTAAAATGAACAGGGCAATATAAATTTAAAATTGAAGACTCCAACAATCTTTTCTCAGCAACTGATAGAACAAATAGAAAAACAGTAAGAGTTTAGAAAATTTGAATATTACCAACCAAATAGTCCTAGTTGACATTTATGGAACAACCCACCCAACAACAGCAGAACAAATATTCTTTTCAAAGTCATATTGAACATCCATGAAGATATACCATGTAATAGGTCATTAAAACAAATACTCACCCAATTTAAAAGAATAGAAATCATATCAATTATATTCTAATAGCATAATGGAGTTTAATTATAAATCAAAAATTATATCTGAAAGAGCCTCAAATATTTGGAAATTAAACATCTCAATTTTTAAATGTTTGAATTTAATACAAATAAAAATACAACATATAACAATATAGATGCAGTAGTCCTTTCAGGATAATTTATAGTACTAAATACAGTAGAAAAGAAAAAGAGGCATTTGGGTGACTTAGTCTATTAAGCTTCCAACTCAGGTCATGATCTCAGGGTTGTCGGGCTCCATGCTGGGCATGGTGTCAGAAAGTCCCAGATCAATAATCTAATGTTCTATCTTAAAAAATTTAAAGAATAATAAGCCAATTAAATCCAAAGCAAATAGAAATAAGGAAAGAATAAAGGCTAGAGAAGAAATTAAAGAAATTGAAAACAGAAAAAAATAGTATCCATGAAAGTAAAGTTTACTATTTGAAAAGTTCAGTAAAATTGATAAACCTACAGTTACAGTGACAGCAACAACAACAAAAGAATTTCCCATAGAAAGAATGAAACGTGGCTAATATCAAGAATGGGAAATAAAAGGACAGCAGTATTGACAACATCAGCTCTAAACTGAATCCATCATCTATCAGGAATCTGCCCTACGGACAGCCTGTGACCTCAGTGCCATCGCAGAGATGGATTTCAGAGGGATGGATTTGAAACCTTCAGACAAGTCCATTCCTGGGAGTCGGAGGTAAGGGAAGAAAATCCTCATGGCCACAACTTCAAAAGCCTCCCTGTTAGACAAACAAAAGGAGGATAGGTCTGTTCTAGAATAAGAGGAGATAAGAGAGACAGAGCTACCAAATCCCATCTGAGGTGCTTTATGAGATCTTGGATCAAAAACAAGCAAGTGCAAATATGTGAAAGATATCCACTTGGATATTTGGGGCGAATTGGTATGCTGACTACGTGACATACATAATAAAAGCATATCAGTGTTAAATTTCCTGAGTGTAATCATTTTACTGCAGTTGGATACAACGCTTTTTATAAAAAGGAAATGCCTGCTAAAATATTTAAGTGTAAAGTATCAGAAATTTAGTTTCAAATAAAATGTATATGATTCAAAATGTGTATTGTTATATGTGGATATGTTTAGGTAGATAGAGATAAGGGATATATATAGCAAATAATGAAATCTGGACACTCTAGGCAAAGGATATATGAGTGTAAACTTTTAATTTCTGAAAGTCATATATTTTTATACTAAAATTTGACTTAAAAATAACAGTTGTATTCCACCCTGAATATTAGCATTCAAAGTATCAACAGGTAGCATTGTCTTTCCAGAAAGCTGAGCCTGAGTCTCAGAAAGTAGTATTCAACTCTAGGGAGAAAGAGGGGCAAAGTAGGGGATGGCAGGGAAGAAGGGAGAACCAATACAAATATGGATTATTGAAAAATAGCAGAATACCATTATTCTTCTCAAAAGTTCATAGTGACTTCACTTCTGGTCCTTCTATTAGAAGGGAGAAATAAGAATGAATTTATCGCAATTTACTGAATCCTATTGTTTAGGCTTGCCTCATGGACCCTTAACACCCACACACTTCCAGGTTGTGTAAGTTCCCTTATACCAGCTTGCACAGAGAAATCCTCCTGAGGTAGGGGGAGCACAACATGGGCATTTTCCAAAGCACCTGACAGACTGCGCACATGAAGATTCTTGAGGTCAGTCAGAGTTTATGCTCACCCTGGAAACAGAAAGGAGAGAGAGCAAGGTGGAGAAGATCTGAAAGATTGAGGGTGTACATGTGTATGGGCTATTTCTGGGTGGTGGGGAGTGGAATTATAGAGCCCTTTCTAATAAGCAGAATATAGTAGAAGGGGTGGGTTGTTTCTAAGATTAGGCTGGAAAAGACTGGTTTCCATATTGGATGCTCTCTTTCACATAACTCTTGTTTTGCTTGCCATATTATGACATGTTATGGAGCAGCCCTGTAGGAAGCGTCTGAAAGGAAGGGATTTCTGATTCCTAAAAACCGTTAGAAAACACATAGCTCTCATTTGAAGCCATTAAATTTGAAGATAATTTCTCACATGGCAATAGATAGAACACTCTTCTATCTCATCCTTCTTTGTGGGCTGTGCCATGTTCTCCCTCATGTCTGGAGCCTGCAGATAGTCCTGCCTGTAGAAAGAGCTCTTCTTGTATGCTTCCTCTAGGAACTGCAGCTCCTCCCTAAAACCTAAACTGTTAATCACGTCACCCTTGAAATACATTGTCAAAACTTCCTAGGTATTTTCTTAACTTACCACAGTTTGGAATTATATTTTTCTATGATTTTTTGACAAATGTCTGAGAAGCCCATTAAATTGTAAGGTTCATGAGGCAAAGTTTTGTTTTGTTTTGGTTTGTTTTTCACTTCAGTCTTGGTCATAGATCTAGACATAGTGTTTGATTAGTATGTATGCAAATAACATACGATTATATGAGAAGCATAACTACTAGAGAAATGTACAAATTTTTCAAAGTTTATAGGTGCTTCACCTGGAAAATTCTAGTAATAGACAACAGAAATAAAATTCAGAAAAATTTGTTAGATCACCTGGAAATTTAATTTCACACCAAAATATACTTTTCCTAATGAGAATTAATAGTAAGATAAGAAACATAATAAAAAAAAGAATCTCTGTTTTAGTGGAACAGAATGGAAATACTTAGAAATATTTAGAAATTTTTAGATATTCAACAGGTAAACCATTAGCGAAAGTCTNAGAATCTCTGTTTTAGTGGAACAGAATGGAAATACTTAGAAATATTTAGAAATTTTTAGATATTCAACAGGTAAACCATTAGCGAAAGTCTTTTTTTCTTTTTTTAAGATTTTATTTATTTATTTGACAGAGAGATAGAGAGCACAAATAGGCACAGCCGCAGGCAGAGGGAGAGGGAGAAGCAGGCCTCCCTACTGAGCAAGGGCCCTGGGTCATGACCCAAGCCAAAGGCAGCCACTTAACCTACTGAACCACCCAGGCNGGCACAGCCGCAGGCAGAGGGAGAGGGAGAAGCAGGCCTCCCTACTGAGCAAGGGCCCTGGGGTCATGACCCAAGCCAAAGGCAGCCACTTAACCTACTGAACCATCCAGGAACCCCAAAAGTTTTAAAAGGAAACTAAATAAATGAAAGTAAACACCTCGTTTTTCTTTTTATTTATTTATTTATTTATTTATTTATTTATTTATTTCACAGAGGGAGAGAGATCACAAGGAGGCAGAGAGGCAGGCAGAGAGAGAGGGGGAAGCAGGCTCCCCACTGAGCAGGGAGCTCGATCCCAGGACCCTGAGATCGTGACCTGGGCCGAAAGCAGAGGCTTTAACCCACTGAGCCACCCAGGCGCCCAAACACCTCATTTTTCATAGGAAAAATTAAGATGTCTATTAGTCATGTGATACATTAACATGATACATAGTAATTATATGAAATGTACATATGTTTTTAACTTTCACTATTAAAATTAATGATTATTTTAGATAGAACTGTCTAGTAGGAAGGACTATGAGAGAAATCTCTGATGTCAGAGCATTACCACTTGGTACCTACAGGACATCAAACTACAAGTTCCTCTTTCTTAGACTAAAAATCTATCACAAATGTGAATTAGTAGAAACTTTGATTTTTTATAATAAAGATTAGGAGAAATCATTAAAATTTATAGCAGATCACCTGATAACTATAAAACAATTCGCATTTCGTCTCGTTATTGTTATTACTATTACTGTTATTATGGTAAGTAATGATGCAGCATTATCAAATCTGGTTATTTCTGTTGAGTCTTTGAGTCGTAAAATGAGTACATACTGTCTTTGAATAGTCTCTCATCAAAATCCACCTGGGAATTCTTGTTAGAAACTTAGTTTTTTGGGCACCACATCAGCACACTGCGGGAGAGGGACCTGGAATGCACATTTTAAAAAGAAACCCAAACCATTTTTCATTCACTCTCAAGTTATAAATTATAAAAATTGCCATGTTAGCTTATGAATTAAAGTTACATTCTCTTCGGGATTTCTATTCTACATTCAATTTAAATTCTAGGAAATATCTAGTTGTAATTTATTGGAAACCAATTGACTTCATTTACTAGTAAAATACACATTTAATTTATTAGTGTATTTTTCTTGCTTAATTTTTTAAAAGCACTTTTAATGTAGATACATTAGTCATATCTTTGATTTGGTTACTGGAAAGCTGGATTTCAGAAAACTGGTCTGTAATTTTATTAAAATTAATCACAATAAAGTTTAATATAATCACATTTAAGAATGTGCAACCCATTCTAATGGGGATTAAATTTCAACTGCTATTTACATAAATGCAAATATAATTCAGAGAACTGTAGTCATACCCTAACCCTTCTGCTATTAACTGTTTCTTTTGTTCCCTCACTGTGATATTATATAAAAGGGATGTAAGATTTTGGGGGTTCAAAGTGGCTAACAACATGATAACTTCTTTTTTCTGAAATCACATTGACATTATAGAATGACCACAAAATAAATAGATCAATGAAAGACTGGGAGCTCATGAAAAACCAAGAGGATTCCTTTGGAAGAATAAACTATTGAGATATTTCTGGAGGATATAAAGCCAACAAGATCAGATTGACTTTACAGGACAAACCTAATCTGAAACTTCGGTAACTCAATATAAACAAAATGCAGAAACTTCAAAATAGTGAGATTTCAAATCTTTCCAAATGTATCGATCAAGAAACATGTTCTAGGAAACTAGAGGAGGGTGTCTTGTAGTCAAAGTATGAATATCATTAATGCTGTTGTCAGTTACCTTGTATCATTTTCTGTAAGTATAGTGTTTATCTCAGAATACACTAGCAAGGATACCTCTCCAAGAAGATGGAGGAGAGTAGGTTCTCTGGGAGGGTTTTGCATCTGGAGAAAGAAGCTGAGAAGTGCCCAGGATGAATTCTGACCATTACTGGAGGAAGTTCTCTTCCTTCCTATTCAGCAGGAAAGGTGTACCTGAATCAAATGCATAACTATAACTAAAGTTAGAAATCAGTAAACTAAAATGCATTCACTGTTTGAAAAAGAAAAACATTTAATGTTGTGGTGAGGGATTTATAAAAAAGCCAGTTAAACTATTCATATTGATCTTTGTTAACTACTACTAAGAATTTATACAGAAAATCTGTAATCACCAAATATTTTGAGGAGAACATAAAAGAACACTAGCTGGAATAAATGAAAGAACTATCTATTAAGAAAGAAAACTAATGCAAAAAGAAATACAATTAGCTTAATAAATATCTTCATTAAAGCTTGGGAAGATAGGATTCCCACAAAATATGAATATGAAACTTAGTTATCAGGGAACTTGAGAATGTAAAATAAATGCAAACACAGGCTTAACAACATAGACCTTAGGGAGGAATATAGAGAAAATATAAGAGAAAAAAATTCAGAAAAATAAATAGAACATTTTACTGAATTAAAAAAAATCAACTTTTTAGATTGATGGTGTTTTCATTGGAAATATTCAGAGGAAATTAACAGACAAAATAATAATAAATTCCTAGAAACTTGTAGAGAGAAGGAATATTTATACATAAAAAAGATCACATTTTCCTTATTATGTGATGAGGTAATAAAAAAATTATTGATGGATAGTCCTACCCTCCAAAAACCATAGCAATCTGTATAACTGTTACAAGAAAAAATATTATAAAAATAGTTCTGTATCTAATTATAATTATAAAAACCAAAATGCTAATATTGAAGAAAATTAAAAAATAAACTACATACCCATTTTTTGTAGTTTCATGTTTTTATTCAAATTCCAGCTAGTCAAAATATAGTATAAATATTAGTTTCAGGAGTAGAACGTAGTGATTCATCACTTACACATAACACTCGGTGCTCATCACAAGTGCCCTCCTTAATATCCTTTTTTCTTTTAAAAAAGACAATTGACCATATAGATACTCCCAGGAAAACTGGAAATGAATTCACTTAACAGCAACAAAAATAGACACATAGAATAAATTTAAAAAAATAACAAGACACAGCAAATGTTACATTTTGTGATGGTTAATTTTATGTGTCAATTTGACTGGGTAAGAGGTGCCTGGATAGCTGGTAAAACATTATTTCTGTGTCTGTGAGGGTGTTTCGGAAGAGATTAGCATTTGAATCAATAGACAAGTAAAGAAGACTGCCTTCACCATTGTGGATGCGTATTATCTAATGCACAAGGGCATGAATGCAATAAAAAGGTGGAGGAAGACTAAATTTACTCTCTGCTTGACTTGCAAAATAACACATTTGATTCAACCGTAGAAATAAAACGTTTTCTAGCTTCTTCAAGCAACAGATATTGTCCATTTTGTAATTTACTGTGGCTTTCCTCATGAATTTAAAAAGATACCATGCACCCATGAAAAATATACACATAGACACATATGTTGATAGGTTTGTTATTTCTATGAAAGCTGGAATCAAAGGATGGCCAGTAGGGGCGCCTGGGTGGCTCAGTGGGTTAAGCCTCTNAATAGTTCTGTATCTAATTATAATTATAAAAACCAAAATGCTAATATTGAAGAAAATTAAAAAATAAACTACATACCCATTTTTTGTAGTTTCATGTTTTTATTCAAATTCCAGCTAGTCAAAATATAGTATAAATATTAGTTTCAGGAGTAGAACGTAGTGATTCATCACTTACACATAACACTCGGTGCTCATCACAAGTGCCCTCCTTAATATCCTTTTTTCTTTTAAAAAAGACAATTGACCATATAGATACTCCCAGGAAAACTGGAAATGAATTCACTTAACAGCAACAAAAATAGACACATAGAATAAATTTAAAAAAATAACAAGACACAGCAAATGTTACATTTTGTGATGGTTAATTTTATGTGTCAATTTGACTGGGTAAGAGGTGCCTGGATAGCTGGTAAAACATTATTTCTGTGTCTGTGAGGGTGTTTCGGAAGAGATTAGCATTTGAATCAATAGACAAGTAAAGAAGACTGCCTTCACCATTGTGGATGCGTATTATCTAATGCACAAGGGCATGAATGCAATAAAAAGGTGGAGGAAGACTAAATTTACTCTCTGCTTGACTTGCAAAATAACACATTTGATTCAACCGTAGAAATAAAACGTTTTCTAGCTTCTTCAAGCAACAGATATTGTCCATTTTGTAATTTACTGTGGCTTTCCTCATGAATTTAAAAAGATACCATGCACCCATGAAAAATATACACATAGACACATATGTTGATAGGTTTGTTATTTCTATGAAAGCTGGAATCAAAGGATGGCCAGTAGGGGCGCCTGGGTGGCTCAGTGGGTTAAGCCTCTGCCCTCGGCTCAGGTCACGATCTCGGGGTTCTGGGATCGAGCCCCACATCGGGCTCTCGCTCACCGGGGAGCCTGCTTCTCCCCTCTCTCTACCTGCCTCTCTGCCTACTTGTAATCTCTGTCAAATAAAAAAAATCTTTAAAAAAAAAAAAAGGGATGCCCAGTACTCTCAGACTTATTTTTCTCACTTAAACAATAACCATGGATATCATGCCAGAAAGAACATGCAAATCACATGTAAAAACTGTGTGATATTTCTTTATTATTTATTTTTATATGTATTATATTTAGCATTTTACCACTTAACAACTTTCAGGTTGCCCAAAATATCTTTTTGTATATGTATGACTTCACGGACGAGAAGAGATATTTTATTTTATTTTATTTTATTTTATTTATTTGAAATGAAAGTTTTCTTTTTTTTAATATAAAGATTTTATTTACTAGAGGAGGGGGCAGGAGGAAAGGGAGAAGATTCACCGCTGAGTAGGGAGCCCGAGCCAGGAAGGGAGGGGGTGAGGGGTGGGGGG
>LNAC01000038.1:7472200-7556888 GCA_002007465.1 Ailurus styani
GACCCAAGAAGAGTTATTTTAGATATGACAGAACCTTGGGTTTAGAGTTATGGTGGATTGAGGGATTAAGAAAATCCATGCAAAATGTACTGCCATGTTATAGGAGAAGTTATGCATATTGATATTTTTGTTGCTGTTTGCTTTTACCAAGAACAAATGCCTAAATATATAAATATTAAATTATAAATAAATACATGCCTATGCTGTTGTTAAAAGTTGGGGTTCTTTTGGGGGGGATTTAGATATTTATTTGAGAGATTGAGAGAAAAAGAACACGTGTGTGTGCGCACACGCAAGGAAGAGGAGGGGCAGAGGGAGAGGGAGAAGGAAAGAACCTCACCTCACGGCAAACTCCCTGCAGACTGCAGAGACCAAAGTGGGGGAAGAGGGGCTCAATCGTATGACCCCGATATCATGACCTGAGCTGAAATCAAGGGTTTGTTGCTCAACCGACTGAGCCACCCAGGTGCCCCTGAAGTTGTTTTAGATTTAGATATGGTTACTTAAATTAGATCTATAATTTAAAAAAAAAAAAGACATTTTTTTCTTTTCTTTTTTTTTNATATTTTTTTTTTTTAAGATTTTATTTATTCATTTGACACAGAGAGAGAGATTACAAGTAGGCAGAGAGGCAGGCAGAGAGAGAGGAGAGAGGAGGAAGCAGGCTCCCTGCTGAGCAGAGAGCCCGATGTGGGCCTCGATCCCAGGACCCTGGGATCATGACCTGAGCCGAAGGCAGCGGCTTTAACCCACTGAGCCACCCAGGCGCCCAAAAGACATTTTTAAGAACTAGGGAAAACAGGAATCATAAACATAAAACATATATTTATAAAAAATTCTTTATAAGATGGAAAACAGGAAAATGCAGAGAGGGGGGAAATACAAACAGAAGAATTTAAATGAAAATCAGATATAAGACTACTATTATTGATTATAATAATTGTGAGTTGATTTAATATTTGTATTAAATAACAAATTTTCTTAGACTGATGATTTATAAGTATACTATTATAATAGACACATCGAAAGCATTTTAATAAACATTTAAAAATAATGTGATCTCCAGATACAGACCCAGAAACTTTAAGTGAGATTAAAGCAGTATTTTCAATATGAATTTTAATCAAAATATAATTTACGGTAAAAATAAAACATCAAGGGTGTGGTGCCTCTCCCAATCAGATGGGCCCCCCCCAAATGTGGGGAGATGACTGGGTGAAGCCTGGTGGCATGGGGGGTGAAAGAAGAGAGAGAGCAGGAATGAGGGGAAGGGTAAAAGGAAAGGGAGGGGGAGAAGCAGACTCCCAGCTGAGTAGGGAATCTGACACAGGGCTTGATCCCAGGACCCCATCATGATCTGAGCAGATGCCTAACCACCTGAGTCACCCAGGCACCCCTTGGTGGGAGCTGTGTTTAAAGGAGGAAGATGAAGAAGTATGGCATCATATGGCATCTTCTCTTTTTTGGTAACTGTGCCAGGTTGTAAGTAGTCCATGGGTCAGTTAGGGCCCATGGATATTTTGAGGTGGGTGGCTGGATGGGCCTGTGTCCAGCGAGTGGGTTGGGGTCCCTTTGGGCCCTTCTGCCTTCTGGAACAAGTTTTCACTGGTCAAGCCTGTACACCAGAAATGTACAAGCCTAAAATAATATAACATACAAATGCATAAGGAAAGTATTTTAAAAAGTGGAAGAAGAAATAGAAAATAATTTCAAACTTAGAAACAATTTTTTACAAACACAGTAAAACAAACAAACAACTAACAGGGAAAAAAATAAGGACATAGTGCATCAAAATAAAACTTGATTTAATTTGATGTTTTAAAAATTACCAGGGCACCTGGGTGGCTAAGTCAGTTAAGCGTCCAACTCTTGATTTCGGCTCAGGTCATGGTCTCAGGGTTGTGGGATGGAGCCCCTCATCTGGCTCTGGGCTGAGTGTGGAAGCCGTTTAGGATTCTCTCTCTCTTTCTCCCTCTTCCCCTCCTCTCTCTTCCTTTCTCTCTGTCTCAAAAAAGGAAAAATAATTACCAATATCTATTCTGTATTTTAATCTATAATATGTGTGCCCAATATATGAATAACCATCTATTTAAACATCCACAATATTTTACACACAGAATAAGAGCACTAAGAAAAATCTCAGTAAACTTAGATAAATGGAAATTATACAGACTATGATCCAATGAATATATAATATGATAAAAACAGTTCCCAGGGCATCCAAGTCTAAAGAAGTAACTAAAAACTAAGAAATAAATGAGCTATGCATTCAAACAAGGAGATAATATTAGAATAATTATTTTCCGAGTTTTGATGGCAATCATTCATTCTTTGTTATTGTTATCATGCATTGTCTACCAAGATTTAAATGCATATATAGTTTCTCAAATACAAATCTGTGTAGAACTACACCAAAATAATATGCACAAATAATAAACACAATAATATGCTATTTCTAAAGCATTATTTTTGACAAGAAGAAATTTATTAGGGCATTGATATCTAAAATAGGAACTGTGTAACTAAATCATTTTAAAAACAAATAATGAGCCATAACTTGTAAAGGATGTTCTAAAAATATATTTTGTAAAATAATATTTGGTTACAGAAATATGAAATAATATGGTATAGAAGATATTTTTCCAAAGTAAATAAAAATGCTATAATATGTTCATTGATAGGGATGGATAAATACCAAGGAGTTTTCTAAGTATAAATTTCAAATTAGGAGATTGTTAAGTCAAGGTTCTTAGTTATCATTTCATTTCTCTTTGTGTTATTTATTATTTGACTTAAACACATTATATTTTGTATAAAAACAGTACATATCAGAAGAATAAAAAGAAAGGAATTAAAGTAATAAAATGAGTTGGGGGTCAAAAAAGGAAAAATCAACCAGTTATCAAAAGGCTTATGCATAAAAAATTATACAAATTATTGGCAAATTCTAGCAACTGAAAAGAAGACATAACATAAATACATGATATTATTAAAAAAGAGGGTCTATAATATCAATCCAGAAGAAATTATAATACCTAGGAAAATTATTAAAATTTATACCAAATTATTTTGAAAATTAAAAACTTAAGATTATTTTAAATAGAAATAAAAATTCTCAAGGTTGATTCTGGAAAAAGAAACCTTAAGTATACTAATATTCATTAAAATGAATATAAATCAATAATATACATTCATAGAAAGCAGGTACACATGGTTCTTCCTACTGGTTAATTATAATAAATCATCAAAAATTGTAAGTTTCAAGTATATCAGAACCTAAAAATGGAACAGACAGTTGCTTTGTTCTTTGACTTGCTGTAGAGCATAGAAATAGCTAAAAATGGCAATATTCATTCTTTGATTCTATAATAAACCTTATAACAAAACCAAAAGATGATTACAGAAAAAATGAATATTATAGATAAAATTCACTTATACATTAGTAAGTTGAAGGCAGAAGTATATTTTATTTAATTTTTTTAATTCGTAAAAATTTTTTTAAAGATTTTATTTATTTATTTGTCAGAGAGAGACACAGCAAGAGAGGGAACACAAGCAGGAGGACTGGGAAAGGGAGAAGCAGGCTCCCCGCTGAGCATCAAGCCCGATGCAGGGCTTGTTCCCAGGACTCTGGGATCATGACCCAAGCTGAAGGCAGCTGCTTAAGGACTGGGCCACCCAGGGGCCCAGGCAGGAGTATATTTTTAAAAACACCACTATTGCATATGTTTTAAATCAGACTACTTCAAGGGAAACAAAAGTATTGTTACAGCATTTGCATGTTGAACTTAGAACATGACTTTATTTGAAGATACAACCTTTAAATAGGTAATTAAGTTAAAATGCAGTCCTGAGGTTGGGTCCTATCTGACCAGTATCCTTATAAGAAGAGATTGGGACATAGAACAAAACAAAACAAAACGCTAAGGATATGCCCACAGAGAAAAGAAGGGCACATCGAGTACCTGGCCATTTGCAAGGCAATGAATGGGGCCGCAGAGAAAGGAAATGTGGGTCACATTGATCCTGGACTTCCATCTTCCATAACTATAAGGAAATAAATTTCTATTGTTTAAACCACCCAATCCGTAGTATTTTGTTATGGCAGTCCTAGCGAACTAATAGGCATTAATTTTTATATTTTTTATTTATATTTATATTTATATTTATTTTTTAAAGATTTTATTTATTTATTTGAGAGAGAGAACAGAAGCGAGGTGAGGGGCAGTGGGGAAGCAGACTCTCCACTGAGCAGGGAACCCGATGCAGGGGTCCCAGGATCATGACCTGAGCCAAAGGCAGATGCTTAACCGACCGAGCCACCCAGGGACCCCTGCATTATTTTTTAACACGTCATAGTTTTATGCATTAACTTGGCTAGGCTATACGCGTCAGTTGTTCAAACACTGGTCTGTGAGGTATTTTGTAGATGTGATTTTTTTTAAGTTTATTTATTATTTTTTTTTAGTAATCTCTACACTCAGTGTGGGGCTCGAACTCCCAAACCCCAGATCAAGAGTCGCATGCTCTACTGACTGAGCCAGTCAGGCACCCTGAGGACTCTTAATTAAGAATGATATTCTTTAATCAGTTGACTTTGAGGGTATTATCCTAGACAATCTGTGTGGGCCAGATTCAATTAACAGAAAAGCCTTAAGAGCCTTGAGTTTTCTTGGAAGGAAGAAGACATGCATGGTGTGGACTGTGGCCGTAGTTCCTGCCCCAGACTCCCAGCTCGCCCTTCCTGACAGCCTGCCCGAGGGAATTTAGGCTTGCCTAGCTCTCCCCCAACTGCTGAATAAGCCGCTAGCTCGCAATAAGGGTGTCTTTCTGTATTTTCCCGTCTCTCTCATTCTCTGTGTGTCTATTCATGTCTTTCTCTTTCTATCTCTATCTTCATCTTTATATAATACTTAAGAGTGAAACATCTGGATATCCGGATAGGTGTATATGTAATATATATTAGTAGACCATGCCAGTTTTCCAAAGTGTGGTTATACCAGTGTGTGTGTGTGTGTGTGTGTACATGGATACATATCTCTACTGATTATGTTTCTTTGGTGGAAAAACTGGATTTTTTTTTTTTGGAAGAAGAGTTTTTATATAAGTATTAGTTCCCTTAGTTTCCTGGGGTTGCTGCAACAATTTATCAGAAACTTGGCTTGAAACAACCAAACTGTATTCCATATATTCTCTCATAGTTCTGGAGGCCAGAAGTTCAAAAATAGTACCTCACGCAAGCAGAATCACAGTGGGAGAAGGGCCACATTCCCTTCAGAGGTTCTAGATGAGAAACTGTTCCTTGAATTTTCCTGTTTCTGAGGCTACAGGCATCCCTTAGCCTCTGGCGCAAATACTCCAACCTTCAGGGGCAGCATCCTTAAGTCTCTCTACCCTGTCTTAACATAGCTTTCTCCACGAGGTGTGTGAAATCTGTGCCTTGGTGCCTCTCTTACAGGGATAATGTGATGGCATTCAGGACACTCTGGTATAATCCAGGAAAACCTCCTCTCTCTTGATACTTAATTTAATACACATCTAAAATGTTTGTGTTTTTTGTTTTTGTTTTTTTGGGATTTTTTTGTTTTTGTTTTTTGCAATTGCTAGGTAATATTCACAGGTTATAATAATTAGGATGTGAATATCTCTTAGGAAGTCATTTTTCATCCTACCACAAAACAATTATAATTTTAATTGATATGCAGAGAGACAATGCTATTATTTTAACTAGTACTGGAAAGTAATTGATGTAAATAATATTTACATTCAAAACATTTTCAATCAAGATCTGAAAGGATTAGAGAGAAGTCCTCCAATTGAGAATGTGTATTTATAGAAACTATAGCCATCACTCTTCGTGAATATATTGTGAAAAATAGATAATGCAAATGAAGTCTTTATAAATCAATGTATAAATAATAATTGGTGCTAAAAATCTACTGATTCTGTAGAGCTTCAAGAATGTCAAATGTATCATTATTATGAAGTTGTCATAATAAATTGACAGACTAGGAGGGCCATTATTGAGTCATACCAGTAAATAAAGAATAATTGTTTAAAATTAGCTATGAAAATGAACAAAACCCAGTGCTATTAGTACTGAATATTAAGAAAAATAGAAAATATATTATTTTACTGGTCATATTTTAAAGTCTCTAAGTTACTCTCAATCTGGCCTGGGGAACTGGAGTTCACTGGTTATAGAACAGATTCCCATAGCATAGTGGTAAGTAAATAGATAGATAGATTATTATCATTTTTTTTCAAATAGGAAGCTAAGCTTTCACACTATTCATTAATCTTATTGAACTAGCACCTGATCCTCAGAGAAATGGTCTCAATCTCATTAAGTCGAGGCAGCTACCATTCCAGAGAAAATAAGTGGAGAGGAAAAAATATTCTATTTATACGAGTTTTTTAAAAGAATGTCCATCAGAAACTCTGTGGCTTGAACATGTACAAAAATACATCTATTACATTTAACTGCAATGGGGCAGAGTGAATCAGTTTCCCTGTTCTGAAATGTTAAAGGGCAGACATTTCATTTTATTTCTTTCTGGCTTCTCTACATTAAAAAATGATTCCGTTTTTGACAGACTGCGGCTGTAGATGGCCTTGTTACAGTGCACGGCCATCCTGGTGAATGACTCTGATTACTCTAGATCCTGATGCTGTGATAATCATGTAAAAAATAATATAAGAACGGTCTCTTTTCCTTAAAAAAGGAAAATTCCGGGAAGTTCTCTCTTAAAAAAATAAAAAACTCCTTTCTATGGAAAGTGAGAGAAAAAGTCCAAGCATCCTTATTTTATTAGTAAAGGCTTTAATAAGGAACAAATAATTGTGTTCTCTCTCTCTAACTCTCACTCTCACTAAAATTTACCTGAAATTGTATGTAGAGTACATAATTTATTCTTTTTTTTTTAAAGATTTTATTTATTTATTTGACACAGAGAGAGATCAGATCACAAGTAGGCAGAGAAGCAGGCAGAGAGAGAGGAGGAAGCAGGCTCCCTGCTGAGCAGGGAGCCCCATGCGGGCCTGGATCCCAGGACCCTGAGACCATGACCTGAGCCGAAGGCAGAGGCTTTAACCCACTGAGCCACCCAGGCACCCACATAATTTATTCTTAATTCTTCAGAATTTTTAAGAAGTTGACTTAGAAACCTTGAAGCAGGAGACCTAAAGTCAGTAAAATATGTGGTGTTGATTCTTTTGTGTGTGCGTGTGTGTATGTCTCTTTTATTTATTTTTATTTTTTATTAACATATAATGTATTATTTGCTTCATGGGTACAGGTCTGTGAATCACCAGTCTTACACAACTCTCAGTGCTTTCTTTTCTGAATGGACAAGTAGGTAGGGGCAACTTACTTTAAACTCCAAGCAGTGTTAGAATGTGTTAGGGAAATAGGTAAACCAAGCAACTTTGGGGGTTACCAACTAGTAAGGAATCAAATAATATTAGTGGACTAATCTAATGTGATATTGATTAACTTCTTTACTCCTTATAAAGATGACAAATGATAATTTAGGCCAATTCTCACCTAAACAGAATTTTATATATATATATATATATATATACACACATACTGATATAATATGTACTTTAATATTGTGGTTGAACACTAGCAAGAAAAATAAATTTTGAAATATTATAGAACTATTTGTAAATACAGAGGAAAAGTACTATCTTTTCTTTCTTTTTTTTAAGATTTTATTTATTTATTTGACAGAGAGAGAGAGCATAAGCAGGGGGAGCGGCAGGCAGAGGGAGAGGGAGAGGGTGAAGCAGGCTTCCCGCTGATTAGAGAGTCCCAATGTGGGGCTAGATCCCAGGACCCTAGGGTCATGACCTGAGACGAAGGCAGAGGCTTAACAGCCTGAGTCACGCAGGAACCCGGAATACCATCTTTTCTTAAAGTTAAAATTAGAAAAGAACAAGGACATATGTTTATTTAAATATCCACAAGTAAAAATATTTTAAAAATTCCAGAAATTGAATGTCTAAAATATATTATGTAATTATATCTGCTTATGTAAGGTATTATTAAGATATGCAAAATATGCTAAAACCATTAGTTTTATAATTTAAAGATTATCTGTGAAGCTATATAGAAAAAGCTCTGACCATACATGCAATGAGGAATGAGTCAATTTGAAGCTCAGGAGTAGAAAGACAAGCTACTTAAGGTGTGGACGAGGATGAAGAAAGGCAAGTAGAATGAAATCTTGGCTCCAATGGAAGAGATAATGCTTATGAGACTTAAGACAGAGAAATATCAGTTAGTATCAGGGGATTTAGTAAGGTTCTTGTGTGAGGAAGGTAGCATCTGAAATGGAACTTGAGAGGGGGAATATCAGCAGACAGGTATTTGGGTAAAGTAGGACAATCAGTTGTAGAATACAGATTAGTCAAAATAAAGCATGTTGGGAAAGTTAAAATAATTGTGATGAGAACATTTTTTTTTTCTTGTGGATTCTTCTTGTTATAAAATGTCCCTAGGAAATTACATGTAAAATTAGAATTTTTATCACTGGATAGCAATGCAGACTAATTATAATCACTAACATACCCTGCTTTAACGTCAGTCAGACCACATTCTAGGTGTTTCTTGTGCATTAATTTATTTAATCCTGACAGCAGATATAGAGGTATTATCTCCATTGGAACAAAGACCTGTAAGTGTTAAATAACTTCTCAAGGAAACACATCCAGTAACAGGCAGACCTATCAATTTAACCCAAATACTCTGGTCCCTAATTTGTGTTCTTAACAATTACACTACGAACTGCTTCTCCAGTTTTTATGTGTGATGTCCTAGAACAAAATAACATCACTCCAAATTCTCATTTTTCACAGAAGAGTAAGACTCAAGCTATGTCATTCAAATATAAAAATTTATTTTTCCAAGAATATCAAGGTTACTAGAAATATTATAAATATGCTTAAATACTTATTCTTAATACTTTTTCTCTGTTATGTTCTTGAACCTGAATATGTAGTATAAGTGGAAAATAGCAAACTCCTTTATTGAAGAGTAGGGAACATGTATACAAGTAAAATTGTTTTTAAAAAAGTCATCATTCCTTCTCCAATTAAATGGAAGATGTTATTGATAAAGAGCAGGGTGGTTGCTGCTGGAATTCTGTGAAATAAAACAAAATCTATGAATACGAATAAGCGATCTGAAATATATATATGATGCATGCCATATACTAAGGAATATATGGATTTGATTCAAATCACACCATTCTTTCTTTTTTGATCTTGGATTGGAATATTTTTGTTCATTTGTATTTAAATCTACTTTAGAAAAAATATATTATTCCATGAAAAAGTACTCGAATCTACTCAGCAGTCAAATTCAGAAAACTTGGCAAAATATGCAAACAGTGATTTAAAAAAAAAATTACCCAAGACTTCTTTGAAGATAGTCACAACAAATGTTTGGGTTCTGAGTACATCTTTGGTAATTGTTTACTCAGGTCATCCTGAGATCACCAATTTTAACTATCTTCTGAGATCTGGCGATTATTTGTCAACTGCCCAATTTGTTCTGAAAATGTTAGCTCTCAAGGGAAATCTTCGTCTTTCAGACCTCTCTCTTTCTCACATTAGACTCTAGCTGTCAATGCCACAGTATGTATATTCCTGAGAGATGACACAAAGATTCTAAGACATCTCCTAATTAGATAGAAAGGAATATCAGAGGGGGAGAGAAAAGAGAGTGAGTATTTTTTGACAGTTAAAAGGGCTTTTCCTCCTAACCGGTACAAAATTGTTCAATGCTTGAGCTAATTTCTGTGTTTTAGGAAATCATTTTTCAAGTGTGGTTTGATTTTATTTATTTATTTATTTGTTTGTTTATTTATTTATTTATTTATTGGTTTGTTTTTATTGTTATTATTCCCTTGGAAAATATAAGTTAACATTTGCTTGCTGCACTTGCCCTGGTGTTCTTTGTTTCACCCAATTTACTTGGTCTCCTATATAAAAATATCCAAATGCATACTCACAAACTTTTGTGAATTTTCACCTTAATTATTACAATAAAGAATCTAAGTGATAATATTTAATAAATTAAAGCAGAAGTCTCTTCGACAAAGGTCCATTTTTTGTTGTTTTAATAATGTGAGCACATAATTTATTATGAAGATTCCAATGGTCTGTTATTTCCCATGAACCATATGAAGTTAATTTTCAATGTAATGCTCTTCCACAGTGATAGAGGAAATGGCAGACCCTCAAATACAACCAGTTTCTGGAATGAAGTCATGTCTGTCAAGAACACTAGTAACTTAGAATTATTGGACAGGAAAGGAAAGCAGTAATACAGTAATACAGCATAGCTATTGATAATTAACTCATTCCTGTCATATCCAAGATAATTTGAGGTCCTAATCAAACTTTCCCCTCACATCTATCTTAGAAATCCATATGATTTACATGACTTTGTTTTTCATTTGTGTTTATAAATAGAAAAGATGTGATTCTTCATACGCTGTTTTTTCCTTTTATTAAACTATTGGAATCGTGAGAGAGAAATTTAGAGGGTTCTTCCCCCCCAAAGTGTTATATTAAATAATAATATCAAAACCAAAATAAATTGGCAACTTGAAAAGCTTATTTTCACAACTTTTATCAGATCAACTTTTCAGAAATCAGTATAATCAATACATCTGGGTAAAGTTAATATGGACTCTCAAAAAATAGAGACCTCACATATTTACTCTACCTTGCCTAATGTATATACAATATCATTTAAACATTTGACTTTTATATCTCTAATACTTTCACAAGCTTGGAAGAGATACTCTAGCGGTTAAAGTCCAAGTTTTGGTGCAACTCCTGACTGCCAGTTCCTAGTTTTGTGGCCTTGAACAATTCATTTCAACTCTCTGGGTCTTGATTACCTCATCTATGATATGAGAATAATGATAGGGCTGAACACACTAATTCATGTGAAACAGTCTCGCAGTGTCAGATATTATAAAGTAAAAAAAGCTCCATCTTACTCATATTTTCATAGCATTTTTGCTTATTTGGCACTGCCTCTCATCTTACACTTATCTGTCATTGATAAATGGAAAGAAAGCATTTTCCATTTGTCAGAAAACACATTCTCTTTAAAGTGAGAAGTAACATACATAGATAGCTCCAAGTTTTGTTCTAGGGGTAAGTTTGAAACTTTGTTTTTTTCTTTTGTTTCATAACTGTAATTACACTTAACACCTTAAGGGAATGTTTTCAACTTGACTGCAGCTACTGTTTTCATTTTTCTTTGCAGTTCATTTGATACATTTTTTTCTCAGAAAACACAGTAAGGGTTTACATTTAAATAGCCAAGTACACCATTCATCTTGTTAGGCATGTTTAGGAATTAAAGATGATTGTGCCTATTGGCTCCTCTTTTCTGTTAGCAGCTGGTATAAGACTCCTGTTTAGCTTGAATGTGCAGCTTGAAACAGGGACCTGAACAGGACCAAAAGAAATAGGAGACAGCAAAGAGTGTTAAGTGTCTTTAATGGCATATTCTGTTCAGGTGAGAGTTGGCCTAAATTACAGTTCGCCATCTTTATAAGGAGTAAAGAAGTTAATCTCACATTAGATTAGTCAACTAATGTTATTTGACTCCTTACTAGTTGGTAAACCCCCCCCCGCCCCCGCCAAGTTGGTTGGTTCACCTATGTCCCTAACACATTCTAATACTGCCTGGAGTTCAAAATGAGTGGTCCTGACCTAAAGAATCAGCACCACATATTTTACTGACTTTAGGTCTCCTACTTCAATGTTTCTGAGTCAACTTCTTAAAAATTCTCTGACTCATTGGTTAAAAGATCTATGAATAGACTCATATAGGCTTCAGGATGTACTTGTGGATTAGAACATGGCTTTCATTAGAAGTTTCACTCTAACAGACTGAGAGCAGAAGGATGTAAGTACCCAACATCTCACCACACAATTGCTCTACCTTCCAGAAATATCTGGCTACCTGATGAACTCAGAGTCCTGGACCAGGAAGCATAAGACAAGAGGGAAAGTAGCTCAAATATGTGGCTTTGGAGCCTCTGTTCTTGTCAAAGACGTTAAAGGAAACAGGTCTGGAGACTTATTGCAGGAACATAGGCATCCATTTGGGGTATTATACATAATATAGGCATTCCCTGAAAGGAGAAACCACTGCAGCTATCCTTTGTTAAAACATTAACAAGAGTCTGTAATATACATCTCTTCTTTAAGCATAAAAGGGACTCTGTTTTGCCCCTTTTCCATTAGTATTAGTATATAAACTTCAATGTAATATAGAGTTGTCTTTCAATACACACTTTTCATGTATTAATAGATTTCTCATTATAATATTATCCTTCTCTTCAAACTCATTCTTTTTAAAAAAATTCTTTTATTTATTTATTAGAGAGAGAGAGAGAGAGAGAGAGAGAGAGAGAGAGAGACATAGCAAGAGAGGGAACACAGCAGGGGGAGTGGGAGATGAAGAAGCAGCCTTCCCGCCTGAGCAGGGAGCCCGATGCGGGGCTCCATCCCAGGACTCTGGGATCATGACCTGAGCTAAAGGCAGACGCTTAATGACTGAGCCACCCAGGCGCCCCTTCAAAATCATTCTAACATTAGTTCAATGTTGCTGAATATGGTGAAAAAATAAAAAAAAATCTAGTTATGCAGCCTAGAGCAGCAAGATTCTCATACACGTTTCTTTTCTGGATGTGAAAAATAATTAATTGTTCCATAAACTCTCATACTCCCTGAATATGACTGCCCTGAACAACCCTGTATTTTTCTGCTTCTTATTTTATCCAACCTTGTGGGGGACTTTTGAAATACAATTTATGTGCAGCCACACTTTATTGCATTTTCACCATTATGAGATTAAAAGGCCAATATCATTTTAAAGGTCGTAACTGACAGGTTGTTTGCAATATTTTTATAGCTCTGCAAGGAAAAAAATTAATTTGTTGCATCTGTTCACACTAGAAAAAAATCGGAAAACATACTTGTTAAAGTCTTTCTTGTAATAAGGACTCATAGCTCTGTTTGTTTGTTTGTTTTTTGTTTTGTTTTGTTTTGTTTTTGTTTTCAGTATTGGATATAGTCCCAGTAATACTGCAAGGGTTAAAATGTGTTTAATTAACTAAAAGCATAAATTCTGTGCCTCATATAATCACAGGATTATAAAATGTTTAAGTTGTTTTCTACTCTACCCTCAACTTTATCTTATCTAACTGTCCCAGAAACATATTTTAGACTTAGCTTCCTAAAAAGCAGAGCGTGAGGTGAGTCTTAACGTGCTCAATGTTTATTGCAGGAAGTCAAATCCAAAAAAGTGTGGGAAAAGTGGAATACAAAATAAAATGTGTTTTATCAAGCTGAACATAATTTCAAAGAAAACACAGATGATTGCTCAGTTATGGGATATCTATCAGATCAGTTCCTTGATGGAAGAAACAAAAGACATTTCTATACTAGTTGTTTCCCATCACCTCTCTCTTATGAATGAAAATATTTGTAAGACATTAGGACACCTGAACTGGGCTAAGGCATTAGGAAAGCAGAAATTTCCAGTTGGACCTAAATGCAGTTCAGTTGAACTGGATGCTAAAGTTGTTGAAGCTCATGCTTTGGAGGGTACAATAGTGGCCAAACCTAATAATCATCCCTGCTCCCATGGTTACCCTGGGACTACTTGTGGTGTCCAGAGATGAGATACAGTCACTTTAGCCAGGGCTTTACAATCATTCCCTCCACTCTGGAAGCAAGGGAAATGAATGAGACCCAAGTAACTATGAGTGGTGTATTAACTCAATTTGTGACAATTTACCCTTCACGCCAATTGACTAGCATGTATACAAATCTGTTACTACAAAAAGAGGTCCTTCTTCTTTTTCAAGAAAGGAGCAAATACAATCCTTCAAAGTAGAAGTGAATTTGAATATCTTCAATATAGTCCTTGATGCTACAGGAAATCCCCAAATCAAAATCAATATTTATCTTCTATTTCCTTCAACATTCATCTCAGATTTCGCTCACCTTTGTCCAGTACTCTGGTTCTCACTTGTCTGTCTGATGGAGTGATAACTCTATCCTTTTGAGAAGTACCACTGTTTTATTTTGTTTGTTTTATTTTGTTTGTTTTGTTTTGTTTTGTTTTGAGGAGTATCACTGTTGATAAGGGCTTCCCCCACTTAGTTCTCAAATCTTTAACTGTCTTGTCACAGGAATATGTTAACTTTCTTGCTCTCTGTTATAACATATTTCACAAAGACCTTGACCATCTTGATAGTCCACAAAACAACATGCTGATCCACTATATTAATTATGTCATGCTAATTAGAACAAGGAAGCAGTAAATGGGATGTACTCTTATCTAGTAAGACACAGGCAAACCAGAGAGTGAGAGATAGAACTTCCAAAAATTCACTCGTCTGATGTATTTGTGATGTTTATGTGGGTCTAGTGGTCTGTGACATCCCAGAAAATTCTCCTGATTTATAAAATGGTTTGTTATACTTTCAGCTCCCAGCCACTATAAACATGAAGTGAATTATAAAGGATTCTCTACAACCAGAGATTGTACAGAGATAGAGGAAAAGGACTCATGACTGGTTAAAATTTTGGTATGGACTGTTGTCACTATGGAAATGGGCTGCTATCTCATGACAGTGTCCACCTCTCCCCCTGGGCTGACCTTAAAGGGTACCAGTGGTGGGAAATAATATTATCAGGCAGAGGTAACAAGCAATACACTTGGTCATTCAATGTGTATGAAAAGAAAGGTGACCTGAGGTGTGGAAATCCTCTTATCTTCTGTGTTATGGGGGAAGACTTGACCAGAAGGTCAAGAGCATGAAAAGAAGAATGCTAGAAGTTTGAGGTTAAGTAGTTCTAGGAAAACTACATGTAGCTTATTTAAAACTCTTTAGTAAGGACTAGATTGGAGACTATGGGAAGAGTAAGTCATGTTTTGTCTATCTACTATGGGAGAAAAGGAGCCATGGGGATAGGTGGCTATTCTTACTAGTTCAAGCACCCAACATCAATAAAGAAAGATAGAATCTTCCATTCTAAGCAATCCTGAGTATTAAATGTACTCAGGATATAGATTTGGCCTTTCCTGTTCTCAACTTTTACTTTTCCCCCCAAAGTTGAGTAAGCTACATCCACAACTAAATACCATTTCTATACTGAAGACACCCAAATTGAGGATTTAGAATCATTGGAGAGTTGGTGATACTTGCTTAGAAGATAGAGTTGGAGCAGCCATGGATGCAGATTGACTTTGAGACAAGAGTACGCATGTGAAGGCAGTCAATATATGTGAGTTATTTAAAAGGTAAGAGAGTTCATTCAGTTGCATTATCTGTTGTTGCTAGATCAAATAAAAAAAGATATCATATTTTCACAAAGCAATCCCACTGGAGTGTTAAGAGCAAAATACAGATGGAGATTGGTTGAAGAATGAGTAAATGTGTGGTGAGACATCCTGAATTTACTAAGAATCTTCACAAAAAAACTTCCCATTTCCTGGTAACTTTTTAGTACATTTCATACCTTGACATCAGGTATAATTTTCCCATATTTTAAATGATGAATGTTAATCAACTTAATTTTTGTTTTACTAAAGCCATTTATTCTGTCAGGTCCTCCACCTCACTTTACTTACTTTTGATCTAAAAAAGTAAAAATCATGTCATGTCTCTTGATCCTTACTATTTTCCTACTCTATCAACCTCTCTCTACTTTCTTATCCTGTCATAAAAGATCCACTAACTCATCAAAAAAAAAATGAGTAACTAATATTTATTGAGATAGTGTTCTATTATTTTACCTATATTATTTCATTATACCTTTATAGAAATCTTACAGGCGTATGAATTATTTTTACTCTCATTTTACAGATGAATAATCTGAAACTCAAAGTCCCAAAATATGTAAGTGGTTGAAGTGGGTTTGAAACACATTCATTCTGTTTCCACACTTGTTTTTTAATCACAGCTCTCTATTAAATCCTCATCAATCATCTCAACAACCTGCCATTCAAATTCCTCACACTTTAAAGCTTCCCATGAATTAGCTATTGCAAAATGTCATCACTATGAAGTAACCTCTATGTCACTGCTATCCTCCCTTCTCAGCTGTTACCCTTGCCTTACACTTCATTAGAACTATGGAGGTCAGAAGATACAACATTCCCAGACATTCTCTTTGTCAACGGCATTGTACTGTTTGTTTAAAAACTCAACTACATGCTTCTTTTTCCTCAGTTCCAAAGAATGGATGCTCATTGCTTGTGTAAAGCTCTATCAACTGTCTCTGCATTGAATTCCATCCCCTCCTGCATGTTTCAGTATTGACATGTGCCGTACGTTTAGGACTCTCCCCCTTCCACAATTTTAGTCCTCTTAGTAGTCACTCTTTTCTCTATATGTATAAAAATATGCATTTCCCATAGTGAGTGAAAAATAAGTTAGCAACAACAAAGCTATTCTCAAATCTATGTATTCTTTGACAACTGCGTGATATATTTAATTATTAATTTTGTCATAAAACAACAGTCTCATGATGCCTGTGTGGCTCAGGCAGTTAGTTAAGCCTCTGCCTTCTGCTCAGGATCAAGCCCTGCATCAGGCTCCCTTGCTCAGCGGGGAGTGTGATTCTTCCTCTCCCTCTGCCCCTCCCCACTGCTTATGCTCTCTCTCTCTCAAATAAATAAATAAATAACATCTTTAAAAAAAGTCTCTATATTCTCCCTCCTTTTATTCAAACATCACTCATTCAGACTTTTCAATCCTGTGCATCTTTCTCTATTGAGCAGCTCTAAACAATGTTGCCAATAATTGCCAAATGTACTGGAAACTTTACAATTCTTGTTTTATCTGATGTTCATTTAACCTGATATTTAAATAAATTTCACATTCTCCATACTCTTTCCTCTACTGAATTTTTGTCATTGTTCACCATGTGCCACTAAAAAATGTCCTTTTCTATATCTTTATGTATTCAACAGTTCTGTTAAACCTTAAAGATACTGATGTCGTCATCCTGCAATGCTAGATTTGATTAATTATAGGCTAGTTACACAATGAAATACTATATATAATGTGAAAGAACCACCTAAAATTATATATACTATGGATAAATTTCTCAAACAGAATTGACTGAATGAACAGAGACTCAATAGTACACGTAGTGCATGATTTTCTCTCTTGATATGGGTGCTAAGTATATGGGCATGTTTATTTGTGAATAAGTTCTGTGTGTGTATCTATCTGCACTTACATATATCTCAGTTTGAGCAATCCCTTACACAATCCCGGTTTTTGCTGTTAGCTGAGAATTCTCTCCAGATTCCCATATCTGCTATGGTACTGATGCCCACCCATATCCATATTGTTTACTTACTACTCGCTCCATGTTGCCACCAGTAAATACATCATATGTCTTCAAACAAATCATTTGCAAAATTAAACAAGCTAGTTTCCTTCCCAAATAGATTCACTGACAAGTCAAATGGGTCTTCCTTATCTCTACACTTTAAAAATTAAAAAACTTCTTTCCATTAACCATCACAAGTTATTAGTGCTTTAATTCAGAACCTCAGCTCTAACAGTGAATACGTCATGGAACCCATAGGTAGTAAACTTTCTTCTTTTTCCAATTCAGTCTTCTATATGGAATTCAAATGATTGTCTAAAACCAAAATGTTCATCTCATCCCATTATTAAAACATGTTTAAGTATCTTTAGTATAAAGACCAAATCCCTTACCAAACCAAAAATAACTTAGTTTCATTTCTCAATATAACCTTCACCCACATTGTCTTCTTTGCTCTGACCCCTCACAGCCCATGCCTCCATATGCTTGTTTATAATATGGGATTCCTGTCACAAATATACACCTGTTCATCATTCAAGCTCACATATGTTGTCTCTTACATAAAGTCTTCTAGTTATATGCCTCAAGGATAAATGATACTTTCTTCCATATCCACACTATGAATATTCAGAGAAGAAATTATTTAATACATATTGAATTAAATAGAAAGCTCTTAGCTGTTAGGAATTATGTTTGTGGGTATTTGCATAGTACTTTTTTCTAGGTCACCATTATCTCCTTATCTTACCTATTATGTCTATTTTCATTCTCAATTACAAACTCCCCATTATATGTCCTCTCATTTATTTTTTTGTGGATCACTTCTCACTGTGTATATGCTAGGATATATGAAGGCTATTTTTTGTTTTGTTCCTCGCCATGTACCTAGCTCTTAGCCTGACACACCATAGATTTTTAAAATATCTGTTAAGGAATAAATACTTAATAAAGGTGAAACTACATTAACCATGTGACTTTGATGGCTGTCAAGAAACTAATATCCTCCACAGGAATCTCCAGGTAATGTTATCTATTCCAGAACTTTTTTTTCCTTTATGAATGGTATTTTGGGTCCTGACATATTCATATATACATTTGTTAGTCACTTTATATATTTCCATTTATATTTCACTAGTGCCAACATACCAAACTGAACATTCTCTCTCTTACTAGAAATCCCTTTACTTTGACTCAAGACAGATCCTCTTAAAATGCAAATCTTATGTTATTCTCTTACATCAAGCTTTTTGTAAATGCCCTCTTGTCTGAAATAAAGTTCACTGGATTAGTGAAGATAAGGTGCTTTTATCTGTCTCAACTCACCTAATTGTATCATTAATCATTACTGCTCTCCAAATACATAAACAATTGAAAAAATAAACAAAACATTACCAATAAACTAAGAAGGAAACAAACAAATGAAAATTAAAACAAAACACTCTAAAATGCACCAGTTTAGTGAAAAGCATAGAAGGTAAAAAGAATGTGAAGCAGAGATAGACTTCCAGTGCTGAGGTGGTGGAAAAGTACTGTCTGAAAATATCCCTTAAGTCTGAAAGGTCTGTTTTTCAAACTGACATTTTTTAAGTTTTTATTTAAATTTCTCTTAGTTAACATACAGTGTAATATTAGCTCCAGGTGTACAATATAGTGGTTCAACAATTCCATACAACACCTCAAGGCTCATCACAAATGCACTCCTTAATTCACATCACCTATTTCACCTATTCCTCCCTCCCGCCTCCCCTCTGATAACCATCAGTTTCTTCTCTATAGTTAAGAGTCTGTTTCTTGCCAAACTGACTTTTTTAAACCTCCCACATAAAAATTATTAACATATAGCTATTCTAGAAGAGAGAGTACTCTGACAGTGATTAGAAGATGTGTTCATAGGTATTTGTAAAATATAATTTTAAACACCCCAAAATAACAAAAAGAATAGAACCCCCAAAATATAGAAACAAATGCACACTAGTGATATTGAATCAGAAATTAGTATAATCTAATACTTATCCATTTTTTTCAATGCTATAAAAGAGATGAAAGAGAATGGTTTTTTTTGAAAGATGTAACCTAATCAGAGGTATGATACATTTAAGAAGTGATCAGACAACAGAAGCCTATAAAAATGTCCTTACTACATTCAGGAATGAAAAGAGAAGTAAAGAAAAAAAAAACAGCAAGTATACTGTAATTTGGAAGCTGAAAAAAAAAAAAGGACTGCAGACAGAGGAATGACTTGAGGAAATAAACACTAATAAAGGGGGGAATAAAGATGTATGTATTATTAGGAAGTAAATGATTACTATAGCACAAAAGAGATCTAACATGCATAACATTTGTTACTGAAAAAAGAGAATAACAAATGAAAAATAGAAACACTTCAAAGAAAAATATAAAAGCTACTGAAATAAGGATATACATGAAGCTGCAGAGTTAATGTCAAAATAATCAACACCAAGATATATCTAACGTGAAACTACTGGACTTCTTGAATAAAGATTCTTGGAGCCCTCAAGGCAAAATAATAGTAATAATAATAATAAAGGTAAATTTATCAGAAAGGGAAAAATCATTTTTAGACTCTGAACTACTGTGTGTAGACCTAATTTATTCCTTATCATTCCATTGTGTGACTCTAACTCAATTTGTGTATCTCTTCTATTGTTGATGGGCATTTGAGTTGTATTTATTTATTTATTTGTTTGTTTATTTATTTATTTTTGGCTATTATATGCTGTGTTGATACCAATAGTTTTGTGCATGTTTTCAGGTAGGTATAAATATAGGTATTTCTATATTTGGCTACTTGTCCAAGAGTGGAATTGGGTCAATTAACACTAGATGCTCAGTTGGTCCATATAGTTGCCAAAACATGTTATTGTTTGTCTTCTCTTTTTAGCAATTCTAATGAGTGTGAAAGATTTCTTAAACTCAGAAACCATTAACCATGGAGAAAAAAAATACAAGTGTACATAAAGGAAAGACTTTTTACTTATCAAAAGACACTACTGAGAATGTTAAAATGTAAGCTTCAGCATGGAAAATATATTTGTAATACATATATTTATAAGATACATATAAAAATGTATTAAGAAATTCAACAAATTTGTCAGTAAAAGTCAGATATCCTGGAGAGAATGAATAAAAGTCTCGAATAAGCCTTTTACAGACGAACATATCCACATAAAAATACATATGTGAGAAGTTTCTTAACTTCATTAGATGTCAGGGCAAAGGAAAATTCACACTATTTTCTATCCATCAGAAAGACTGACTTGAGAGAGATTTTGTTTTGCTTCTGCTGAGATTCTGAAGTAATACCAATTAGTTGTATTTAATCTTTTGACTTAGTATTTCCTTAGTTCTATGGATAGTATAAATTTAAAAGCCAAATCCTACAAAATAACAGAATTGTGGTTATGATTTCACATGAGAGTCTTCGTCTTCTCCATCTAGGACTGTGGCCATTTCAGAAGATTTCTGTTATGTTAACAGCATGCAGTCTCCTTTTCTTTTTTCTTTCCTTTTTCTTTTTCTTTTTCTTTTACTTCCTTCCTTCCTTCCTTTCTCTAATTTTCCCATGACGGTATAGTCCTTTCAGAGTCCCAGAATCATCCAACGTATCAATTTCATTTTGTAGAGTCTGACCATTTTGCGTCAACCCAATATACTGTACCCTACTGCCACCACGACTCCAACCATGGGATCTGGTATAAACCCACCACCATATGTTCTCAAGGCAGCCATGGTTTCAGCAGCAGTTTTCACATCTGACTTTCTGTGCATTTTCATTCCCAGCTCCCTACCTCTGATCTGGAACTTAAAAAGTTGGCATTTGGATTTGAGTCTGAGAAAGAAGAGTCTGCCTATCGGTGAACATTAAAACATTTATGAAGATCGAATTGCTGCATGAGAATATGGAAAATGAGGACAGACTAGAAGCTAGGAAAAAGAAACACGTAGGAATGCCTATATTTAAAAGGCAGAGGAAATCTCCCAAAGGTGAAAAAGAAAGAGCAGTAGTGATTAAAAGCAAGAGGTTATCTCAAGATGTTTGCTGTTGAAATAGTAAGAAGTACTATGATAATAGGTTTGTGGCTGATTCGATGGGGACTGAACAAGAACAAGTACTGATGAGGAGTCTCTTTTGAAGGAGAGATGATCTTTGAAATACTGTAAAATTCATGTTAGAATGTTGTAGGTGTCTACATTTTATGAGAATTTTTATATGTATACAGAGGAGGAAATACTACAAAAAGAAGCCATTGTGAAATATCTTTGTTTCAAGGATTGATTCTGGATCTATGTGATTTATATTGCACAACATTTCCATGGGTGATACAATATAGATCATTATTAGACAAAAGGTTGTGACAATTTTTTCAACACAAACTTTTCTTCCTCCTAACACTTCACAGAGATCACATCTGATGATCACTACTCCACTGAAGCAAGCCATAGTCAACAGCTGCATACTTAAAAGATTACACCTCTCTTCTAGAACACAGGCCAATTCTCTTATATTCAATAGCTCGCACTTCTACAAAAAAATTTACAAGATTAATTCCATCATACAGGGTGCAACTTTTCCTCAATCACTTGAGAATATTGTTAGCTTCTCTTTTTCTTCTCCTTTTGTTGTCTTCAATCTCCAAAGTCACGACATCTGTTATGGATAAATGTTTTGGTAATACTAGCTATCTGTTGCTTAGGTATAGCTACCTTCCAAAGAATTCATGCCTAAGCCATGGCAATTTCATCTTTATTTCATTTTCTTTGTCATTGTATTCAATATGCCCTTATTGTTAAATATAGTGGACATTTTTCAGTCCTCCTCTTCTCTGTACTCTGAGATTTTTTTGTTTGTTTTCTGTTTTGCAAAGTTGCACCCTCCCTGCTTGAAATACTCTCCTTTGTATCTGTGGCATAACATTTTCACAGTTATGGTTTTACTGCTGTGGATGCTCCTATTTCTCAGTTTCATGTGTTGGATTCTTCTCTGCTACCTTACTTCTTAATGCTTGGGTTTCTTATTTAATCTTCAGACATTTACTTTTCTTGCTAAGACACTACATATATCCCCAGAGTTTTATTTTTATTTTATTTTTTTTAAAGATTTTATTTATTTATTTCACAGAGGGAGAGAGATCACAAGTAGGCAGAGAGGCAGGCAGAGAGAGGGGGGGGGAAGCAGGCTCCCAACTGAGCAGGGAGCCCGATGTGGGCCTCGATCCCAGGACCCTGAGATCATGACCTGAGCCGAAAGCAGAGGCTTTAACCCACTGAGCCACCCAGGCGCCCATCCCCAGAGTTTTAAATAAAGATGACAGTGGTCACAATAATAGCTAACTTTTTGAACATGTATGAAAGTGTCAACTTACGCTAAGTGACTGACATATCATATCTCATTGAATTTCTACAATAATCTTCTGTGCCAAGAAGTGCCGTTATAATCCCTCTTTTATAGATAAAAAAAAACCAAGTAAAACCATTTGATCAGGAAAGCTATTTGTAACTGGTCAAGGAAAGCTTTAAACCCCATCTATCTGATAACTAATTTCTCTCTCTAAAATAAAATCCAGTACTAAGAATACTTTTAGTTTTTTCTCGATATGATTTTTCTACCCTTTAAGCTCATTCCATGGCATTCTCTTCCTCTCCCATTATATTCTGTTCATGTTGAACTTTCATTTTTAGGGACCCTTTAAACGCCTCAAGCTCAACTAGCTCTGGAACTTGTTTTTTATATTAGGAAAGTCTTCTTTCTTCCAAATGTACCTCACCCTAAATTGTGTTATACTTCCCTGTGGTATAGTCATGGCACATTTTGACTCTGCTTAGAATAAAGAAACTCATCATATGTTCAAGACATAAATTTGTTTCAGTTAGATCCTGGAAAATGTGGGGAGTTTGAGTGTGTTTCCATGAATACTTAAAGTAGGGGGGAAATATATAGCTATGCCTAATGTAAATGTGACCAAATAAGAAAGCAGATTTCCAGAAAGGAGGTCAGACACTGATCGTTTGTTTTTGCTGATTTTAATGTATTTTCCTTTGTACCTGTCCTCTTCTTCCTCCATTTCCTCCCTCTTCCTCCTCCACTTCTTCTTATGTGCCATTTTAGTTAATTTCTTTAAACTATTCATGATAAAGTTCTTCAATATATAGAGAGGAAATTAGAAATTCATTGATGAAGGATTTAGGGACACTGAAACAGCTACTACCACTCACACTTGAGGTCTAAAAACAAATAACTTTTCTAGTATCAATGGGTTCTTAATATTTTCTATGGAAACTTAAAGATTATTTCCATGTTCTTTTATCTCAGCCTTTATTTCTACAGATGAATAAATCTGCAAAAAAATTCTCTTTAGCTACATTAGTTTTCATTTTATTTAGCATGTTTTGCTATGCTTAACACTATAACAATTATAATCAAACTTTGTCATATAAATTAATACCTTTATATTTATTTTACTTCACTTTGTTTTAACTTTCCCGCCTCCCTTTCCAGTTCACTCTAAGATACTCTCCCATTCTACCCATGATGCTGAAAATGTATTCTTCAAAAATTAATGGAGAATTCATTCGTAAAATGATACTTTATCACTATTATGCTGAAAATGTTATACCTAAAAGAACAAGCAATTGTAGTCCTGGTGTTGAATTAAGCCGCATTTTGACCAGAATAAAAAAAAAATGAATTCCTTTAACATAGTGAGAGATGTTGTCATTGTCTTCAGACCTGCTCTATAGCTTTCAGAGGGGAAGCATTCTACAGCCACCCCTCAGTGGGGTCTTTGACACTTTCTACGCCATCATTTTAGTCAGGAGCCTATGAGAGGTTGAGGAAAGCACGTTTACTGAAGGGTTACATGCAAATCTACCTCATTTCCTCCACCTCCTCCACCCCCAATTACATTAAAGAAAATGTCAGTGAAATGAGGAGCTTTTTGGCAAAGAGTAAGCAAAAACCTCTTCTTTTAGCATTAAACTTGATATATTGATCTACATTTGAAAAGACAGTTTGAGTGATTCAAAATTTGCATATTTTTATACACGATACCTACCCTCACCCCGCCTTTGGCATTCAAAGTGACAGTTAAAAGTAGTAGCAGGGATTAAGTGCTTGGAATGCAGTTAAAATGCAGCATAAATGGATCCTTTCAAAGAATAACAGTTTTAATGGTTACTTGACCTACATGTGACTCCATTTCTTCCTGCAGAAAAATAGGGATAATATTTATCACTCATAAAACTTTTTAATATGTCACCTCATTAATCTCCTACCCCTTTGTGTGACCCTGAGAGAGGAAAAGCTCTAGATAAAACACAAGAGCTATAAGGCTGGCCCTCAATTTTAGATACAGAAACTGATCGACCAAAGGCTTGAGCTATTGCTATTTAAAGCTGTTACAAGAGTTGCAATCTTTCACAACAAGCTGGAACTAAATAACCTGGACTTTCTTCTCACCAAGTTACTTAAAAATATATTAAGTTAGTATATAAGGACACACCAAAGCAATCAATATTTTGTGAAACTGCCAGACTGTAATATGTTTTTTAAATGGCATCAGTGTTAAATGCATTAACTTTAATGAAGAACTTAGAAATGGTCTCTTAATAACCTTATTGGGATATGACTACTTTTAAATGGCTTTTACTTTGTCCTTGGAATTCATATGATGCATGTGACAGAGGCTTGTTCAGTGTTAACAGAGGATTAGATGAAGGAAATTAATTAAAGCTTCCTTGCAACGTTTTCCCCTTGAGCTATTCAGTATGCCAAAGTGGTATGACAGGGTACCATCTTTTCTCTAAATCTACTCATTAAATAACTCAATTGGGTTTAAACACACATCTTTTTTTTTTTTAAATTAGACCATAATTTTTCTCCTTGTCTTTCTAACCTGACCCCTTAGAGCCACTGCCACCTCCGTAATTTGTAATTACCTTTTAGCTTCCAAGAATAGGTCAGCCACAAAGTGTGTCCACGTGTTTCAAGGTCCACCAATTCACTTTCTTGAGACCTGTCTTCAATTGAGATGACAAATTTGAATAGGTTAGGGACATTTGTTTAACTAATCCTCTGGACAAATAAGTACCTAAAGTGATTTCCTAGAACTGAAACCATAGCTATCAGTTATATCCCGTGAAACTAGATGGAACACAGAGCTATGACTCTTTCCAAAAACTGTTCATACCACACTTTAATAATTAAAAGAACTATTACCTTTCAATTTTATATTTAAAAATGAATAGAATCACTACTCTTTAAGTTTCCCCAAGTTGTGATCTTCTGTTTTTAAAACATTCTTATAAATGTATTAATTCTTTGCTATTAAAAACAGCTACTTATAAAATAAGATAAAGATAATATTCACAAAAGAAGGAAGTACTGAACTGTAGCAATGACACGTGAAATTAAATCAGGATATAATACTTTTTGAAAAATTGTATCAAGTTTGATGTTTTCAGGTGAGCAAATAAAAAGTTCCTGGTTTCCTTACTTATTATGCTCAATCAAATAAAAAGCCCAAGTTTTAAAATGTCTGCCCTTTTGAGGTCAAGGATGAAGATATAAAGACATCCCTCTAAATTTAAGATTAGACTGCTCAGACTTTCTCTTTTTCTTCATCAAGGTGCTGTTTTACATGTGATATTGGTGAGGAAAACGGACCTGGAAGAAGGGAAACATGACTTCTGTTTAAAATAATTATTTAGGAAATCAGATATAGGTGATCAGTGGCATAACAGAACTAACAATTCTCTCTGGCCAAAACAGAAATTAAAAATTGCTCAGGCAAATTAAACTCTATGTAAAGCATTGATACCATAAAGCTGTGTATGTATGTGTACACTCACACACACAAAGCCCTGTTCATCCACGTTGTTAATATACTTTGTTGATTGTGTTATATAATAATTCTATGAAAAAGCCAGTGTTAGTATTCTTCATTACATTGGACTATATTTTCTGAAATTAAAAAACATGAAATTGATCACATTGACAAATTTTACCTGTTTTAAAATACTAATATACAAATAAAGAAATCCATAGTTCATATGGTTAATAGATTTGTTTATTCATTATTTTAGACACTATAAGACTGACAGGTTCATTCTTCCGCAAATCAGATATGTTCAAATTTTGATCAACCTTGATATCTGAGATTAAACACTGAAAATACATCAAAATGCAAATTTGACCAGCTAAAATGTATTCAGTATTTTTCAGGATCGTGACAATTAAGATAGATGGTTCCAAAATAATATCCTGCAAATATTTAATGAGATTCAGAAATATTATAACACATTCATGCAAAATTTTACTCAAATATTAGTGAAAAGCATAGTAAATCAACTATTTTAAAACATGTACATAACATTGCAAAAAGGATCAGAGACATTTAAATTCTCAAATAAATCTAAAATCCCTATCGTGTTTTGCATAATAATGAAAATTGTATTTTACCTGCTAAAAAATGTGAATTCCAAAATTTCAAGATTTCCTGGAAGGAAGCAATCTCAGTCTCTTTGTGGAGTTTCTGATACATAGGTGAAGAGTATAACTGCAGTTGCAAACTTTATCTTTTTAGCTTGAACATTAAGAAAAAAAGTTCATCTAAGTCACAAAAAATACAAATTCTATTTTAATTAATTCACCTACCAGTTCTTTCCTAGAGCTCTTTTTTTTAATAAACTGAATCTCAAAATAATTCCAACTAATAAAGATAGTGCCCTATGACATTCAAGTACATCACTTATAGTAAATTTAGGTAATAAGTTGGCAGCTGATAGGAACCCCCAAATACAGAGAAAATCCTGTAATGTTTGCCTAGCTTTGGGAGAGCATTTTAGTATGATGCAGTTTCCAGTAGTTACAGTGATTTTATAAGTTGCCTAAAGTGGGATTTCTCAATATGCAATCCTTACAACACTTTAATCAGAATCTGCAAGAGTACTTACTTCAAATGTGAATTCCTAGGTCCCACCAGAGACCAAATGAATCAGAATTTATATGGTAGAGCATGAATTTGGATTTTAATCATTTGTCCACATGGTCATTATGCACATTAAGTTTGAGAATGCACGTGCATTCTTAAATCCAAGTAAAGAATATATAGTATATATATCAAATATTTCACAAAGCTGTCAGTCACAGCTTTGTGTAATCAAGTGCTGATAAAATAGTTTAAGTAAGGGCGCCTGGGTGGCTCAGTGGGTTAAAGCCTCTGCCTTCAGCTCAGGTCATGATCTCAGGGTCCTGGGATGGAGCCCTGCTTCGGGCTCTCTGCTCAGCAGGGAGCCTGCTTCCTCCTCTCTCTCTGCCTGCCTCTCTGCCTACTTGTAATCTCTCTCTGTCAAATAAATAAATAAAATTTTAAAAAAATAGTTTAAGTAATGTAACAACTATAACCGGCTTCACAAACTGAGCATAAATGAGGAAAATTTTAAGACTCAGAGTACAACAAGGTCATGGACCTTCTAGCTTTGGTGATTTTCAAGCTTGCCTGATAAGTCTCACGGGATGCTTAGTAAACTGCAGATAATTATGTCTCAGCAGAACCTACTGAATGAGGACCTCTTGGAGCAGATGCCTGGTAATCAATATACTTAACTATCTAGTCTGGTGACATGTATCCTCAAAGAAGTGGGGATATACTGCCTAGAGTATTCCCAGGCTGGCACTACAAAATAATCATAGTGTCTTTGACCTTAATTGTTAAAATTTCTGAATTGCTAGAGTGGCAATATACCTTTAATTAGTATGATTACTTTAATCTGTCAAATTATGTGCTTGATATCTCTTAGGTACATCCTATATGCTCTTACCTTTTTCTTATAAAAGATTGACTTAAAACTGACTTCCTATTACTATTCTTGCATTTGCATAGGATTATTTTTAATGAGTAATCATGAATGCCCTTAATATTTGTACAATCTAATCTGTGTGCTGTCTGATATAATTTTTTTCTACATGAATTTTCAAGTGTCTTCACATATACAAATGTATTAATAGCAGTTAATAAAGATACATGTATTTTCCATAAAGTCAGTAACTCAAAATATTTGTATACATTATGACATATGATAGACCTAGAAATGATTACTCTTATTAACATAAACACATACAAGTATGATTGATTTCAGGCTACAATTTAGAAAACATTGCTAGTAACATGAATAAAAACAGAAAAACTAAAATTAGGCATCTCTCACTTGAGGAAACCCTTATGCAACTATTTAAATATAACTGCAAAATTCAGTTGTCTACAGAGTTCATTATCATTCATTTAAAACAAACAAACAAACAAACAAACAAACAACAGTTCTTTTAAAAGATTCTCCTTTAAGAATAAACTATAGTTTAGAATAGATTAAAAACAAAGCCACCTTCTCAGGTTTCAAGATATACTATAAAGCTATAGTAAACAAAACAGTATGGTACTGGCACAAAAATAAACACATAAATCAATAGAACAGGATAGATAGTCTGGAAATAAACCCACACCTATATGGTCTATTAATCTATGACAAAGGAGGTAAGAAGATACAACTTGGGAGAGACAGTCTTTTCAATATATGGTGTTGAAACAACTGGACAGCTACATGCAGAAGAATGAAACTAGGCCACCTTTTTACACTTTACACAAAAGTAAACTCAAAAAGTACTTAAGACCTAAATGTGAGACCTAAAAACATAAAACTTTTCAAAGAAAACATAGGCAGTAATCTCTTATGCTTGGACCTTAACAACAAATTTATGGATCTGTCTCCTCAGAAAAGGGAAACAAAAACAAACATAAACTATTGGGATTACATCAAAATAGAAAGCTTCGGTACAGCAAAGGAAAACATCAATAAAACAAATAGGCAACCTACTGAATAAGAGAAGATATTTGTAAAATATATATCTGATGAGGGGTTAATATCCTGAATACATAAAGAATTTAAACAATTCAACACCAAAAAATAAGCAATCCAATTAAAAATGATTAGAGAACCTGAATAGACATTTTTCCAAATAAGACATACAGATGGCCAACAGACACATGAAAAGATGCTCAACATCACTCATCATCAGAGAAATGCAAATCAGAACCACAATTAAATATCACCTCGCATCTCTCAGGATGGCTAGTATTACAGAAACAAGAAATAACAAGTGTTGGTGAGGATGTGGAGAAAAAGGAACCCTTGTGCACTATTGGTAGAAGTAAACTGGTGCAACAACTGTTAAAAACAGTACAGAGGTCCCTCAAAAAATTAAAAATTAAAATACTATTCCATTACTGGGTACTTACCCTAAGAAAATGAAGACACCAATTTGAAAAGATATATGAACCTTTATGTTTATTGTAGCATTATTTACAACAGCCAACATATGGAAGCAAGCCAATGTCCACTGACAGATGAATGGATAAAGAAAATGTGAGATACACATGCACACACACACACATACACACACACACCACACTGGAGTGTTACTCAGCCATTTAAAAAAATGAGATTTTGCCATTTGCAGCAACATGGATGAACCCAGAGGCTATTATGCTAAGTGAAATAAATCGGACAGAAAAAGACAAATACCATGTGACTTCACTTACCTGTGGAATCTAAAATTAAAACAAACAAATAAGCAAACAAAAAACAGACTCTTAAATACAGAGAGCAAATTGGTGGTTGCCAGAGAGGAGATTGGGTGGGGGAATGGACAAAAGAGTTGAAGAGGATTAAGAAGTACAAACTTCCCAGTTATAAAATAAGTAAGTCATGGAGATAAAAAGTAGGGCAGAGGACATGTAGTTAGTAAAATTGTAATAAGGTTGTATGGTGACAGATGGTGACTGCCCTTATTGTGGTGTGCATTGAGTAATACATAGGATTGTTGAATTACTATGTTGTACACCTGAAACTAATATAGTATTGTGTATCAATTATACTTCAATAATAAATTAAAAAGTAAAATAATTAAAAGTATAGCCATCTTGCTTGTACTTTGCCAAAGTTTCCTATGCTGAGAAGCAGAGACCACAAAAGGCAGGACCACATTCTGGTCTTGTAAGAGAGACAGAATGGCAAGATTTGGGAGATACATGCTGGACTGATCATATCATGAAGATCAACTCTGTCACTATGTATACAATAAATTTTTAAAATATATTCATTGGGATACATTCACTTGGAGAATTTGGATTGGCAGTAATTTTTTCCCAGTTACTATTATTTTACATCAGTAGAATCTATTTAATATCTTCAATAATTCTTTAATTTCTAAGATCTCCAGAAAAAGAACATTATAGTTCTTCAATTTACTGCAAATATTTTTTTAAAAGTGTGCCAGCTCTAATATTGAAACTATAACATAAATTTTTAATTATTGGTGCTATAGTATAAAGCACAATGAAGAACATCTTTAAATAAAAGAGGGTAGGGGAACCTGAGTGTCTCAGTCAATTAAGCCTCCAACTCTTGATTTCAGCTCATGTCATGATCTCTGGGTCATCAGATCGAGTCCTCCAAGGTTGGATGTGGAGCCTGCTTAAGATTCTCCCTCTTCATCTCCCCCTCCCTGCAGGCAAGCTCTCACTCACTCTCCCTCTCTCCCTCTCTTAAAAAAAAAAAAAAATTAAATAAAAAAGAGGGTAGTATTTCACTGGGGAATAAATCCAGAAGACTTTCTTTCTATATCTTCATCCAGTGATGGCATTTTACAGACTAATTTCTAAACAAATGCAGTTTTTAAAAAAACCATGAAAGCCATGTTTTGCTGAGGAATACTATTGTACACCTACCGTGTAGGTTGTTTGAAAGCAGATACCAGTTCGTCAAGCTTCAAAAGGCAAAACTCTGAGTTTTAAGCTTGGTTTTGTCTGGCTTGTTTCTCCTCACCTGGAGAATCTGGTAGCCTATATTGCTGAGACACCACTAAGTCACCACCATTTCTCTTCTCACAGATGAACCCACCATGACAGAACATTCATGTCCTTAAGATGCAACCCTTGCCAACAGCCTCCCACAATTCCACTGGATATCACAATGTTCTACTTGATAAAATCTGTTGCTTCTTTGATTTTACTGTTGATTTCAGGTGCTTCTTTATTTGCTCATTTCTTAATCATGTCTTCTTTCTTTCTTTGTATTTTTCAACTCTATCTCAGTTTATCTGTGTACCACCACTGTGATTGGAGAATCTGAAGAAGAAGAAAGCCAGTGCCTATTGCACTTGCTCTAAGTTTTCCAACTTTCTAGAACCAAAATCCTGTACAACGGCCAACCACTCCATCTATCACAATCTGGGTGGATACCAGGCATTTTTCTACCACAGATACTGAACTGTGGCCAAACACTCAGTTCTACCAGTGGTGTCTTCTTGTATACTCAGTTAAATCCACCACTTTATAAGAATCATCATCACTTTCTTCCTTTTTTTTAAAGATTTTATTTATTTATTTATTTGAGAAAGAGAGAGAAAGGAAGAGAGAGCATGGTGCATGCACACATGAGCAGGAGAGGGACAGAGGGACAGAGGGACAGAGGGAGAGGGAGAAGCAAACTAACTCCCTGTTGAGATGGGAGTCCGATGTGATGTGGGACTCAATCCCAAAACCCTGGGATCATGACCTCAGCCGAAGGCAGACGCTTAACCTACTGAGTCATCCAGGCTCCGCTCAACATCACTTTCATATTCAAGTTAGAGAAGCCCCATCTAGATAAGCCTGGCCTTGGATTCTAGACCCAAGTAGAGAGGACTCAGGTGTCAATGAGGAGTGGAATTGGAAGGGAGGGTAACAGACCCAGAAGCAAGAGCTTTTACACCTTTGAGAGCCATTACAACTAAACAAATTCTAGGTAAAGCAGTCTTCCGGTACTGCAATAAATTAAAAGAATTTCACATCACTCTCTGCCAAATCATTCTCAACCTATGTAATTAAAGGCACTTGCTGTTTTGCCCCATTTTAAAAAATTAAGTGATTTAAAAAATGAATAGTATCTTATTTATTAAAAAAAAATCTTACCTCAGCAGTATAAATATGAGGACAGTTCCAATAGTTAGCTCCTCAGAGGTGCTTGAGTCTTTAGAGTCTATCCTACTTGGAACACCTGATAGTGGTTATCAGCGCAGCAGATTAAATTCAGGGCAAAGGTATGGCAAAAGAAAAAGTAATATTGACAGCAACTATGTCAGGGACAAACACAAGCATATTCACACATAAGCATTTACAGACTTTTAACTTAGTCTTTGATTTAAAAGACAGAATTTCTGTGTCTGACCAATGTCAGTCTCTTGGGATGCACTAAAAGGAAATTCAAAAGCTAATTTAAATCATTTTGGAATTATAGACAACTATACTGGAAAGCCTCTAAAACACTGAGAGAGAGAGAGAGAGAGAGAGAGAGAGAGAGAGAGAGAAAGGAAAGGGCATAAATGCACCTACCAGACTGGGTTGCTGAGATCATGTTTCCTAGGAGTTGAGAATAAGAGTTGGGGCAGGTGTCTCATGTGATAAACCTAGCAGATACTATAAATGAGAAAATATGTTAAATATATTGGTTTTGTACTATAAATAGAACTTTTTTACTATCTCTGAGAGCCTGCTGTCGAGATTTAATTTAATATTTCATTAGTCTCCTCTCTTGATACAGTTTCCTTTTCTATACAGGTCAATAACTATAAATTATTTGTGTTCAATGATGGTGGGTATAATGGTAATGACAATCAGAACAGTGATAGTGCCTGGCCATTTCTATATACCATGAATTCTATTGGAAAAACCTATAAATATTTTATAAGCTGTAGTAGTTGGCTTAGTAAGATCTGTATTGTTTATTGTAAATAAAATAAGTAAAAATACACTACTCAATATTAGATATTAGCTACTGTATTTCTTTTTTAAAAATATCATCTTCTTTGCTAGCTCTAAATGTTTTATTTCTTATGGGTCTGATACTGATTTGAGTATTCTTATATGTACTGGAGTTACCAGCTTGTGACCGAACCATGCTCCCTCACTCTAGTATTCAGACATGTTTGACACAACTAAATTAGGGTGAGGAAGGTTCTTCCAGGACATGGAATTCCTTCTTTAGCAGGAAATGTGGGATGGAGACTTACTCTGAATAATGAAGAAGTGGAAACTAGAAAGGTTAAAAAAGATTAGTCTAAAAATAAAAACTGTCATTCCTATTATCCTTGAGCCAGACTGCAAGAACAGGTGAATGCTTGGCACTAAGTAAATGGATTTGAGGAGACACTCTAACTCCTAATCTGTAAACTACAAGTGAAAATAAGATACCATCATTTGTAATGATGGAAGTGTTATTTGTGAGAAGGGCTGCTGTATAGGTTATGATGATGGTATCTTTGGTAACAAAAAAAATATCAGTTTTGTGGTGGTCATGGAGGTTTAAAGCTTATTGCATAGGAAATCAAGCTTCTCTGAATGTATGAGGATATAAGGAAAACCTATTATTTCTTAAAACACCTGCATTATACCACTTTAGAGGTAAAGGATGGTTTCCTCCTTTATTAGATCTTCTATTGATAATATATGTTTTCATTATAACATCTTTTAAATGGTCCCTCCAAGTGGAAAGACTCCAGGTATCATAGCAAGAATCTTGAAGTATAGGTCCTTCGGGAAATATTTTAGTTAAAGATGGAACTAGTTAGAATCACTTCTTACATGAGAGGAAGGAATTGGAACCATATCAAGTCACTAGTTAATTAGTAGAAAGAATAAATGCCATAAGAATAGAAAAAAATAGGAGTCGATGAGTAAGTAAGACAAGTTTCATCGAGGTTTTGTTCTTGGAATATGTATACCCCAGAGTCTGTACGACACTTTTATTTTAATTGATAACACAATTCTTCTCTATTTGCAAGGCTGCATAGCTCATATTAAAAATATTTATTTGAAATATCTTACATAGTATTATTACACATCCTGAAATAGCAGTTTTTCATTAGCTGCTGTACTACATTTCTACCCTCCAACAATAAAACACACAAAAATTTTTCATCATATCCTTACTGCTTTTAAATTCTTAGATAAATCTAAAATTACTACTTAAATAATTATTTAATCCATAAAAATAAATTTATTATTTTGTTGAAACTCATTATAGGAGGTATTAACTATACAAGGTATTAACCTTGTAATTCTACATTTTCTCTTTTTTTCATTTTATTTCCTCTTGTCTTTTAAGATACCTTCGTAATTCTGTCACCCTTTTGCTCACAAGGAAAAAAAAGTGGCATTTTTAAATATCAAGTAATACGTGTTAGAGCTTTGCTAAACATCTCATCACCAGTTTATTGCAAGAGATTTATAAATCAGATTTTCATTAAAAAGAAAAAGAATCAACACCATATGTTGTGCTGAATCCCTTGCAGCTGCTGCTACAGCAGCTTAATAACGTGTAAACAGGAAGGCTTTCGGTACTTTGTACGATATACAAGACTGTAACTCCTTTCACATATGACTTTTTTAATATTAAGATTAAAATCTAAGAAAGCATGGTAAAATGAAATAACTTAGAAGTGTTAACATTTATTTTATAGAAAAGAGAGTTCTCTTTGAATCAGAAGCTAAATGAGTATCTATAACTGAAATTAAAACACTGAAGTACTCTTGAAATTGAAATAGAAAAGCAGACTCAAAGAAGAATGTTGTGTATTAATGCATCTCCTCTAGTAATCTTAACTTTATTGCAATGTACTGTTTGCCTAAGTATCAATCTAGTTGGCACTTTTATTACAATCCCGAAAATGGAAAGAGAGCAAATGAACCATTTACTACTTTTATTTTCTAAGTATAATCATGTTTCTGTTTTCCATTCAATGATAGTCAACTTTTTTTTCCCTCCAACATAAAACATTCCTGAGTGTTAATGATCAGTTATGGTAAGAGTTTGATATTGCACACGATGCTCATTTATATTACAATGTACAAAATGCCAGAATCAATTATTTATAAATTTTAGTTGAGAGGTTAGGAAATAATGCCCTATTGTAAAAACTTGTATAATTTAAATAATGTTTATGGGCCAAGCACATATGAGATATAAACACCACCTTTGATATGCATTTTAAATTTATTGGATTTAAAATAACAATGCTAAAGGAAAAAATCTTTTTTAAGAGCACCATAAAATAAGATAGTAATTTTCTTTCTAAACATTCATTTTCATATAGAAATTACATGCTTTTCTTCCATTCACAAGAAACACCTCAGAATGATAATTAATTTTCCTGCATTCATATAAATTTACATTATTTCTGCCTGGATTATGATCAAAACAGATGCATTCATGAATTCGTGTGAAAAAAATATGTTCTTGTCATAGATATAAAACAGGTGGCTATTTCCTTCTAGTATGAGGATATTATAAGAATAATCTGCAGACAATATTCTTTATTTTCAGACCAATATTCTTATTAAATCTATACGAAGAACCTTCAAAAATTACTAACAGAATGAATTCAACAACATACAAAATTATTTTGTATGACCAAGTGGGCTTTATCGAAAGAATGAATTGTCAATTTTATATATGAAAATTATCAATGTAACATAATAGATTAATGAGTTAAATGACACACAGAGCACAAGATCATCTCAGTAGATACAGAAAAACTATGTGCCAAAATTCAACACCCTTTCATGATAAAGGTACTCCAAAAGCTAGGAATAAAAGCAAAATTCCTCAACTTGTTAAAGAAAACCAATGAAAAAATTCACAGCTTATATCAAAGTTCATGGTGAAAAACTGAATGTTGTATGCCCTAGATAGGAACAAACACATTTACAATAGAATGAAAAAGAATTAAATTGTTCAGAAAAAATATGAAAAAATGCAAGATAGAAAACTGTAAATTTTGTTTAAATAAACTTCAAAGGATTTAAACAAATTTTTAAAAATTCCATATTCATGAACATCTCATGTTTATTGTTACATGACAGTACTCAAATAAATTTTTAAGACTTTTGATATATATTGTCAAATTACTCTCTAGAACTTTTTTTTAAAATTTAAATTCAATTTAGTTAGTATATTAGAATGCTTTTATTTACAGTGCTATCAGCAGTATATAGGCAGGTCAACTTATCCTCACCTATCACAATTCCATTTGTTATCATTTTAAGAAAATCTCTGCTAGTTTGGTATTTTATAGTTTATAATTCTTTGATGATAAAGGAGATTAAACATTTCTTCAGACACATATTCCTTCTTTTTTCCTGTAATTGTCTCTTTTTTAATTTAAATTCAATTGGCTAACATATAGTACATCATTAGTTTTTTATGTACTGTTCAATGATTTTTTAGTTGTGTATAATATACCCAGTACTCAAATAAATTTGTAGATTCAATGCAATCCCTACCTACCAATATCCAAGCTGTTTTTTTTTTCTTTCAGAAACTCATAAGGTAATTCTACAATTCATATTAAATGCAAGAGCCACTGGATAGACAAACAATCTTTAGCAAAGAGTATCAATGCTTGAGAATTCATATTTTTTATTTCAAAACTTAAATTGAAGCTACAATAATCTAGGTTGTGTGGTACTGGCATAAACATATACATATAGATCAATGGGATAAAGTTGGTAGTCTGGAACTAAACCATTACATTCATGGTCAATTCATGTTTGAAAAGTCTCCCTAAATAATTCAATAGGGAAAGAACAGTTTTTCAACAAAATTACCAAAACAACAGGATACTCACAAGCAATATGTGTGTGTGCTTGGACCACTTCTTCATACCAGACACCACAATTAACTCAAAATTAATCACTGATCTAAACGTAGGGGCTAAAATATAAGACTTTAACAGAAAAGCATAGGAATACATCTTCATGACCTTAAATTAGGTAATGGTTTCTTAGACATGTTAACCAAAAGCACCAACAACCACAGAAATAATAGATAAATTTGGCTTCACAAAAATTAAAAACTTCTGCTGCAATGGACACCAGCAAGAAAGTGAAAATACGATGTACAACATTTACAAATCATATATCTGATAAGAGATATATAGTAGACCACCTGAAGTCGAATCACAACTCAATAACAAAAGAGCATCAAATGGGCAAAGGATCTTAATCAACACCCTCCAAAGTAGATATGCAGTAGACAATAAACATGCGAAGATGCTCGCTATCATTAGTCATTGCGGAAATGCAAATAAAAATCACAATGAGATAGTAATTAATACTCACTGGGATGACTAATGTCAAAAGGGCAGAACATAACACTTCTTGGCAAAGATGTTGAGAAACTGGTAAGAATGTAAATGGTACAGAGTACATGGAACATAGTTCGGCTATTTCTTAAAACATTGAACAGAATGATCACATAATCCAAAAATTGCCTTCCTAGGTATTTTTCATAAGTATATACTTATGAATAATAAAAACATATGTCCACCAAAACTTACATTCACATTTTCATAGCAGTGTGGTTTATAATAACTAAAAAGTGGAAACATTCCAAATGTCCATCAATCAATGAATGGGCAAGTAAATGTGGTTATACCCATACAATAGAATATTATTCACCTGTAAGAAGGAATTAAGTACTTATTCATACTACAGCATAAAAGAATCTTGAAGAAAAAGACATTTAGAGGAGTGCCTGAGTGGTTAAGTCGATTAAGCACCTGCCTTCAGCTCATGTCAAGATCCTAGGGTCCTGGGATCGAGCCCCGAATTGGGAGCCTGTTCTCCTTCTCCCTCTGCCTGCTGCTCCCCCTGCTGTGGTCTCTCTCTCTTTCTCTCTCTCTCTCTTAAATAAATAAATAAAATCTTAAAAACAAATTCAAAAGTGAAAAAGACATTTAGAAATACCACATATTGTATGATTCCATTTACATATGGTAAATTAATACACAAAAATAACATATAAGAATATTCAAATGTATAGAAAGTAAATAATTCACCTGTAAATAACACGAGAAAAAAATTCATAAAGACAAGAGAAAATAATTTAATTGAATGAATATAAAAATACAGCAGATCAAAATTTTTTTCAGAACTGCTAAAGCAGACTTGCGAAATGTGACTTTAAGTACTTTATTGAGGGGGAAAAAAAGGACAAAAGCAATGACCTAAACTTTTCCTTTAAAATGCTAGAAAAAGAAAACTAAATTAAATCCAAAGACAGCAGGAAAAAATAATAAAGGTAAGAGTTGAAATTAATAAAATTAGATAATTTATCTGTAATAATAAGAAGATAAATATAAAAAATACAAAATGCAAGACAGAAAAGTCTGTGAACTCAAAATAGGTTTCATTAAGTTTATTTCTATAATAGACTATTCATGGAATTCCCAGCTCTTTGAATTCTCCCATCTCTGAGGCTTCACCTTCCTTTAAGGCTGAGCTAATTAGGTCAGTCCCACCAGAAAAATCTCCTTTTTGATTAACACAGTGGGCTTACTAGTAAGCTAATCACAGCAGCGAAGTCCTGCCATATTCGTAGACTGCCCTCATACTCCAGGGAAGGGAATGATACAAGTCAGTTACACCAGGGGGCAAGAATCTTGGGTGGATATCTTAGGATCTTTTCTACCACAGGATCCAAATATAGATGTTAATGATCACGATTAATTTTTATAGTTATTTTATGTGCTATTTCCATAATTTACTGTAATCATTTAAAAATATTTCAAGTATGCTTGAAGCATTAAAAAAAGATGCTCCTGTTTTAGAGGTGTACTGATTTTATTAAACATTTTAGTCTAGAATTTCCTCCATCCTCACTCCCAAAGGAAATCATTATCCTGATTTCTGACAATATAGATTATTTCTCTCAGGTAATTTTGAAAATTGGCTTTGGAACTAGCCTTTCTCAATTTTTTTTTTTACATTTTTCCTTCTTTTCATTTGCTTCAAAATTGACATCTCATCCTCCTCCTATGAAGCATAGTAACAACAAAAATAAATATATATTTCCTTAGAGAAACTGAGTGATTGTTAGAATTAAGAGCAGAGCAATTTCATTTGCCAGCAGAGTGTTCTAATTCCTTACCCCAGCTTTCATTTCACTAGGTGTTTGCTGCATCAGATAAATTCGCGAACACTGAGAGTTCAGATAGCATGTGTTATGTCATTGATGCTGCTTGTTCATTTTCCTACATTAATTAACAATCACTTTTCTCTTGATATAGAAAAATTGATAGTTGAATCTAGTCCCTTATACTATTTACATATTTACAAATTTGATGATAAGCTTATCTTACAATAAATAATATTTGTTCTTGAGTTTCCATCTTTGTATCACTCAATGAGATTTGGCCTTTATTTCGTATTTCCAGAGGAGTTACTATTGGTGGTTTTTTAATATGTTCATTTGACTTCCATAAATCTAACTTCAATAATGAGAAAGAGACAGATGAAGGGAGTACAGGATAAAGAGGAAAACTTGAAGAGGAGTGAGAAGTTGAGAAACAGGGAAAATGAGAAAGGAGAAAAGATTATAATTTGCCTGAAAAATTCAGTTGTGACTGAGAGCATTATTAATGGCATAGTAAATATTTTATATATTGGTTAATTTAATTCATGACGACAGTGATTTATTTTTTTATTTTTTAAATATCCTGGTGATACATTGGATTTATCACAACCCAACTTTATTTTATTATACCTAAATTCAGGTTTCAAAAATTGTAAATTAATTCTGTTAAAAATGTGTTCTTTTATCTTGATGGTTATCTAGAAGGCTTACAACATGAAATTGTAAGTAAGTAGGACTTTTTTATTTTGTGAAGGTTTTATTACAGAAAGATACCAAAACTTATCACAATGCACAAAGTTAAATCAGGTATTTCTTGTTATACTCTACCAAGATTTACTACTTATGATTTTTAATTTTTTCATGATATTTATAGTTTTTCATTTTTCCTTTTCTTGTTACTTAGTTTTACAGTCTTTTACTATTCTCTTCTCAATCTTTTTTTTTTCTTCAATATTACCTGACTATGTCATTATTAAAAATTTTCATTTAGGTCTTATAGTCTGTTTGATGATCCAAACTGTAGAGCTTCTCACAGGAGTTTGAATGACGCCTCTTTTAACTAACATCAAGGTTCAAACTCTCACTGTTTTTGTCACTTCTTTATGACAGTTTTTACTAAGAGCACTATCCAATACATCTCATGCAAATAGCTCTGTATCAGACAACATTTCTAGAGAATTTCAGTCTAACAAAACTTCTATCCATCAGCTCCTTTCCTTTCTCATTCAACCTGTATTCCACAGATAATGTGGTATTCTTGGCAGCCAACTTCGCAGTCTCTACTGTTCACTTCACCAATCCTTACTGACAATTACTAAGCAACCTAAATTGGGTACAAGTATATCCTGTCTTTGTGGCAATAATTCACCTACCTCCAACAGGTGTTCCCACTTGGAACAGACAGAGGTTAGAAGAGTCATTATGAGATTACCTTCCTTACTTCATTTTTTTACTTCATTGTGTCATGGCTTTCAATCATTCAATTGCTAAATCTAATGACATAAAGACAAACTTGTGCAAGAAGTAATCTCTGCAACCTGCCCATGTCTTAAAAATGATTAATTAAATAAAAACTAGAGTGGGCAGTGCATTCACAAATTTAGAACAACAGAAATTTAAAGAGTTTTACTTTAAGCCATGCTTGGGTCATTTTGAAACAGAGTAAAAACTTAATATTATATTTAAACTCAAGAGAATTTCTACAAAAGTTCCTTCACATTTCCTCTCCTGAATTACATTTTCCTTTTCTGAATTTTGCATCTGGTTCCCACATAATTTCTGAAATGTTTATCATTACACCACAATTGCTTTTTATAACCTACACTATTACATCTGATTTACACATAAGGAAACAGATTTTTTTAATGTCATTGTGTTAAAATAATGCCAACATATTTAATGAAGACTGAAGTAAAAGAGAACATCCACCCTCCCATGAAAGTTCTTTCTAAAAATTTAGAGATTTTAAGGGGCACCTGGGTGACTCCGTTGATTAAGCATTCAGCCTCTGGTTTTGGGTCAGGTCATAATCTCAGGGTCCTGGGATTAAGCCCCTTGTCAGGCTCCCTGCTCAGCGGGGATTCTGCTTGAGATTCTCTCTCTCCTTCTCCCTCTGGCCCTCCACTTGTGTGCTCTCTCCTTTTGTCTCTCTAAAATAAATAAACAAATCTTTAAAAATTTCCCTTAAATTCTAGGTCATCATGCATCACATAGTGGCCAAGGTTGTAAAAAGAGAGCATCAAAGTGCTGGAATATTTAAGCCTAAGAATTTTGAAATTTGTAAAAAAAAAAAAGTTCCGAGGTACCCTTTAGAATAAAATATATGATTTAAACTAGTTGAGCATCTCAGAGTTCCCCATGTAAGACTTAAAGTGAGGAAAGGCACAGTTGCCAAAATGAGTAAAGAGTGTGTGTGTGTGTGTGTGTGTGTGTGTGTGTGTGTGTGTGTGTGTGTGTGTAGAGGGTGGTACAAGGATAGAAGCAATAAAGATGACTTAACTAGAGGTATTGATTTGAATAGTTAAGAATGGAATGGACATTGCCAGAAGGAACTGAAGACTTCAAGTCTGGGAAGAGGGCAAACTGGAGATGATATACAGATGCAAGAGAGAAGTCTAGGGAAAGAAGAGGCATAAAAGCAATTGGAAGATAACTTTTCTTTTATGACTATTGCATTTGTCTGGTTGAGAGAAAATTAACGTACAAATATTTTGAAAGTTGTTTAGAATACATAACTAGAGAAACAAGTTAGAGCACTTGTAAATATGAGGTGTTGTTATTATAAAGGTGATAGGGAGCAATTTTGGAGAAGTATTCAGTGAAAACAATGGAGTTGTGAGCTTAGACTATTTTGCGGTGATCTTCTCAGAAAAAATTCACACACTACTCAACAGAAACTTGCTTACTAGTGAGAAACCTGTGCCATAGCAAACTGCCCCAAGAGTCTGCACTAAAGAAAATAAATGGCTTGAACACTTTTACTATTTGCCTGCCATCTGTTATTAATTGTAGTGACTGAGTGAGTGACTATTTGTGCAGCTGCTATAAAGTGAACTAAATTTCAGGAATAAAAAATATATGGCATTCATCAAGTCAAAAGTAAAGTTGACGATTAAATGAAATACATAAAAAGGCATTCCTTTTAAATTGCACTTTAACTTCTGGGGTTGAAAATATTTTTCATACTTGCCGTGAAATTCATCCAACTATACTTATAATATAAGTGAACAAAGCTAAAGAGACGTAGTTCAAAAACTGCAGAATCTGGAAACTTTCCATTAGATTAATTTCTAGAATTTGTTGATTAAAGATATCTGTCAGTATAAAAGATCATTTTTATTTTAGTTTTTATTTTTTTAATAAATAGCGCTCATTCCTTTTTAAGTGAAAAACTTAGAAGGCTTACTAATTATTAAAAATACTTACTATCCACCACCTACTAACACCATAGTAATGACTAATTCAGGTTATATAATAAATCTATTAACAGACTTAGCTTTGCAAGCTAAATCATATACAAAATAAATAAGGAAATAGCAACAAATTTGATTGATTTGTTATTTCTAAATGAAACACACCAGCCACTTACCTTAATATTAATGAAAAATTGCTATTATTACATCATTGCATAAAGACTTTGAAGACATTCTCATAAGTGCACATGGAAATTCACCCTGCCACTTCAAATAAGCAAATAGGAAAATGGTGAAAAATCATTTACATAATGGACAAATGTAAATTCATTCTAGTTGTAGAGAGACGCTCCCTGCTGTCTTGATTATATTATGCTTTCCTGCTGCTACATGAGCTCACACAAAACTGAAAAAAAAAATTAACATTGTGCTGTTATGAGTTTGAAGCAAAGAAACAGGAGTGCAATATTCCGCTGATTTTTTCACCCCTAAAATCTCAGCTCATGAATTATCCTTGCTACAGATCTTTGACACATAAAATCATCTGCTTGAAAGATAAACTATATGGAATGGCACATATGAGAATCCAGCTTTAACTGCTAACTTTAAAGAATTTAAGATAAAGGAAATTGCATTTTATTGTGGTTGCTCATGATTGTTTGTTCAATGAGTTGTCACAGAATCCAATTTCCACATTACCCATTTTCTGTGTAACAAATTGATTCTTTTGTTTCATTTATGGTGAAGCGATATTTCTACAGTCTTCTTAACTTATTATGAAAAGTATTTCCTAAATCACCAGTCCTGCCAAGGATGAAACTTATCTGTTTACGTAATAGTACTTGTTCAGTTATAATCAGTCATAAGTACATGACTTCGCAATGAGTTGACAGTGTGAGAAATGTATTTCTAGTGATATTTATTTTATGACATGATTATGTCTCACATAAATAAAATGGAAAATAATCTTACTTAATAAAAGTTAGGAAATAAATACAAAATAAATTCCAATACAATGTGCATAACCCAAAGAGACTCAGCATTCTAGAATTACTGTTAATTAACACGTAACTCAAATGCTAAATCTTCCCTTCCCACGATTCTGTGAATGGAGAGTATATGGTGTCATGATTATGAGCCAAGTCTGTGACTTTCATTCACAAGAAGTTTGATCTTTGGCAAGTTTCTTGATCTTTTGGTTACTCAAAATCATCACTGAAAAGAGAGGGAACAGTAGTTCTTACCTCATATATTGTAGTGATAATTAAATGACAATCCAAGTAAAGCATTTCAACAATACCTGAATCAGATAAAGAGTTCATGAATAATTATTATCATCACTTACAATATTGCTGCTACGACATTGCTGTTGGTGTTATTACTATAAATATGTATTTTTAAACTTCCAAGGGAGTTCTATTCTTGTTCAGAAATTGTGTTTCCAGCTCAGTCTGAAATCACCAAAATTGAGATTTATTGTTTGTAACTGTGGACATTCTACAACTATGTCAAAAAGTGTCTTTTGCATTATTCTCCAAATAGTCAGCAACAACTCCGGTTGTATATAGTAAGCAATTACTTAAGATTGGAGCGTAAGGAGGGAAATCATTAACCAAACACAAAGAGCAAATTACTTACCTACGGAATCTCTGGCACCATTATATTTCTCAGTATACTCTTAGAACCCAATTATCACCTTGTATCCTATCACATTTGTTTACATGTTTTTTTTTCCAAGTTACTCCAAATTCTAGACTTTCTAAATACTAGAAGATAAATAAAAATTCCTTTAGATGAAAGTCAACTTATTATTTCAACTCAGACCATTTGTCACTTGTCAATTTACTTAAACAAAAACAAAACAAAACTAATGAACCTTTTTTTTTTGGCAGGGGTTGGGGGCAGTAAGCGTTATTAGGAAAGCACACCGTTCAGAGCTTGGTGCCCAGAGAACACAAGACTGCTACCACTAAGATACCTTCTACTTCCTGTTTCCTTTGTCTCTGTTTCTCCTCCTTCAGGTGCTTGTCCTGCTCCAAAAACATTTTACTCCCAGGGTAAATTCTGTAAGTTGCCTAAGACTTATTCACATGCATTTTAATTTAAAACTTATTTTTCTTTAATTAAATAAAATTATTATTCACATAATTCAGCCTCTATCTTATATAGAACTTTGCAAATCTCAATCTTTGCATTCATGTACTAGAGAAGTAGCAATTGCTTTCCTGGAGATAAAACCAGTTCATGACGGGCATCTCAGGCTTCATATTAACCAGTTGCCCTATTTCACTATGGCACAGTAGCAAAAAGAACTGATTTCTCGTAAGAAAAATTATATGTAGAATCTGTCATACTTTTGGTCCAAAATTCCAAAGCTCTGCTCTGTGAATCATTTATACCAGCCTACAAAATGTTCCATGCAACATTGCTGTCTGCCACAGACACTTAAAACAAATTGGATCTGTTGGGTCATATGGTCCAAGTATCATAGCAGCTTTCTTGGCAGATGGACTTTTTGCAGGGACTTATTCTTGGATACTTTCAGCTTTTCAGGATACTCAGTAAATGGGCAAGAGTAGTACAACCAAATCATGAATGTAGCCACCCAAGTTTAAAGAGGCCTAGAGAAGGTTATAATTTTTCTTAATAGTAGGTGGGGGTTGGTAGCAGCAACTTGACATTAAACTTGAAAGGGATATTTCAACATGCCTTCTGAGGTGGACAATCTAGAAATTTCACCAAGGTGTCAGGCTCCTGAATTTTATGGGATGCATTTGCCAAACTTTAACATGCATATGCCTTACCAAAGTCTCTAACCTCTTATTCACTAGATTCAAATTATTACCTTATACATGTAATGAATAAACATGACATCCTTTTGAATTACTAAGGGTTTTAGGTCACTGCAGATTAGACTATGACAGAAAGCTTAGATAGCTGATATAACCCTGTGCCAGAACAGTACAGATATATTTCTAGTCCTGTTTGCTGAAAGCAAAATTACTTCTTATATTCTTTGCTAACAAGCATAGAGAAAGAAAGCATTTTCCACATTTATTGCTGCCTGTAAGTTGCCAAGTGATATAATGATTTGCTCCAGCAATGAAACTACATCTGGATCAGCAGCTCAGCTGCAATTGGAGTCTTTGTATGACTGTATTTTTGATAATCCAATTTCATAATTCTCATTCAAATCTGTCCTCTGCACAGTCAGAATACATAAGTTGAATTAGCTGTGGTAGGAATCCACTCCAGCATTTTTTTTGTCCTTCAGCAAACTTTTATTGAGCATCTAATATGTTCAATGCATGGGCCAACCCTAAACTCAACTTTATTCATAATATCTCTTGGTGAGATAGTCCCATGACAGCACTGTTCCAATATATTTTTGCTTTTGATTTAATTTTTTACTGAGATATAATTAATATAAATATTGTATTAGTTTTAGGTGTGCAATGTAATTATTTGATATCTGCATATATTGCAAAATGATCACCATAAAATCCATGACCACACATAGTTAAAATTGTTTTTTCTCATGATGAAAGCTTTAAAGATATAGTCTCTTAGCAACTTTCAAATAAACAATACAGTATTATTAACTGTAGTCACCATGTTTTATGTTAGGATAAGATTTTCAGAAATACAAGCAGTATAGAGAAGATGAGGTTTTCTTTCATGGTAATAATAGAAGCTTTCAGTTCCCTTATAAGAAACTGAAAGAGGTAAATTAATGTCCTGAGCTCATTACTTTCTTGCTCTAAGTTTTCCAGCCCCTTTAGACGCTATAAAAATAAACAAACAAAATGAACAATAACAAAAAATCTTCCAAGGGTAAAAATGTGTCTGCATAATTCTGCCTTCCAAATTTCTTGCAAAGTGCATCATTTGGCCCATTCTAATTTGTAATTATGTAGAAAAGAGAATTCTGGGAAAAGAAGTGTCTGCCTAAGAAGGAGATCCATGGTCTTATCCAATTCTATCAGAGTTGGATCCAGACATCTACCACAAAGAATATGTTCAAATCATTGTGCGAGAGAAAGGAAGGTGGGACTTGGAAAAAACATGCTAAATTGTGCACATAATATGAGATAAAGGGGTATAAATTATTAAAATAAAAAACAAACATAAACCAACCTTGAAAATTCCCTGAGCAGACAAAACCGTATAACCAGTCAGATAAATTTAGCTCATTTGCTTAATTTAGCTTATTTGCAAGACTAACTGATCTGGGTCATTTGTAGCTTATAACTCTGAAAATCATAAGCAAAACGTAAACTGTTCCCAGTATTCTTCTGAGAAGAATCATCACTGCATTCTCACTATATAAGCTGCTTTATAGCAATATATCCCAAGCCTTATTCTGTTTTTTTCGTTTGAGTGCTCCCAGTTTGTTAACTGTCTTTTTTGATGTGCGCATGATAAATATTATTAATTACTACATCAGTAATTCATTGGTTTTACTTCTGTTATTTCTGAATTTTTGACAAAATGTAAAGAAAAAAGATGTATTAATTTGTATTCACTATAAAATCAGTGTAAATAAATGATTGCTATAGACTGAGAGATTTGGAAACAGTTCACAGGGGAGATGGATTTTAAACTGGGCCTTAAAAATTATTTTATGATGTCAGACAGCCAGGAAGAACAGACAAAAGGAGCAGACAATGAAAATTGCAAAAATGTCCAAGTACCCTCTTTGTTGTCAACATCATGGATCCAAGCCTCCAATTATTTTTTTTTAATTTTTGTTAATAAAGACTTAAACTCCATTGAAAACACACATTATTTAACAACAAAACTATTCTGACAGTGATATAGATATTTATGTTTTAATCTATGAATTTGCATCTTAATTTTAGTTAAAGCCCAGTGAGTATCTTTATAATTGTTGCTTTAAAGTCTCCATCAGGCGTTTCACTTAGATCTCTGGTCGTGGCTGCATCTTGTTCCTTCATTTTGGAGGAATTCCTCCATACTGGCATTTTGTCTAAGCCTCTGCCTTCTTCTCTGTGTTAGAAAAGCCAGTTATGTTTCCTGCTCCTGAGAGTAATGGCCTTATGAAGAAGAGGTCATGTAGGTCCAGGGCCTGGACCCTCAGGGACTGTCTCTGGTCTGTGCACTCTGCTGTTGTGTTTTGGGTGCTCTATCCTTCAGGCCTGTCACCTGTGAAGGCTCTTTTTCAAGTTTTTATTTAAGGTCTAGGAGTGTGTATACACACACACACACACACACACACACACACACACACACACACACACAATATATATATATATATATATATATATATATATATATATAGTGTAATATTGGTTTCAGGAGAATTTAGTGATTTATCATTTACATACAACACCCAGTGTTCATCACAACTGCCCTCCTTAATACTCGCCACTCATCTAGCCCATACTTCTACCCATCTCCCTCCAACAACCGTCAGTTTTTTCTCTACAGTTAAGAGTCTCTTATGGTTTGCCTCCCTCTCTCTTTTTTTTTTCTTCCTTCCCCTATGTTCCTCTGTTTTGTTTCTTAAATGCTACGTGTGAGTGAAATCATATATTTGTCTTTCTCTAACTGACTTATTTCACTTAGCATGATACTCTCTAGCTTCATCCAAATCATTGCAAATGGCAAGATTTCATTCTTTTTGATGGATGAGTGATATTCCACTTCTTTATCCATTCATCGGTGGATATCTAGGCTCTTTCTAGATTTTCACTACTGTTGAAAATACTGCTGTAAACGTTGGGGTGCATGAGTCTCTAGTCCTGATGAAACCCAATCATATGCACTATCATTATTTTTAAAGATTTTATTTATTCGTCTGAAGAGAGCCCACAAGAGAGAGCTCACAAGCAGGCAGGAGAAGAAGAGGAAGAAGCAGGCTCCCTGCTGAGTAAGGGGACTCGATCCCAGGACCTGAGGATCATGACCTGAGCTGAAAGCAGATGCTTAACCAAATGAGCCACCCAGGCATCCCTCACTATCATTTTTTAACATAAATATCAATTAGTATTAATATTGGTGTGAGAATAGAACTGCAGTAAAACTTTTCAAGGACCAATGGGAAAGTAAAATTTTCAAATTTTTACTACAAACATTTAGATTTTTAAATAATTGTACATTCTTATTTAAGGATATATATTATAAATGATTACAGGTTTAAACATTTACTTTAATAAAAGAAGATTAATGACTGAAGAAAAATGTATTTCTCATTTTCTTTCTTTCTTTCCTCCCTACTATAAACAGGAAACATAAAAACACGGCATAAAGAATGTAGCTGCTATTTTGGGAGCCATTTTTATTTTTTATTTTTTTATTATTTTATTTTATTTTATTTTTGGGGGGAGCCATTTTTAAATATCCTTTATTTCAGAGCTGAGATTACTTCCCATGATTGTTGATCTCCAACTCTGGAGTTTGCTCCCCTAGTGTTCTCCTTGCTTTTCAACTGAGGTGGTCCCTCAAATTCTTTCTTCTACTCTCCTAGTTAGGTTTATGTCATTTGGTATCATGTACTAATCTTATTTATCTCCAAGGGATCCTAGAAAAAACATATTTATACTTCCTGGTGACTTTCTAATTCTCTAGAAAGCAGCACTGAACTTAGACTTTTTGTTTTATCCAAAAACTTTATTGGAATTAGGATGGGAAATTCTCCACAATCATCATAACTACAATTATTAAACGTCCTTAAATGGAATGACAACCTTTGCTTAGAAATTCAATGTCATCGTCCAAGAACACTATCCAAGACAAGAAAGAAATAATTAATTAAATACCATTTATAGAGCATTACTGAAAAAAGAACATCTATACTAAGTTTTTATGGCATATATAATCCATAATGACCCATGAAATAATCAACCACATGTTCATATGCAACTTTTTCTCCCCTGGAAGTTTTTTTTTTCTTTTTCTTTTTTACTGTGGACATTTTTTATATTTTTAATATACATATGAAGTCATATTTTCCTGTTAAAATATTGCAATGAATTTTCATTAGAATTCTCACATACAATAAACATGCTTTACAATGCCCAGTCCAAACTAGTTTACTTCTCTGTTCTCACTTTCATTTCATCTTTTCCCATGTCTTTGGTCTTTTTTTTCCCCATTTTAAAGACATGTTTTCCTCTTCCTTCTGATGGAATATTCTGCTACCAGAATATTCCTTCACTGATGTATCTGCTATATTTACCTTTGCAATGAGTATTTAGTTATTTTTGGTGGTAATGACACTTAACATGAGATCTACTCACCTAATAAATTTCTAGATACACAACACAGTATTGTTAAGTATAGGCACCATGTGCTACAGGTGATCTCTAGAACGTCTTCATCTTGTATAACTGAAACTATTCAGGCTTAAAAAAGAAAAACATACTGTGACAACACAGATGAACCTGGAGAGCATAATGGTAAGTGAACTAAGACAGTCACAAAAGGACACACACTGCATGATTCCAGGTCCATAATGTATCCAAAATAGTTACATGCGTAGAATTAGGGAGTAAAATTGTTGCCAAAGGCTGGGGAAGGAAGAAATAGGGCGTAGTGGTTCAACAAGTCATTCTTGACCATCAGACTCTCACTCCTCTATCACTCTCTGGAATATGTTCTATTTCATTTCTTTCTTAGCATTTATACCTATCTAAAATTATTCTGTTCATTTTATGTTTGTATGTTTTTTATAACCTGCTATCTTTTGGCCACATAATATAATGTTTTCGAACCCAGATATATGAAATTTGTATTTCTGTAATTTTTATTCCAATTAGAATATGCACAGGATTTTTTAAAGTTATATAACAGAAATCAATTTAAAATTAAGCAATAATTTGCTATTTCCCCCAACTCAATTTTCTAGAAGCAAATGCTTTTAATCATTTCTATTTCTTTCTTCTTCCAGTGGTTACTTAATGTTACATATTTTGAAAGTGAAAACTTGTATAGAACTAAAATAAACCATGTGATTTTTAAGTAACTAATGGGGAGGTTAACTAAATTTTTAAAATATGAAGGGAAAGGGATATATTATGTTAGACACTTTATTATGTATCTTTTCCTTACCAACTCAATACGAAATTTATTTATAATGCTTTTTTTCAAAGTAATAAAAGAAAATTTAATATCATGTAGCAAATATTTAAGCAAGAAATGAAATATTATCAGACTTTATCTCTAATATCCAGGTAAATCATGTTATGTGTCAAGAAAAGTAGCTCTTAGAAAGAGATAAATTGGATTTAAAGAGATAAATCCAATCAACGAAGGATTCTTGTAACAGATTGAAATATCAAAACCTAAGATGATGCATTAAAAAGACTAGAGTTTTGCAACTATAACAAAATTATTCTAAAGTGTTTAATTTTTTTAAAATTTTACTTTAGCGATTAATTTAATACTTGATGATAGACTAAGACTAAAGAAATGAAAAAGTGACACTCTATATTTATTTTATGAATGTTGTAAAACAAACTGCTTTATTATAAATGCAGCATATTGATGTAAAATGTTTTATACTCTAGCATTGATTAAATAAAATACATCATATCTTAAAAGTGTGTATATTCATAGCTACTATGTGTTTCTGTTCTTTATGTTTTGCTTGAGAAGGACTTTATTTGTTTATTTATGTTACAAATTTGTGAATAAGTTGTGGGATTTCATGATCGGAATTAAGGCATCTCAATCAATAGTTTATACAGTCCAATCACTTCAATTCAGTGTTAGAAGGACCATAAAGCATTTATAGTGCAGAAACTAAATTTTAATCCTTGTTTGCAGTCTCAATTCATATAATATTACATTATATATAACATATGTTATATGTTTATATAACATAGTCACAATATATTAATATATTCATATGTTCTATTATTACATATAAAATGAAGTTATATTTATTTATGTCTAATGTTTGTAATTCAATTTTGAGGAAAGTATTTTAATTTTTGGCTTTTTGTAAATCAAAAAAATAGGTATAATGTAAAATTAATGAATGCCTTATTACTAAGACCTATTAGTATACAGTGCTAAGTTTTCCGTCTTAATTTTCTTAAGTCCAGAAAACCTATTTTGTTTTGCATTAAATATTAAATAGTTATTTCATGCTCAGGTAGTAAATATAGAAACACGGACAATAGGAATATCTTAGTAGTTAACCATAATTTTAAATGAATAATACGTTTTAGTTGATATTGACATAATGCTAAAATTATTATTATTACTATTATTATTTTATCACTATCAATACCTTTATAAAATCTTTAATTTGGTATAGGTACGTAGCACAATTTCACTGTTACAGAAGAGTAAAAAAATCATTCTTTCCATTTGATTTTTTTCCTTAATATCTCTATCACCTTCCATGAAATAACATTGCATTTCCCCTTTTCACATTCAGTATTTAATTGCCATTATTAGACTGTACTTGTTCCTTAATAGATGTAGTAGATAGTAAATTTTCTGTATCTCAGAATTACTCCTAATGGGTTAAGTCAAGTGCTCCACAAAAGAATAAGGATTGGTAAGTTTCATTAGCCTACCTCTGTATGATTTATAGTCTTGTCTCTTGAATAATGTAGTTTGAGACAATACGTAAGATCCATCATAGCGAAGGTGCCTTTCTTCTCTTGCTACATATAAAGTATCACTTATTCCTTCTATGAATATTAAAACACTGGCTTAAATTATAACAGCATCTTTCAGGGGTTATCGTTAGTACTTCAAGAACAAATTTAATATCTTTCATGGTAGGTGATCACAATAAATGAGACAGTAACTAAAGAACTCAAATAAAAAACGTAGGTCTCATTCAATCCATGACTTTTGACCCTACATCAGTTCTTTTGCTCAGCAGTATGAGAACTGATTCACAGATTGATGTTGGAAAATTGATATGTAAGACTATATTTCAAAATTCCCATAATGATTGTGGAGAAAAATTAGCAATAATATTTTCTTATTCCCATAAAATTCAACATCTGGAAGCACAACCTAAACCATTTCAAGTCTTACTTGTACTTCCTATTAATTGTATAATTTTGAATATGACTTTTGACCCCTGTGACTTTCAGTTTCCTTATTTTAAAAAGTATATAAATATAACAATGATAATTTGGGTTTCTTTAAGATTTGATTAAAAAATAGAAAAGGAATTAAATGTTGAAAACAATATATGTGCTAATTATAAGGTTCTAAAAGGATAGGGTAGGTACCAATAATAACCCAGTAAGTTCTCATTATAAGGAAAAGTTTCTTTGATAAAGTCTGCCCCTCTGTAGAAATACAGATCCATTAGTGAGGCAGTATTAGCCAAAGCATCCCTAATAACTAATTAGAAGACATTTTGCGACCATGTCTACCATGTGCTATTTTAATTTCCACATCAAAGTTTGTTTGTTTGTTCGCAATTTTAATACTCTTCATCAGGAAAATAAATCTCACAATGGACTAAAGCTCTTTGTGAAGATTCTATTAACGACTGATACTCTTCAAAATGTGAAAGAGAAATGTGTGAAACTATATGCTATATTGGAACAAACAGGCTGTTCTCTGATAATGAACCTGATTTGACAGTGCATTTTTCTTTGAACATAACTTTGAAATGGAATACTTCAAAATGGTGGACCTAAGTATGTTAACAATTACTACTCAGTGAACAATCAAAAGAGTATTTCCACAAATATACTTGAACATACTTCAGTCCACTCTTCTGCCAACATTTATATAATAACATTCTCTAAGAGATTATAGATGGTGTCATTTCTCCTGTATATTATTACCTTCAAATGCTTTATCAATAACAAGCTGAATATGTTCCTTTTATGTCTAATGGTTAGGGATAAGAATAAGGATTTTTTTTTAAAGATTTTATTTATTTATTTGACACAGAGAGAGAGATCACAAGTAGGCAGAGAGGCAGGCAGAGAGAGAGGAGGAAGCAGGCTCCTCAGTGAGCAGGGAGCCCGATGCGGGCCTTGATCCCACGACCCTGAGATCATGACCCGAAGGTAGAGGCTTTAACCCACTGAGCCACCCAGGTGCCCAAGGATTTTTTTTTTAAATGAAGAAAATGTACTACTTTCTCTTTTTGAATATTATATTTCTTAGGAAAAAAAATAAATTAGACTAAAAGCAGTTGCCTGAGATAGATTGTCCACATATGCGGGTATTTAGTTCCTTTTTTAAAATCAAAAGGCAAGATACATAGAGTCAGGCAAGTGAAGTGAACTAAATCTACAAGTTTACATGTGTATTTTTCCATGTAATCACCATTCAGAACAAGATATAGAACAATGCCAGCACCCAGCAAGGTACTTTCTTGTGCCTTCTCAGTCTAAACAAGCCTCCAGAATTTACTGGAGAATTTACAGAACTCTTTCATCGTCGGTTAACTTTGTCATAGAACTTTCCATAAATGGAATCCTACAGTAGATACTATTTTTGTGGTGAGCTGATGTCATTCAATATTATATCTGTGATATTTATTCATGTTGTACATATTAGAAGTGTGTTCTTTTGTACTTTCTCTGTAACATTCTATTATACAATTTGCCACAATGTATTCACTCTTCTCTAAACATTTGGGCTTTTTTCCAGATGCTGACTATCATGAATAAACCTGTTCTAAATATTACCTTAGTGTGGACTTATTTCTCTTATGTATACATTTAGGAATGGAATTAATGGAAATGGCCAATTATATTCCAAAGTTGCTTTATAATTTTACTCCCTTATCAGCGATGTTTCAGAGTTCAGTTGCTCGCCCTATTCTGTACACTTGGTATTTTCAGTCTTAGTTAACTGTATAGTTATTTTAGTCACTGTGTAATAATACTTTGAATATTTTTAATTTATAATTCCATGGTGAAGAGTGATGTTAACTAATTTTTATTATGCTTATTAGTCATTAAAATTTCCTTTTTCTGAAACTTATTTTCAAAAGAACTTTCCCATTATTTTTATTTTTATTTCTTTCTTACTGATTAGTGGAAGTCTCTTGTGAGTTCTGGGAATGCTAACTTCAAAAATATACATAGCAAATATATGCTTTCTCCCACTATTTCTTTGGTATTTAAACTTTCTTCTTGAGATCTTTTGATGGGGAAAATCTTAATTATGAAAGCCAATTGTTTTTTTCTTTATTGATTTTTCCTTCAATGTTTTTGACTCCTAAATTCAAGATCTTTGCCAATTGCAAGGGCATGTAGATGTCCCTCTGTGTTTTCTTATAGAGTCTTTATTTTTTTTTCTTTTCACAGTTATGTCTATGAACTAAGTTGTGTCAATTACACTGAGTTGTGTAAGACAGGTATCAAATTCATTTTTTTTCCATTATTACTTTTTTTTACTTTCCATTACTTTTTTACTTTCCATTATTACTTTTTTCCATTTTTTTAATTATTACTTGATTCAATATATTTGACTGATATATTTCTTCAATATCATTTTCTGTTTAACCTTGATATAAATCAAGCAACTATATATATGATCTATTTTTGTACTATCTATATCTTCATCTATTCTGATGGCAATACTATGTGGTGCTAGTAACTGTAGCTTTCTTTTATAGTAATTTTTGAAGGCTATGATATACGTCTCCCAATTTTATTCCTCGTTAAGAATATATTGACTACTCTAGACTCTTTACATTTCAAATAAAATTTTAAAATTAGCTCACTTTCAATCAAATCTAAAAAAAAAAACTTAATATTTTTTAAAATTGGAATTTTAGAGGGGAACCTGTGGGGCTCAGTTGGTTGAGCATCCAACTCTTGGTTTCGACTCAAATCATGATCTCACAGTCTTGGGATCCAGCTCCATGTGGGGCTCTGCACCCAGAGGGGAGTCTGCTTGAGATTCTCCTCCTCTTCCTCTCCCTCTGCCCCTCCCTCTGCTCTTTCTCTCTCTAAAATAAACAAATGTTTAAAAATAAATAAATAAATAAGTTGGAATTTTAGAGACCACATACATCAGTGTGAGAAAAATTGATACTTTGACAATATTATCCATAAATATCATATCTCTTAAATTATTTATGACTAAAGATTTTACAGTAATATTTTATACATTTTGTTGCAAAGGTACTGAAATCACCTATTATATACATGTATCATCTGATTTTACATTTTTGATGTTATGATATTTTTAAGTTTTATATTCAAATTGTTTGAATATGCTATTATCAATATATACTTAATTTATTCATACTGACTGTGTATCCAGCAACTTTGGTAAATATATTTATTACCTGAAAAATCTTATTTAGCTATGCAAAATCATGCTTATCTATTTATAATTCACTGTAATTTTTTTCGTTTGTTTTGTTTTGTTTGTTTGTTTAAAAGAGATTATTTATTTGAGAGAGAGAAAGATAGCAAGAGCAGGAACACAAGCAGGGGGAGTGGGAGAGGGAGAAGCAGGGAGAAGCAGGTTTCCCACTGAGCAGGGAATGATGCGGGGCTGGATCCCAGAACCCTGGGATCACAACCTGAGCTCCATTCATTGTAATGTTAAGCAAAAAAACAAGCTTATGGAAATTAACCAAAGTTTTTGTTTTTTGTTTTATGTTTTTTGGTTTGTTTTTGGGTTTGTTTTTAATTAAAGGCTCTGGGATGGGTTGACTCCCAAGCATTAATAGTATAAAAAACACAACATAAGGATCAGAGATTAAGAAATTTACAAATAAAATAAGTCAGAACAAGCAAGGTCACTGACTATATATATCTTTAAAATTGACAGAAATCTATTGAGGTCATTAACATTCCAGAGTTTAATTTGGTGTCGATACTATTCTATCTACATTTTAGTAAGTAGGTCCTGGCTAACATTTGTATAACTATATATTCATTTGTTTATTTGTGTGTATACATATATATGGTGTGTATTTTTGTATCCTAGTAATTTCTCCCATATAAGGAATTCAGAAATAAAAAAAACAGTGGGCCAATGATAGAATGACAGGAAAAACAATAAGAGGAAAGAAGCAAAATAGACAAATTTTATGTCTATTATTGTTTCTTTGTTGAAAAAAAAAAAACTCCTGGGCGCCTGGGTGGCTCAGTGGGTTAAAGCCTCTGCTTTCGGCTCAGGTCATGATCTCAGGGTCCTGGGATCGAGGCCCGCATCGGGCTCTCTGCTCGGCAGGGAGCCTGCTTCCCCCGCTCTCTCTCTGCCTGTCTCTCTGCCTCCTTGTGATCTCTCTCCCTCTGTGAAATAAATAAAAAGAAAAAAAAATCTAAAAAGAAAAAAAAAACTCCTTTATGAAAGTTAAAAAAAATAAATTCTTTGCTCAAAATGCTAGCATGCATTCTTCTATCATAACACAAACAAACTTTCTCTCTTCCCCAAGAAGTGAAATAATTGTATTTGTGTTTTTCATTGTGTCACTAAAGGCCTGTCAGGAAACAGAATTCATTGAAGATGATTTGAAGAGCCTCCTGGAGGATAACAGGCAACAGGGAGGTGAACGTTGGCACCACTACCAACAGTTAGTGCCAACTGCCAGATGGATGAGTCAGGCCATCGGAGAGATCCTAATCCCATTGAGGTCATCATGTAACTGCAGTCATATGAATGATGTCAGGCAAGATCAAGAGAAGACCTACCCAGCCTGTCAACCCACAGCATTATTAGAAATAATAAATAATTGTTCTACGTCATTTCTGTCTGGGGTGATGTGCTATGCAATAATCCATAAAGAAAATGATGACCATTTTATATAAACTCTGATAACAGGAGATGGAAAGTGATTTAGTTTATTTTATGAAGCAGTATATATCATAAAACACTAAAAATCATAAAAGTGGAAACACCTATAAATATATGATGATATCTTGAGTAAAATACTAAGTGAAGTTCAAGAAATACTTAAATGTATGACCATGACTACTGAGGAAATCAGGCAATCTAGTAGGAAACCTGATACTACACAAAACAAAAAATCATTTGAGAAAAAGTCAACTCTTGCTTCTTTCTATTTAGAAAAGATGCAAAATACACAAGCAGTATGCACTCACACATGCATGTGCACACACATGCACTCACACACACACACACTGGCATAATAGAATGATAAAGAGCGCAAAATAATATCATTCCTAATTTTTCCCCATTCTACGTCCATTACCATTGTCTAACTTTCCAAGTTTATAACTATCATTTTTTGTCCATTTCTTTATAATGCAATATTATTGACTGAATTGTATCCCCCCATAAAACCTCTATGTTGAAGCCCTAACCCACAATACCTCAGAATGTCAGAAGATGGAATCTTTAAAGAGGTAATTAGGGTTAAAAGAGGTTATAAGGGTGGGGACATAATCTGATAGGACTGATGTCTTTATAAAAGGAGGAAGAGCCCCCGGGGGGTTCATATGCACAAAGAAGACTATGTGAGGACACAATAGAAAGGTGGTTGCCTTCAAGCCATGGAGAGGGACCAAAGTTCCTGTTGCTTGATTATAGACTTCTAGCCTTCTGAACTGTGAGAAAATGAATGTCTTGTTTAAACCACCCAGTCTGCCAGAACAAAATACGGCAGCCCTAACCGATATAAGGGAGGAAGATCTTCCCTCTACCCTCCTAGGTTCAATAGCTAAATCTATGAAATAAACAGGCAACAGTCAGATGAACAAGAGGAAAGGTATACACATTAATTCGTTTTAATACCATAGGTACAGGGGCATTACAGGAAAAAAGATGAATACCCCAAAAAGGTGGAGAGATTTGAGGATCATATGTACTGTCATAATAGAGGAAGGGAGGATGCAGACAATTTAGGAAAAAGTATATCATTTTTTAGGAAAGATAAATGGGTCTTTAAAAGAATAGATGGGAGAAATGATAGTTTGTGACCAAGTTTTTCCAAGTGTGGTGTCAACTTCTAGTCTCTTCTCTTTTATAAGAGTCAATCTTTCCTGGTTGATGAAACTCCTGGAGTGAGGCTTTAAGACAATAGGGTCCCTCTGGGGCATTTGTTTTTAAGCAGATAAGGGAAATCAAAAGAAAGCCCTTCACTGCATTTGCTGTTTTTCAAGTGCCTTCAGCTCAAAATAATCAATGCATCAAAGGATCTTATTTTAGGGTGGCATGACCATGTTCTGAACTCCTTCACAAACTTATATATGTACCTTATTACATGTATTTTCCCATAGCTTATTTCTGAGATTTCTTCTAAAATTATATGCCGATTCTTTTCTGTGAAGACTTTGCTAAATCGAGCTTGTTTTCTCTATTAGTGTTAATCTTGCCTTCCAGTTTCCTTTATGTGTAATATTTTATTATTTTTCTTGGAATAATTATTATTGGATATGATAATAGGTATGCCTTAGCTCCTCTAACTCCACACACACACATTGAGTCTAAATTATCAGCTACTTCAAGGGGAAAGATTATTGTTATCATAGTTAAATTAGGCTAAAACGCATAATGATCCAGCCCTCAATAAATGCATATGAATACATTTGTGATATTACTGTTGTTTTAAATGTAGGTGGAGTTATATTGTAAATTAAACCCTGCAATTTTAATGATTACTCTATGCCTTATGTTTATTATTGCACTGAAAATAAGAATCTATTTCATCTTATAAATTCAAAACTTAAGATATCAAGTATTTAATATAAATACTAGCAAATCACTACAGATAGAAAAATGAGCACACTGTATGTCTTTTGAAACAACTTTTAAAAATCTCCTTTGACAATTCATACTCAAGAGGGATACCCCAGGATCAAACTTAACACTTCTATTTCATTTTTTTTAAGACTCTGTTGGTACAAGCTCATGGTTTAGTTCATTTTGTGTTACACTGATGTGATATGTCATGAAGGATTATTAGTGATTAGAAGCAATATTAGGTCAACATAAAGTTGATGTTTAGTTTCAGAAGAATGGCATGACAAATCTGAAATATGTGTCTGTCAAAGCTTTCCAGGTATTCTATTTAAGAATGACAAAATTGTCTGGGTTTTGTAGTGTATATTTTATAAGCCTTGAAAATATTTTAGACTAGTTCAAAATTCTCCTTAATGTCAGGTCTATTAACTTCTTACATAATCTAAATGTGAGAACAAAAAGAACAAAATGTTACTAGGGCTTCATAAAATATCAAAAGAAAAGTGACATATACCATACTACTTTCAACACTTTGAAATAAATTCATTGACTTATCCTTGATAAGGTTGAGCAGTTATGATAGAGCAATAGATAGAAAGAGCACTGAGCTACTGCCCTTCACGAAGGATGAATTCTATTCTAAGAAAAAGAGCATGTGAGAAAAATTTACTGCTCAGTGCAAGTTTGTATATGGATTTGTTAAGTATCATGGCTGAACCTGGTAAAGATGCAGATTAATGTGCCTGTGTTAAGCTAGTCAATCCTCAGAAGCTAAAAGGGCCAAAAGAAATGTCTTGACATGACCAAAATGAATTGTAGTTGAGAAGGAAAGTCTGAGGTCAGAGCAAATGAAACATCGCCAAGAATGATATGTAGTAGGGCAATAAAAACAAGGAATAATCAAGGAGTTAAGGTCAAGGTTTCCCTCTCTCTTTCTTTCTCTCTTTCACACACACATACATAAACCATACATTAAAATATTAAAAAGGAGGGACAGGACTTAGAATAAGATAAAGTTTTGGAGAATTGCTCTATTAAGGGGAGTGCCTATATGATGAGGATTTGAATAAAATAAACAGTTACATAAAACTAAGCCTGGTGGACATTTAAAATTCTTTTATTTATTTATTTATTTGTTTGTTTGTTTGTTTGTTTATTTTTTAATCTTTTTTTTTTTCCTGTCACCAATTTGGTAAAAAAGGAAGCTAACCGAAGGTGTTTTCATGTATCTGATACTTACACCTAAACACAACCAACACAAAAAATGATTAGCGGTAATAAAAGTGATGTATAAAATTGCCCCATAACTAGGATGAACAGTTGAAAAGAGCTACATTATGCCAATATAACAATAAAAAAAATAGAAATGGTTCATCACAAAAAATTATTCACTGATCTTCCATATCCATTTGCAATAGCAGATAAGGCTCTATTTCCACACATAGTTCTATAATGTCTGAAAGAAGGAAAAGAGAAAGTGGTAAACCACTCACTATTTCTTAAATCCTCAGCCTGTAAATAACATGTCATTTCTACTCACATTCCGTTAGATAAAGCATGTCATACAGCCATCTCTAAACTCAACAGGGAAGCACTGTATTATACTGCTTCACACCCTTACCACAGACAGGGTAATGAAGATGGATGAATACTAACATATTCTACAATACCAGAAGTAGAGTAAGTAGAATATGTGTCACTGGAGTTGGAGCTTTAGAGACCAAAATCAGTTGAAAAATGAGAAATAACAAATAAATTATGTAGCCAACATAAGGGCGCAACTTAGTGTTATTATTTTTATCAACAATAAAATTATTAACTATATTTGTTATTAACTATCACCTCTTCTGGAGGGGAAAAAAGGAAACTTTAACAACATAAATCCCTATCTCTAGCCATAATCTTTGAAGTTTATTGGCCAGTTACTGAAGATTGGTGGAATGAAAAATAATGTAGGTCGCTTACGNGTTATTATTTTTATCAACAATAAAATTATTAACTATATTTGTTATTAACTATCACCTCTTCTGGAGGGGAAAAAAGGAAACTTTAACAACATAAATCCCTATCTCTAGCCATAATCTTTGAAGTTTATTGGCCAGTTACTGAAGATTGGTGGAATGAAAAATAATGTAGGTCGCTTACATATTATCCCTAAGACTTAGAGTAAAATAAAAAATAACCTGAAGTTTTAAGTCACAGTAAAAATAGACTTTCTAATAGGTAGTAGTGAGAATGGTCATATGCCCCCAAGAGTGCACCCTCTGGAGGTATACACCCTTTCATAATAATTTTGAAAGTAGGTAGAATCTATGAATATGATGGCTGTAACCCCCTCCCCCACGGTTGGATTTTGTTATATGGCAAAGGCAACGGGATTTTTGCAGGTGTAATTAAAGCCTCTAGTCTTGTTGATTTTAATTTAACCAAAATGGAATTATTCTGCATGGGTTTTCCCTAATCAGATGACTGCTTTAAAGATACTAAAAGCAGGAAAGAGATTTGAACAGTAGAAAATTAATACACAATATTACCTTGACCACGACGATAAAATCTAAGCATGAGGATGGCTTAATGAAAGAACGTAGAACGTCTTTGTAGGTGCTTAGTTTCAGAATTTTTCACCAGGAAAAGTGCCCAAGAGAACTGAAACTGAGAAAGATAATGTTATTTCACTACATAAGAAGGCAACATGGAATGCTTCAGGAGGAAAAAGGACATGTGTCTCAAGTAAATACTAAAAACAAACAATGAGGGCGCCTGGGTGGCTCAGTGGGCTAAAGCCTCTGCTTTCGGCTCGGCTCAGGTCATGCATGATCCCAGGGTCCTGGAATCGAGGCCCGCATCGGGCTCCCTGCTCAGCGGGGAGCCTGCTTCCCCCCCTCTCTCTCTGCCTGCCTCTCTGCCTCCTTGTGATCTCTCTCCCTCTGTGAAATAAATAAATAAAATCTTTAAAATAAAATAAAATAAAATAAAAAAATAAAAACAAACAATGATACAGCACATATAATATGCCCGACACAGCTCCAAAAATTTAAATATATTAATTTATTGGAGACCATATATTAAAGGAAATAAAATGAGCAATAAACTTATCAAGGGTATATTTGAACAATAAATTAATTGGGAATGGTTTTTCTTAGATGATTTTAATAAATTCTTTTTAATTCTTAGAGAAAAAAATATTCTCATGAATGGGTGTTAGGAGTCTTGCCAAATGCATTTTGTGCATCTTTTCATTCTTATCATTAATGTGGAAAATTATATTAATTAATTTTGAATGTTTGACTAACTTTGTATTCCAGGGATAAACCCGAATTGTTCCAGCATGCATTATTTTTTTTTATTATGTTCAGTTAGCCACTGTATAATACATCATTAGTTTTTTATGTAGTGTTCAATGACTTAGTTATGTATAAGACCCAGATGCATTATTTTGTTAGATATATTTTTTAATTCATTTTGATAACATCATGTCAAGAATTTCTATATTTAAGTATTAGAAGCAATATTATTCACAGTTTTCTTTTTCTATAATATGATTGTCAGATGTTGACATTAGGTAATACAGCCTCAAATACAAGTTGGGAAAGATTGTCTTTTTTCTTGTTCTCTCTTTTCTGAAAACAGTTGGGTAATATTTTAATTTTTTTCTTTCTTTTAGGTTTTATAGAAGTGAGAGAATTCAGTATGAACAACAGATATTTTAAGAGCTGAATGAACTGGAGTACCTGGGTGGCTCAGTTGGTTAAGCATCTGCCTTGAGCTCAGGTCATGATCTCAGGGTCCTGGGACTGAGCCCCACATCAGGCTCCCTGCTCAGCAGGGAGCCTGCCTCTCCCTCTTGCCTTGCCACTCCCCTTGCTTGTTTTCTCTTTCTCTCTCAAGTAAATAAAATCTTAAAAAAAAAAAAAGCTGAATGAACTAACTAAATTTGTAACTAAAATATGATAATGAAAACTTGTTCAAAATGTTTATCATTTAGAAATCTTACAAAATGAAACCTGTTTTAATCATTCAGTGATTTAAGAGTATTGATTTGAAAAAAACTATATTTGATAGTCATCTAAATTTTGTAACAGGAAAGTTAAAAGAAACTTCTAATAAAAAGAATTTTATTTTGGGGCACCTGGGTAGCTCAATAGGTTAAGCAGCTGCCTTCAGCTCAGGTCATAATCCCAGGGTCCTGGGATCAAGCCTCACATGGGACTCCCTGCTCAGCGGGGAGCCTGCTTCTCCCCTCGTGCCTGCTCTCTCCCTCTCCCTCTGTCAAATAAATAAAATCTCAAAGAAAGAAAAAGAAAAGGAAGTTCATTTTCCATTAATTTTTATTTGTTTATAGATTTTAATGTCACATTAGTTCAATCATGTCTTGATATATAAAAAGACTCTACCTCCACATTTATATAATTTCTCAGTGTTTTATATAGGCATATAGGCACACACAAGTGTATATTCATTTGGGGGTATGTATACATAAACACAATGTTCATAGGATGCCCTTTAATGAGGAACATTGGTAACATTTAAACATAAATTCTGACATTTGAAAAATTTACAAGGGAAATCTGGAGGCAGTATTTAAGAAATAAATGTTTATTACTGAGGAAGAAATTAAGCGGTAATTAAAAATAGAAAATGTTTCCTTGACTGTTTCCTTTGCTGTGTGGAAGTTTTTTATTTTTTATTTTTTATTTTATTTTATTTTATTTATTTTTCTTTAAAGATTTTATTTATTTATTTGACAGAGAGAGATTACAAGTAGGCAGAGAGAGAGGAGGAAGCAGGCTCCCTGCTGAGCAGAGAGCCCGATGCGGGCCTCGATCCCAGGACCCTGAGATCATGACCTGAGCCGAAGGCAGAGGCTTTAACCCACTGAGCCACCCAGGCGCCCGAAGTTTTTTGTTTTGATGTAATCCCAACCGTTTATTTTTGTTTTTGTTTCCCTTGCCTCCAGGGACATATCTAGAAAATTGCTAGGGCTAATGTCAAAGAAGTTATTGCCTGTGTTCACTTCTAGGATTTTCATGGTTTCAGGTCTCACATTTAGGTCTTGAATACATTTTGAATTTATTGTTGTGTGTGATATAAGAATGTGGTCCAGTTCCATTCTTTTACATGTTGCTGTCCAGTTTTCCCAGCACCATTTGTTGAAGAGACAGTCTTTTTCCCATTGGATACCTTTTCCTGCTTTGTTGAAGATTAATTGACCATATTATTCTGGGTTTTGTGGTCTGTTCTTTTGATCTATGTGTCTATTTTTGTCCCAGTACCATACTGTTTTGATTACTACAGCTTTGTAACATAACTTGAAGCCTGAAATTTGATACCTCCAGCTTTGCTTTTCTTTTTCACGGTGCTTTGGCTATTTGGAGTCTTTTCTGGTTCCATACAGATCTTAGGATTGCTTGTTCTAGCTCTGTGAAAAATGCTGTTGGTATTTTGACAGGGAAGGAAACAGTCAAAAAATCCTCAAAGGCAATCTACAGAATGGGAGAAGGTATTTGCAAAGGGCATATCTGATAAAGGTTTAAAGTATCAAAAATATATAAAGAACTTATAAAACTCAACATGCAAAAAACAAATAATCCAACTAAAAAATGGGCAGAAGACATGAATGATATTTTTCCAAAGACGACATACAGATGGCCAACAGACACATGAAAATATGCTCAACATCACTCATCATTGGAGAAATACAAATCAAAGCTACAGTGAGATATCACCTCACACCTGTCAGAATGCCTAAAATCAACCATACAAGAAACAACAGGCATTGGTGAGAATGTGGAGAAAGGGGAACCTTCTTGCATTGTTGGTGGGAATGCTAACTGGTGCAGCCACTCTGGAGAACAGTATGGAGATTCCTCATAAAGTTAGAAATAGAACTATCCTAGAATCCAGCAATTGCATTTCTAGGTATTTACCCAAAGATTACAAAAATACTAAATCAAAGAGATACACGCACCCTGATGTTTATAGCAGCATTATTTACATTAGTTAAATTACGGAAGCAGTCCAAGTATCCACTGACTGACAAATGAATAAAGAAGAAGTGAATATATAGATATAGACATAGCTACACACACACACACACACACACACTCTCTCTCTCTCTCTCTATATATATATATATAGAATATTACTCAGCCATAAGACAGAATGAAATCTTGCCATTTGCAACGATGTGGGTGGAGCTAGGGAATATTGAGCTAAGCAAAATAAGTCAGTCAGAGGAAGACAAATACCATATGATTTCACTCATACAAAGAATTTAAGAAACGAAACAAAAGAGCAAAGAGGACAAAAAAGAGAGAAGCAAGCCAGAAACCGACTCTTAATTATAGAAAACAAACTGATTGTTACCAGAGTGGTTGTGGGTGGGAGTTGGGTAAAAGAGAGGATGGGGATTAAGGAGTGCACTTGCTGCAATGAGTACCAGGTATTGTATGGAATTGTTGAATCACTGTATTGTACACCTGAAATTAATATCACACTGTATGTTAACTAACTGGATTTTAAATAAAACTTAAGCAAATAGAAAATTTAAAATTTTAGAAAGCTTTTCATATAAATTAAACATATTAAAATTTTTGATATGTAATTTTCTTATTAATTCTTTATTCAAGAAAACAGATACAAAAAGACCATTTTGAAGAGATTAACTTTACCTGAGTATTTCAGTGATTATAACCAATGAATATTAACAACTGTATGAAGGAAAGTGGTATATTCAATATATGTTCTAATCAGGGAAATTATGTTATAATACATAGGTTTTTTATTTCTGTTTTTTTATTTTCTAATATTATATCTTTGATACAGAGCCAAGGGGTTTTTTCTTAAATATTACATAAAATAATTTATGTATAATTGCATATTTATCTATAACAATGAATCGTGTATTGTGTTTATTCAAAATAAAAAAAAAGTCATTTATTCTAAATCTCCAAAAGGGATCACTTAAATACAGTTAAAATGAAATTATTTTCTGGCTGCTTTTCATTTTAAGCATTTTATAAATAGTAATTTTTTGCAATATGTCTCTCATCTCTGTCAAATATTAGCACCACTGCTGAATAAAACGAAGACTAGTGGAAAGTCTTATTAGAATTTTTTTAGCTTTTGAAATCATATTTGTTATTTTAATTATATTTTTATTTCATCTACCAATCAATATCAGTTTTTTCTCCAAGTATATCACCTGTATTTCTACATTATTGACTGTTAATATTTGCCATAAACACAACCTGAAGCATTTGCAAATCCTATATTACCAAATATTACCAATGTTTTTAATTTCCACTTGTCTAATCTGTGAAGTGGGGCAAATTCAAAAGTCCTTCTGATGAGTAAATGAGACCATGTATTAAATCAGGTGAGTGGCACTACAGTGATGACGCCAGTGAAAAAGGCTGTTCAGTACCTCAGGTACTTACACAAGTGAGAGGATTCAGCATGAGATGATTTTTACTTGTGTTCTAAAGTCAAGGATTTTTGAGGGCTCTCCACTTTATGTCATCTAGAAAAGTATATATATGATATATAAAATATCAAGTATCTACTTATATTAAAGAGTCTGACTAGAATTTTTTTTTAAATATTTGCTGACAGTGTTTAAGCTTTATAATTTCCTTTTCCCCATTTAGGCAAGCTGCTAAGAAATTCCAGGTGTTCCTTCCTTTCACCCCTACACAGAGAAAACTTCACCCCTGCCCCACTCCCTAACAACCAGAAAAATCCCAAGCTAATCTTTTTCTACTCTCAATCCATTTTCAGACCTACTTGGGAGTTACCCTGTGCTCCCCCAGAAAGACCCCTTGTTTCGGTAATAAACTTTCTTTTCTTATTATTTTTTAAATTTATTTTTAAGTAGGTTCCACGCCCACTGTGGGGTTGAACTCAGCACCCGAAGATCATGAATTTCATGCTCTACTCACTGAGCCAGCCAGGAGCCCCAGGAATAACCTTTTGTACCCTCTTGATGTGTCTGTGTGGCACATCAGCTATTGAACCAAAATTCAATAGCTGAACCAAATTTTGGTTGGGGGACTATCCATTTATGTGAAGATGGTTACAACACTACTTTATGATCCTGTTCTTATCATGAATTTAATAATTAATAAAGAAAATAAAGTTTTGAGTTTTCATAGACAGACATATTTTTTTAAAAGATTTTATTTATTTATTTGACACACACAGAGAGAGATCAGATCACAAGTAGGCAGAGAGGCAGGCAGAGAGAGAGAGGAGGAAGTAGGCTCCCCGCCGAGCAGAGAGCCCGATGCGGGCCTCGATGCCAGGACCCTGAGATCATGACCTGAGCCGAAGGCAGAGGCTTTAACCGACTGAGCCACCCAGGCGCCCCATAGACAGACATTTTTAAGGGAAAAAGTAGTCAAGTACCACAATTCTTAAATTTAATGTAAATGAATTTTTCTTAAGTTAATGCAATTTACATAGCTTTAATCATTAGAGTTCCTAAATCAAAAGTCATATTATTCCAAGTCTTATTTATAAGATGAGGAAACTAGCTACAAAAAACCTAACCACTTTTACAATGCTAACTTTTTATGATTCTTTCAAATGTATGTTTATAAATGTCATATTGCATCTTTTTTTAATTTAAATTCAATTAACATGTAGTATATTATTAGTTTCAGGGGTAGAGTTCAGTGATTCATCAGCCTCCAAAACACCCAGTGCTCATTACATCATGTGCCCTCCATAATGTCATCACCCAATTACCCCATTCCCCCCACTGCCTTCCCCTCCAGCAACACTCAGTTTTTTTCCTATGATTAAGAGTTTCTTTTCTTTTTTTAAGATTTTATTTATTTATTTGACACAGAGATAGAGATCACAAGCAGGCAGAGAGGCAGGCAGAGAGGTGGGGAGAAGCAGGCTCCCTGCTGAGCAGAGAGCCCGATGCGGGCCTTGATCCCAGGACCCTGAGATCATGACCTGAGCTGAAGGCAGAGACTTTAACCCACTGAGCCACCCAGGTGCCCTAATTAAGAGTTTCTTATGGTTTGTCTCCCTCTCTGATTTCATCTTGTTTTATTTTTCCTTTCCTTCCCCTATGCTCCTCTGTTTTGTTTCTTATATTCCACATATGAGTGAAATCATGATAATTGTCTTTCTATGATTGACTTATTCTGCTTAGCATAATACCCTCTAGTTTCATGTTCTATTAAAGATTGTATGTAGCATCTTTAATGATAAAATTAAAAAACAGTCACAGTTTAGGTAATACATTACTACATAACAATATCTTTAAAAAGTATCCTAAAGGCTCAATTAAGAAATAAAGACCAATAATCACTACATATGTATCTTTGGGGTAAATACCTAGTGTTCAATTGCTGTGGACCCTGGAAAATAAACTGAGGGTTTCTGAGGGGAGGGGAGTGGGGGGAGGGGATAAACAGGGTGATGGGTATTAAGGAGGGCACGTGCTGTGATGAGCGCTGGGTGTTATATGTAACTGATGAATCACTGAACACTACATTAAAAATTAATGATGCACTATACAGTGGCTAACTGACCATAAGAAAAAAAAAGAAAAAAAAGAAATAAAGACAAATAATTTTTATATTTGGGTTCATTTGCATAATAAATGTAATATATTATAAACATGTGGCATGCACTTTATTTGGATTTTCTTAAACATTGTCATAATAGGCAATACAGTTTCTGGGCAGGTGGTTAAAGAAGTCATGTGTAGGTTTTTCAGCACAGAACTGTAGATGAGCACCCAGCTGACTGGGAGCATCAGCTGCCAGGCGTATACATGTGTGAACCTTTATATGAATCCTGCATCCAGCCAAGCGTTGGTCCACTACTCAGTGCACAGAGAAGTTGCCCCCAATAGTCCTGCCCAAGTTGAAAACTGTAAGCAAAATAAACTATTTCTTTTTGAAAATAAATTATGGTTCTTGGGTATATGATTGTTTTCAATCTTGTACCTGTATGTATTCATTTATTTATTAAAGTTCAATAGATACTCACTGAAGGGTTATATATCGAGGCTCTGATGACACATTGATTGAGTAGGGGTACATTCACCAATACATCTTTACATCACACAACTATGCATACCAAATACTACCCTCATAAATACAAACAATAAGCTATGTGTGCATACACTCAAGCATGTGTAGGACAAAACAGAAAAGCAAATGTTAATTGAATAATTGACTAAGAAAGACACACCGATTAAGAATTTTTTCTATTATCTGATTCGTTACAATACAATACCTTCCACTTTTCAGTTCTATTATTCTCTTCTAAAGTATTATTTTCTTCACTGTTTATCATTTCTTCCTTTTTTATATTTCTAAAAGACACAACAATTTCCTATATCCCTGTTTTAGCTTTCATTTAGAATTATTTTTGGATTTTTTTTCATTGACTTTTATGTCCAAGTTACTGACCTGGTTGTAGTAAGACAATCTGTCTTGAAACCTTATTATTGCTAGCTTTAAGTCCCCAGGTAAAACCTTACAAATTCAACAGTGTGATTCACTGAGGTTTCATAACAACAATTTTTGCCTTCTGTACAAAAGCCAAAAGAAGCTTTGTGGGAACAAGTTCAATGAAATGACAAAATGTGATGTAATATTTCCTTTGGGGATCAGGCACACATTTCTCAACTACACACAAATCTGTGTAGTTGATTTCTGTTTAAAACAAAAGTTTTGTTGTTGTTATTTTTTTACTGGATTGCTGATATCACATATATTTTATTTGTTGGCTAAAGCATCTGAAAATACTGACTTTCAAAGTACTATATATACAATAATTCTTACCTTTTTTTCAAATGGATTTGGCAAAAATGAAAATTTTCACTTTATATTTGTTCCTCAAGTATACTCTGAATTAAAAGAAAATTAGTTCCTCATATATCACAAAAACCAAAGTATCTTGGTCAACTCAAGCAGCTATAACAAAATGCTATAAATTGGGTTACTTCTCCAAACAAATTTATTCCTCATAATTTGGGATGCCAGAAGTCTGTGATCAGGGAGAGCATGGTGTCAGCTTGGTCAGGTTCTGGTGAAGGCCCTCTTCTAAGTTTCAGATTGCTGTCTATCTTCATATGGTGGAAAGAGAACTAGATAACTCTCAGGATTTTTCTTATAAGGGCATTTATTTCATTCATGAAGGGTCTATCCTCATGACCTAATTACCTCCCAAAGGCCCTACCTCCATCATCACATTAGGACTAGGGTTTCAACATATAAATTTGGGGGGGGGGACATAAAAATTCAGTCCATTGCAGAGACCACATATTAAATGACCTTTCTGTTTTAAAAATAATCAAGGAGCTACAATGTCAAAATAAATGATGTCTGACCAGCATTATACAAGCAAAGTCCTATTTGTTTAAAAAAAATATTATGTATGTGAATTCAGTCTGAAATTCCATGAAACAGTATATTGTGTTCTTTTTTTTTCTTGAAAAGAATAAAGATTGGTTAAAGAAAGTACATAGTGTGTTCTTGTATAGAAAATCAAAATCACTCAATAAGGAGCCAAGAAATATAGATTAGAATTTTAAATCCATCAGTTACTAAATATATAAATTTGGGTCAGGCCTTCACCCAGGCCAATTCTGCCCATGTAAATAAATAAGCAAAACATAAATGAGTAAGCAGGTTTATACAGAGCATGGTGGTCTGAACATGGAGACAGTGAAGCATATCTACTCATAAAGAATTCTGTAAAGCAATTATACTTGTAGCTGATATCAAAAGCAAGAAAGAGTTGACAACACCCCTCCCCCAAAAAAGGGAATGTTGAACTAAGCAGGGACTGAAATGAGAAGCCACCGAAACTACAAAGAGACTTGAACCCAAAATTCAGGTGAAGTGTGAGAACAGTATCAAGAGTGTATGTCCTATGTTTGTCAGGCATTCAAGGATGGGAATCCAAAACATTATGATCATCAACACACATTCGTGGTAGCAAATAGCTGCCAAATCTGAGATGTGGATACAAAAACACCATGTGAAAGACAGGAAACCATCTTTGTAGTGTGTGCCTGGAAGAGCCTGAACTGCACTATAGAAATATAAAGGTTTCAACAATGTCAACAATAAAAAAATAAGAAAAGCCTAATGAAAACATCTGGTTTTAGATAACCAGTGAATGCCTAAAGCTAGATCATTGCAGTCCAGCTGAGAAAGATAACTTTTGCTGAAGATAAGCTCACAAAACAATTATAAGATATACTATAGAATTAAAGATAGATCCAAATAAAAGGAACAACCATTTAAGATGCTATAAATTATAAGATAATCTGAAAGTCTTTATAAACTATTCCAAATTATATAAGGTAGGATAAGAATCTTTAAAAATAACTGTAGTACAGGGGTACCTGGGTGGCTCAGTAGGTTAAGTGTCTAACTCTGATTCTGGCTCAGTCATGATCTCAGGGTTGTGAAATCAAGCCCTAAACTGGGTTCCATGCTGGACATGAAGCCTTCTTAAGATTCTCTCTACCTCTTCCTCTGCCCCCCCAAAATAACTGAAGTATAAATATAGTTGGGTTAAAAAATTACCTAGGAGAACTAGAAATTAAACAGTATCATCAATAGAATTATACTGGTGAAAAAAATATAAAACTTAAGTGATGGGTTAAACTGACATCACAAAGTTGAAGAATAAATAAATTTATAGAGAGTGCACAAGTGGGGGAAGAGGCAGAGGGGGAGGAAGAACCAAACACAGATATAAACGTAAAACACAAAACTATAAAACCCTTAGAATACAGGAGAAGAAATAAATGATCTAGAGTACAGTGATCACTTTTTAGATATAACAGTAAGGGCATGATCCATGAGGAAAAAAATGAATAAGGTGGACCTCAATAAGATTAAAAAAAATATACTCTTTAAAAGACAATGTAAAAGACAAAAGTGGAGATAAACCACAGACTGGGGAAAAAATATTTGCAAAAGACAAAGTTAATAATCAATAGTTACTGAAAATATGCAAGTAACTCTTAAAACTCAATAAGAAATCAATCCAGATAAAGGATGAGCCAAAGATTGTAGTAGACACCCCAACAAAAAATATATTCAGATAGCAAAAAAGCATATGAAAAGATTTTCATTATATGTAACCAGAGAAAAGCAAATTAAAACAAGAATGAGATTTCTACTACACATCTATTAGAATGCCCAAAACCAGGTATACGAACAACAGCAAAGGCTGACAAGGAGGTATGAAAAACAGGAATTCTCATTCACTTCTGGTGGGAATGCAACTTGGTGTAGCCATTTTGAAAGACACTCTGGTGTTTTTTTTACAGAACTAAACATACTAATGATATGATCAAGAAATCATGTTCCTTGGTATATGCCCTGGGGAGTTACTCATGTTCACACAAAAACCTGCATAAGGATGTTTACAGCAGCTCTATTCATAATTGCCAAAACTAGTAAGCAACCAAGATGTCCTTCAGTAAGTGGATGGATAAATAAACTGATACCTCCAGACAATGGAATCTTATTTGGTACTAAAAATAAATGAGCTACCAAGCCATAAAAAGCTGTAGAGGAATCTTAAATGCATATTACTAACTTAAAGAAGCCAGTCTGGAAAGGGTATATACTGTATGTTTCCAACTATATGATATTCTGGTGAAGGAAAAATATAGAGACAGTACAAAATTCAATGGTTTGTAGGGATTGTGGGGGTGAAGAAGGATGAATAGGCTGTGCATGGAGAATTTTTAGAATTTTTAGGACAGTGACAATACTTTTTATTTTACCATTATGATGGGTGCATAGCATTATATATTTATCTAAACCCACAGAATATACAACACTAAGAGTGAACTATAATGTCAACTATGGACTTTGGGTGATTATGATGTGTCAGTGTGGGTTCATCAGTTGAAACAAATTTTGTACTCTGGTGGGGGTTATTGACAATGGTGGAGGATTGTGCATGTGTGGGAACAGAGGTTAATGGGAAATGTCTGTACCTTCCTCTTAAAAATTGCTATAAACCTGAAGCTGCCTTAAAAAAATAGTCTTATTTAAAAAAATAATCTATGGCCATTTGTTTAAGAGGCAATGATTAAATAAAATTCAGAAAACAACAAAAACAAATTAAACCCACAGAAAGCAAAAGGAAAGAAAATAAATCTGAAAATAATAAAATAGAAAATAAGCATATAGTGAACATTTTAAAAAATAAGACGAGGAAATTAGTAATGGGGAAATAATAGAATGCTAAGAAGTATGCACAATTAGAACAAGAAAAAGAAATGAGAAGTTACAGGACTTAAATCGTTACTTTAGTACCAGAAAAGTAAAACACTTATGTAATGACTAAGATTTTTCCAGAATTAAAGAAAAGCATTTACTGTTACATTGAAAAGCACACTGAGTCACTAGCAGGATAAATTAGAAGGATAAAAAACAAAACAAAAACAAAAAATTGAACTATTGGATTCTTTTTCACTATTGCTTCTTATACCATATTCCTTCATTCTAGTTTCATTTTCTTTTATGTTGAATATCTAGAGGGAAGATTATTAGTAGTATACTCTCATTATGTTTGAAATGTATTTAATCTCTCTTCACTATAAGTGACAGTCTATTTGGGAATGGAATTCCAACTTCAGTTATTTTCTTTAAGACTTAAAATAGATTAACCCATTGTATTTTGGTTTCTATTGCCAGTGAAAAGCTGCTGTCAGCATGACTGTCATTCAGTTATATGGAATCTGTCGCTCTTGAGTGCCTTGCAAGATGTTTCTTTATTAAGCCATGTGAGAAATTAAAAGATATAATTTAATACAAAAGAAAATTATATCTGAATATATCAGTCATAAATAAGAGGCAATGATGAAAAAGCATATATTGATCAACCTTTATAATTATCTACAGAAAACGGTAATATATATATATGTATATATGTGTGAATTAAATGCCAAAAATAATACTATAAAAGGGAAAAAGGACAAAGGGACAGTTCATGTTTCTTAAAATTATGATGTGGTTGAAGAAGAGGATAAATATATGAATTAGAATTATAAACATAAAAAGGAGACATAAATTAATGCAGATTTTTATTTGTGATTCAATAAAAACTTCAGTCATAAAGATTGGCTTGACAAATGCAGTCTCTCAGTGTAACTCAAATTCCCAGTGCAAGTTTATATGAGATTGGCAATTATTTTATAATGAATGTCAGATAATATATATATGTATATATCTCCATATACAGTGAGATGGGCCACTTTACAGTCATGAATTTGTTAAAAAAATAATTAAGTATAACAAAGGTTTCTTAACCTTGACTCTATTAACACCTCAGGCTGGACATTCTTTGTTGTGGGTCCTGGGTTACAACACGTATTATAAGGTGTTTGTAAGTGTCCCTGAACTCTACCTGTAGGATGTCAGTAGCACCCCTCAGGTTGTGACAGTCAAAATCTTCAGATAATGATGGCCATTAAAGAAGAAGAAGGAGGAGGAGGAGAATGGAAGGAGGAGGAAGAAGGAGATAACATAACAAATGTTAGTGAGAATGTAGAGACATTAGAATACTTCTACACTTCTTATGGGATGTAAAATAGTAAAGACACTTTGATCAACAGTACGGTGGTTCCTGAAAAACAGAATTACTATATGATCTAGCAATTCCACTTCTGAATATATACCAAAAGAATGGAAAGTGGGGACTTGCACAAGTATCTGCACACCCATATTGGTAAAAACACTATTCACAACAGCCAAAAGGTGGAAATAACATGTATGTCCATCGACAGATAAATGGATAAACAAAATGTGATAGGTCTCCAAAATAGAATATTATTTGGCTTAAAAAAGAAGGAGATTCAGATGGATATAACAAGAAAAAACCGGAGCTAAACATTATGCTAAGTAAAATAAGCTAGGAACAAAAGGACAATTACAGTTTGATTCTACAGGGTACTAAGAGATACTTTAAATAGTCAAATTCACGGAGTCAGGAAGTAGAATGGTGGTTTCCGGGTAGTGGGGGGGCGGGTAGTGGGGAGTTAGTGTTTAATGGGTATAAAGTGTCAATTTAGGAAGGTTAAAAAATTTTGGAGGTGGATTGTGATGATGATTGTACCAACATATGAATATTGTCAACATCATGGAATTATACACTTATAAATTATTAAAATAGAAAATTTTACATTTTAAATATTTTGTCATATAAACACCAATAAAACTTCTAGGGACCGCACTAGGAAAAAACAAACAAAAAAAACACCAGACATTGCCAAGTCCCCTAGGGGCAAGATTATGCTCCAATAAGAACCAGTAAGGTATGATAATATCAAGTATTATCAAATATGTAGAAAAAGGGAAACACAATGTTTCAGTTGCAAATTATTTCAGATTTGGACAGAGATTTGGCAATATTGGGTATATCTAAAAATACACTTACTCTACAAAATGGCAATTGTATTACCTAGTATATATCTTACAGAAACTCTCACATCTGTGCCCAAGGACAAAGGGGTCGAAGAAATGTGATCAGTGCTGTTTGTATCAAAAAAAAAAAAAAAAGTAACGACTTGAATACTAATCAACGTAACAGTTTTGAAAATATCCTAGTACATTTATGACATGGTATAAACTATATTCCTGAAAAGAAATCAGAATGTCACAACTGGTAGAAACAATACACACCAATAGCATGTAAACTTGTAGAATAATACTATACACTTTTTTACAAACAAATGTAGCAAGGATCTATAAAGAAATTTAGGTAGATGGCACATACACATTCTGGAAAGTATTTGCCTCGAATGGGGTAGGTTGAAGAGAATAATTAAGGTAGAGATCAGGGAGCATTTCAAAGCTGTTTTTATTATTTTACTTTTTAAATTTCAATGGTGGGCACACTGATACTTATATCAATCTTATACATGTCTGTACTTCTAAAATATTTACCAGATGCATTTTAAAATGACATAAAATGAAAACTATGTGAAAAAAAATCATCTCCTCATTCCTAAACTTAATGGACTGGTACAATTTTCACTTTGGTATCTATTAACTTCATGAGGAATTATACAAAGTACTGCGTTCGTTTGGGCAAATGCTATTTTATAGCTCTCCTCTCATGTTTTTAAAATAATATAAAAACAAAAGCTTTCTACATGAAATAACATTTCAATATTAAAAAATCCTATCATTGTAAATATCCCTCTCAAGTTGCATTTGTCAGTGGAGTTAACAATATATTCTTAGGCAGTCTACTTGCTTGGAAAATAATATGCTGCTCCTCCGATAGTTACTGAATTAAAATTAATTTAAATAAAAATTAAATAACAGGGGTTATTTAAAAGGGGTGACATTTCCTATGTTTTCAATCATGTAATACAAATTGCAATAGGTATTGTATCTTAAGGAAGTATAAAAAGTAAGACTGAGATAGTCATGGGAGGAGTGCATTTAACTTTTAAACTACATCAAATATTCTAATATTCTGAGGCTTCTTTTCCCCCTTTGCTCTGTGTTGTTAAAACTTGTATCTAGAACCTCAAAAAAATTGGTGGTGACTGAAAATGGAAAATAAAAACAGTAAAAAGGAGCTTTTCCCAGGTTCAAAGACTATAGAAATTCAGGCAGTGATTGCTTTTGACATGCATGACAGTTCATTATACTGTAGGTTCATAGAATAGAGTGAATTTAAACTTTGGTAGCTTGCCATATTTCCCTCATGTTGATAAATATCAATTTTAAATTTGTCAGATGAGAAGATGTCTTGTGCACTTGGTAGGAAAAGATATCCATTTATTTTTAAATATCTCTTGCTCTAATATTAGATCATAAATTACCTGACAGTTGAAGATGGGAATGCATTTTGCTGATAGAGTTCTTGGCCAGATGAAAAAATTTTATGGAGTTTTACAATTTTAAATCCTGAAAAAGAGGTCAAAGTGATTTAAATTCTGAAAGAATGCCATTGTCAGAGTGAAGAGTCTTTCATCACCTTCATATTATCTGCCAAGAATACTTAACTTTCACTCAAATTTCAACTTTTTGAATGATTTTGAAAAGTTAGTTATCTTATTAATACCAACTGGAACTAATGATAAGATAGCGTAACCAAATAATTTACTAGGTAGTGAGTTGCTCCATAAACTTAGTGAAAAGGTAAGGTAATTTATGAATACGGAAATGTATAAGCACATTTCTTCTTGTTAATTTAATTTTTCATTTGGATGGATTCAAGAAGATAAAGTGACACATTTTTCTTTGTCAGAGGTATAAAAATATCTAGCTCTCATGCACAAATGTGTAAAGAATGATCAGAGAGACAATATATACAGGTAATGAAAATGAAATAGGTGAAACATTTTACCGTAAAAGTGTGTTTTGAAATAAAGACTAAACTATTCTATACTCTCATGTTGAAAAGATTTTGTAATATAGAAGGACTAAAAAAAAAACAAAAAAGCCTACCGGTTCTGTACTTCCCACTGTAACTCAATCACATCTTGTCTGTCCTAAGTTTCAGAGTTTTAGATCTTCACCCCCCTCCCAGCAAATAATTTTCTGATCAGATAATGACTCCACATTTCTTTAAAAAAAATCTAAAAGCACAAAAGTCATCCTATAACATATTTTCACCTTGTAAAATTCGACATGAGAAGTTTACCTGTTTGCCATCATTAGGAAGACTGTATTTAATGAAAACATAGTAACACAGACACTATTTAAGTACCACCTGAGAAAAAAAAAATTAATGCTCCTAATGGACAAGATCCACTCTTCAAATGATTCAGTAGTTTCCCTACATTCACAGAGATGTCATCAATTGGTATAAAATAGAGCCCTAAGGTAAATGTCAAAATCTACTCTACCATTTCTGTGTTTCCAAATACCTACCAAAGTACAAATCAATTATGTGATAAAATAAGATTCTGTTTGACCTCCTCATATCACTGACTAGTTTTTGTAAAATTTCTCCTAAATAAAGAAAAAAGAAAAAAAATAACACAAATGAACAAAACAGAGAAAAATCACAAGTGAAAAAGATTTTTTGCTATAATATTTGCATGTTATTTTCCTTTCTACATTATTAAAATTTTTAATTGTAGTAAAATGCACATAAAATTTACTGTCGAGCCCCACATCGGGCTCTCTGCTCAGCGGAGGGCTTTCTTCTCCTTCTCTCTCTGCCTGCCTATCTGCCTACTTGCGATCTCTCTCTCTGTCAAATAAATAAATAAAAATCTTTAAAAAAAAAAATAACTGTCTTTTTGTACCTGGCTTACCTCCCTAACACAATGTCCTCAGATTCATGAATGTTGTAATATGCATCAAAATCTCCTTCCTTTTTAAGACTGAATATTCTAGTGTGTATATATGTCATATTTTATTAATTCATCTTTTGATGGACACTTGGGTTGTTTTCACTTTTTGGCTGTTGAGAATAATGTGGCAACGAACACAGCTGAACAAATATCTCCTTGAGACTCTGCTTTTAACCATTTTGGATATTCAGAAGAGAATCCTGCTGCTCCGCACGTTCTCCATACCCAGAGGCTGGGTGGGGGGGGAGTCCTACAAACCCACTGTCCCTCCTCCCAGCAGCACCTGTACTCCTACACCCCCAGACTTTGCACTCCAGCCCCCACAGCTCTACCAGACCATCACCATCAGTCTAAATCTGAACTAAAAGTCAAAGATACCTTCTTTGGAGGAAATATATACCATGAATCAAACATCATAAATAATATATCATGTTTTTATGTACATAAGTACTTGTACTTTTTTGATAAACGTTACAAATACTTTGAGGGGGATGGGAAAGGAAGGATACAAAAAGATATATTTTTCATTTTATTAAATCCTCAGTTGCTCCACATCACCCAGAAATAAAGACTCCAATCAGAAAAACTCTAATACAGCATTTTCATATGAGCAATGATTGATAGACAAAATCCAAGTAGTTAAGCTCAAAACAGACTGACCCAGAGATGCATTATGATCAAACTGTTGAAAGGCAAAGATGAAGAGAGAATTCTTGAAAGCAGCAAGGGAAGAATGACTTGTTAAGGGATCCTTAGTAAGAGTATAGATGGATTTCTCAGCAGAAACTTTGTAGGCCAGAAGTCAGTGGTACAATATATTAAAGTGCCAAAAGAAAAAACTGTCAATCAAAAATTCTACCTCTGATATAACTGCACTTCAAGAATAAGGGAAAAATTAAGACAATTTTGATAAATAAAAGCTACATGGCAATTCAAAGCCATTCAAAAATGTGAAGTTCTCTAATAATAAAGGTAAACACATAGACCAGCAGTATTATTGCAATTTTGATTTGTAGTTCCACTTTTTATTGTTTATAGGATTTAAAGGAAAAAACATAAAATATTTATAAATCAGTGCTAATTGATACACAATATATAAAGATAAAAGTTATAACAATAATACCATAAAGGGGGAGAGGAGCTAAAAAAATAGTAGAAATTGCTGTAACTTTAGAATACTCTACGTAGCCACCAATGCTAAAGACGAAGAGAATATCCATAGAATATATAAAAAAGAAAATGAGAACATGTCACTACAAAAAAAACAAAACAAAACAAAACAAAAAAACACAACCAAACACAAAGTTAGTCAGTATGAAAGGGAATGAGAGACATAAAGCTCTAAGATACAGAAAAGAAATAAAATGGCAATACCTAGGTCCTTACATATCAATAATCATTCCAAATGAATTAAACTCCTAAATCATTACTCATTATTATAAATAGTATAAACTCCTGAATAAAAAGACAGATTGTCAGAAAGGATTATAAAAATAGAATCCGTTTATTTGATGTCTACAAAAGACTTACCTTAGTTCTAAGGACATGCATAGGTTGAAAGTGAAAGGGTGAAAAAAAAAATATTCCATGTAAATATTAACCAGAAGAGAGCAGCTATAGAGGAGCCAGAGAGGGAAGGACTGTAGAGGCTTCCAGGACCGCCCCTGAACAAATTACCAGAGAGTAAACTTTGCAAACTCAGAACATTATCTGGAGTGGCCAGAGCTGATGTCTTTGAGTGGTGATTGTTGCTTGAAACTCTTTAGGATGTAATGAAACACTCTAGAGATTTGTCAACTCTTTTAAGTCTATAATATAGTCTTTTTTTTTTTTAAGATTTTATTTATTTATTTGACAGAGAGAGAGAGAGATTACAAGTAGGCAGAGAGGCAGGCAGAGAGAGAGGAGGAAGCAGGCTCCCTGCTGAGCAGAGGGCCTGATGAGGGGCTTGATCCCAGGACCCTGAGATCATGACCTGAGCTGAAGGCAGAGGCTTCAACCCACTGAGCCACCCAGGTGCCCTGAGTCTATAATATAGTCTTACATCAAATCCTCATCTTTAAAAGTAATTATAGATACATCCATATATTTACTCTCAATAGAAGTTCACTCTCCATCCCATTCAGATGTTGTCAGTTCCTATAATAAAAGAATACAATCCATCCATTATTTCATCAGCAAGTAGTTTCTGTTCTCTCCTCACCTTGCCTGAGGCTGCCTGCAATCCACTAGAGGCCAATTATTAACTCTTCAGAAAAGAAACATCTAAGAAATGTAGCCTTAGAACTTCAAAATAGAGTTGTGCCAAGGATTCTAAGAATCGGGATCTCCAGCACTCTGTCATTACAAAAGAATTCTTGACTGGCAGACGAGAAACTCAAAGGCAGCAAAACAAGCAGACGATTTTGAGTGTTAGCCTACTGACCCCAAAGTGTCAGACAAGAATTAATGATACAAAACTGAGTGAGAGGTATCAGAAATTGTTTACTTTGTTTTCTTTGGGTTGTGTTGGACACTTCTTTTGAAATTCTATGTATTGTTTTATATCATGAAGTATTATTCTTTAGTCTGGGTTTATTTACAACTCTCAGTTTAACAGGACACTTGGAAAAGAATCCTTGAAATCATAGTTTTAATAATCCTTAGTCTATTTATTTGCTCTTGTTGCTGCCGCAAATACGCTTCAATAATCTACTCTTGGAGAGATGATACAAAGCACTATTGATACAAAGTACCAGTTTCAAATTGTAAAGAACAGAAGATCCTAGCCCAGAAAGTAGCAGAAAGTAGACAGGGTTTATCTGTACCAAAAATAAAATGTAATGAACTATTTAGAAAAGCTAGTAAAATTTGGAAGAATTCCAAAATGATTTACCCAATATAGTGAAACTGCATCTTTTATTGACCTAGATATGAATCAGAGTCCAGTACTGATTACAAAGTCATAAATAAGACCAGTTTTATGCAAGCGTCATTGGCTCTAAAATTACCCTCAGATATATTGTAATACAGACTATCTCAAGTATTAGAAGACAGGTGTTCACAAACTAGCCTGTTTGTCTCATTCCAGGGAAAGGAGCCTCAGATATATCCCGTTGGGTATCATCTCCCTGCCTTCCTGCCTGTCAGAGTTTCATAAATAAAGATTCTGAATGTTGCTTTTTGTTTTTAAGTTCTCTACTCCTGCCTAGGATTACTTCTGTTTGCATTAAAACTTTACTTGCTTTTGCTAAATTGTTATGTGCTTTTACTTAAATTGAAAGTGTCAAAAAAATGTGTCAAGTGGAAGACTGGCCACATCATAATATATTTTAAGATTGAAATTCTAAGACTTTTCTTAAAAAATAATCATTTCTTAAAATTGTGCTTGCATATACACCAAAAGTTAGTGAAAAACATTAATTCGTTTACCTAATTGGTAGTAATACTTACATCCACGTTCTCAACTAGTAGACAATGACAAAGGATTAGTATTTTTTTCCAAAAAATACATGCTGTGTTGACCATATTTACAGTACACAGATCAACAGTCATTTTGGATAAATTTAGATTTTAAGTTGCTTGTATAACTAAAATACATGCAATTTATAATGCACAAAGTGTATGTCTTTCATAGATTTACAAATGAAATATTTTGATGATAGAACTTTTTAAAACTGCATACACGATTTCTTTTCATAGAAACATACATTAATTTTATTGAAAAACAATTAATTTATAGTTTTAGTTCTTTTCTCAGTTCATTAATTTTTTTATATACCCATCATGGTTCTTAAACTCGTTTATCTAATAAAAGCATTTAATTTGAACTTCTTTGTAAAAACATGTTTTTACATAAATATACACAAAATGCTCTTCCCTTCAAAAATTGTATGCTCTTTTCCGCTTTGTTTAAATTTAAAAAATATCCAGAGAGGGAAATAAACCATAAGAGACTCTTAACTATAAAGAATAAACTGAGGGTTAATAGAGGAAGGTGGTTGTGGGTAGGGGGATGGGCTAGATGGGGGATGGGTATTAAGGAGGGCACTTTTTGTGATGAGCACTGGCGTTGTATGCCTGCAAGTGATGAACTACTGAATTCTACTCCAGAAACCAATATTGCACTGTATGTTAACTAAGTAAAATTTAAATTAAAAAGAAACAAAAATAAAAAATTTTATACTGGTCATGTATCATATTTATAGTTCTTATAAAAATAGGGAGCCAAGGAGATTTTATTTTAACTTCATTATAGAAAATAGAATCCAATCGTGATAATAAATACTATTTGTTACTGTGACTTAAATTTAGGAGCATGTAAGGATTGGTGCAAATGATGGGAAAATAGAGAGCATGAGCCATGTCTAGAGAACATGGTCACTCATTGCTAGGGTTTCACTGATTCTTGTCTTTCAGTAGGAATTCAGACCTACTGTTGCTAGATACATCACTTTCTTCAAGAGCATTGTATAATTTTGTTTTATATGGGATGAACTAGTTTTAAAATAATAATAATTTGATTCCAAAGTATACATAACTCCAAACTATCAGTAAAAGAGCTTACATATATGAAACCAAGAATAATCTTACCCCCTTTGGTGTAGCTATTTTTAAAATCCCAATGAATCAGGTGTACTAGGAAGGGAAACCTCAAGCACTATTCTGTTTTCAGTGGTATTATGACTATTTGATGGCACCGAACTTGTAACATGGCAAGATCCAAGTCCATGAAGCAGATATCATTCTCCTGAGACATTTTCTGGCTAACAGAGGATTCCTGTATTGAATGTAGATCCTCCAATATAATTAAGGGACAGCATAAATTAGGCTAATAAATAGGTAAGAACCAAGTCTAGGCTGTAACCGAACTCATAAAATACATTTCAATTTATTTAGAGTCAGAAGAAAGAAATCACAGCAGGGGGCCTGTGATTCATTTCTCTTCAGATTATTAAAAGAATATTCCAGTAGAAAATAAGCCAGCAGTAGATGTAGTAGATGTGGTCTAATCTCCTTGTAAACTACTGATCATAGATCTTTTAGTAAATAGATTAATGGTATTTCCTAGAACAAATTACTAACTGTGTGTCGCTCTCAGTAGAATGATCTAGTTCACTACTGGTGATAGTACACAAACCTGGAATCTATGGATTTATAAAGCATGGCTCTTTGATCAATGTCATGTAAACTGCACAGTTCTCTGGGAGACAAAATAAAGACATCTCAAAACTTAAGTGTTCTCTGCAGTGTAAGATTATCCACCTAGCTCATTTAGAGGATTCATCTACTCCAAGTCAGAAAGCATGTGTCTGATAGGAAACAGAAGGATCTGGGAAACTGTCCTGTTTTTGTCATCGTTGTTTGCTTTGGTTTTGTTGTTTCTACCAAACCTCTTATTGTTTGACTCTGCCCCTGGGTTCTCTGTATGCATGAAATTGTTAAAAAGGCTAGATTCTAAGATTAAGGTCTCTGATTCATGTGAGTTTTAATCTGACAATTAAATTGTTCATGTTAGCACAGTGAGAACTTTCCCTTGTGGCTCAGAGCTTATGGATATAACTACATGTTTAAATCACTGAAGTTACATCATATATATATATATATATATATATATATATATATATATATATATTTTCCTCTGATTTCTTACTTAATTTAATTCCTAATTAGGTGAGACATGATGGCTGTAAGCTTATATAGTGAAACATTAAAAATAAGATTGTGCACCTTAAAAAATGAAGAAAAATTAGATATCTGATATAGAGTAGGATTTGAACATGGAGAGATAAAAATCCCTGCTCAAAACCATACACTCTCCCCTTTAGAAGAATATAACAACTGATTTTTGAAAGCTAAGGAAAATAAAAACAGTAGATCTTTGGGGTACCTGGCAGCTCAGTCAGCTAACCATCTGCCTTCTGCTCTGATC
>LNAC01000038.1:7557181-7631288 GCA_002007465.1 Ailurus styani
ACAGGATCAATTGTTAACTTAAGGGTAGAAATTTTGTTAATAGTAGAGTTATTTCATCAAAATGACAAAATTGCATTTTGTCATTTAGAACATGCTCTAAAGCGAATGTTCCAATGTGTTGTCTGTGAGTGTGTGTGCATTTGTGTGTGGATGAGGGTCTGGGCTGAATCACATCCTTAAATCAAATGGGACAATTTAAGCTTAAAGTCAGTAGTGTTTACTAGCTTTTGAAATGAGAAGGATTGTATTCATCTTTCATCATATTAAAAGTATTCATCTGATTAAGGAGTTCTTAGTGCTAATGAACTTGTTGTCTTAGAAAATCTGAAGTAGTAAAAGATCACAGAGCATATGGTCATTATACAATGATTTACATTCCATAAAACTTAGAAATGAGTTGTTAAAAGTAATCAATATCTTCGGTGAAGGACTCTGAAATTACGAGATTTTAGTTCCAAACGTTTTGTTTTAGACAACACAGGAATAAAATAAAGTAAAACTGAGGAGAAAACTATTTCATCCATCATTCAAGTAACAGAAGTTTTATTTAAAGAAAAATAGGACTTTTAACTTCTCCTAACATACCAGGAATTACAAATTATGGTAGATACATTTATAAGTAAAGTAGATAAGTTAGCAAACCATATCTCTACTCTTAACTAATTTGACATATTTCTGAAGTTTCTATGAAGTATTTTACAAGGTTATTGTGTGAAAAAAATAAAAAAATGTATTGCAAGCAATGTTTAAGGGATATGTACTACTTAATTATTCCAACTGTACATACATATAAATTACATGGACCTTTTCAATGAACTTAACAAAAGACTTAATAAAAATATTTTAAAGCTTTCTGTTTCTTATTAACAAACATTAAGTAGCCTGCCATGTAAGGTAACCACACAGATGTTCTGAGGTAATTAATTTTAAGAAGCTATTAACAAATAAAGTGCCTATTCATTTTCAAGTAACCATTAACTACTTAATGGAAGAGTAATAAATTTAAGACATTAAAGTAAATCTCTCTAAAATTGGACAATTCATTATAATTACCTTTATATAAGCTTTTTGATATTAAAGGGTAAATTACATTCTTATAAGCTATTTTCTATTTTTCTCCAATTGAAAAATAATTAACATCAAATTGAAAACAAAATAATAATAAAAGATAATAGTAATAATAAAAAATATTTACTGGGTTGTTATATGCCTGGCACTATAAATACCGTTCATGTATTATCTTTGCAATCATTACTCTCTCTGAAGAGCTATTATCCTAGTAACAACAAAGAGCACAAGTACATGTATTATATTATTTAGTCTTCAGAAACTCTATATAATAGGCAGTATTATTTTGCTGATTTTATTATTTTTGTGTATGTGATAATTTATTTTTTCATTTATTGAAGTATAATAAACACAGTGTTATTTTAGTTTCAGGTGTACAATATAATTATTCAACAGTTCTAGACATTACTCAGTGCTCATCACAAAAAGTACACTCTTAATCCCCTTCACCTATTTTGTCCACCCTCCCACCCACCTGCCCTCTGGCAACCATCATTTTATTCTATTTAATAGTCTGTTTTTGAGATGGGGTCAGGAAGGAGACAAACCATAAGAAACTCTTAATCTCACGAAACAAACTGAGGGTTACTGGGGGGTGGGAGGGTAGGGATAGGGTGACTGGGTTAAGGACATTGGGGAGGGTTTGTGCTATGGTGAGTGCTGTGAAATGGGTAAGCCTGATGATTCACAGACCTGTACCCCGGGACAAATACTACATTATATGTTAATAAAAAAAAGAGTCTGTTTTTGGGGGGCACCTGGGTGGCGTAGTCTGTTAAGTATCTGACTCTTGATTTCAGCTCAGGTCTTGATCTCAAGGTAGTGAATTTAAGCCCTGAATTGGGCTCCACACACAATTAAAAAATTTTAAAAAATAGACTGTTTTTTTCTTTCTCTCTTTTTTCTTTTTTTTTTCAAAGATTTTATTTATTTATTTGACACAGAGAGAGAGATTACAAGNTAAAAAATAGACTGTTTTTTTCTTTCTCTCTTTTTTCTTTTTTTTTTTCAAAGATTTTATTTATTTATTTGACACAGAGAGAGAGATTACAAGTAGGCAGAGAGGCAGGCAGAGAGAGAGAGGAGGAAGCAGGCTCCCTGCAGAGCAGAGAGCCCGATGTGGGCCTCGGATCCCAGGACCCTGAGATCATGACCTGAGCTGAAGGCAGAGGCTTTAACCCACTGAGCCACCCAGGTGCCCTCTTTTTTTTTCCTTTGTTCATTTGTTTTGTTTCTTACATTCCACATACGAATGAAATTATATGACATTTGTCTTTCTCTGGCTGACTTATTTCATTCAGTTAGCATTATGTTCTCTAGGTCCATCCATGTCATTGCAATTGGCAAGATCTCATTTCTTTTTATGGGTCAGTAATAGTCCATTTCTATATTTACAAAATCTGCTTAATCTATCCATCTACTGATGGACAATTGGGTTGCTACCACATCTTGGCTATTATAAATAATGTTTCAATGAACATAGTTCCATGTATATCCTTCCAAATTAGTCTTTTCATTTTCTTGGATAAATACTCAGTAGTAGAATTACTAGATCATATGGTAATTCTATCCTCAGATAAGAGAAGCAAAAGTGTAAACAAATGAACTACTGAGATTACACAAAAATAAAAAGGTTTTTGGGCACCTGGATGGCTCAGTGGGTTAAAGCTTCTGCCTTCGGCTCAGGTCATGATCTCAGGGTCTTGGTCTTGGGATCGAGCCCCATGTCAGGCTGCCTGCTCAGCAGGGAGCCTGCTTCCTCTTCTCCCTCTGCCTGCCTCTCTGCCTACTTGTAATCTCTGTCTCTCTGTCAAATAAATTAAAAAAAAATCTTTAAAAAAGATAAGTAAAAAATAAAAAAATAAAAAGGTTTTGCACAGTAAAGGAATCCATCAACAAAACTAAAAGGCAACCTACTGAATGGAAGAAGATACTTGTAAATGGTATATCTGATAAGGGGTTAATTATCCAAAATATATAAAGAACTTATACAATTCAATACCAAATAATTAATTAATTAATTAAAATGGACAAAGAACCCTGAATACACTTTTTTTTTCAAAGAAGACATACAAATGGCAACTAGACACATGAAAAGATGCTCAACATCACTAATCATCAGGGAAATGCAAATCAAAACCATGATGAAATATCACTTTACACCTGTCAGAAGAGCTAGAATCAAAAAGACAAGAAACAACAAGTGTTGGTGAGCATGTGGAAAAAAAGAAACCCTTATACACTGTTGGTGGATACGCAAATTGGTTCAGCCACTGTGGAAAAAAGTATAGAGGGTCCTCAAAATACTATTTTGGTCATCTTAGAGATGAGTAAATTTTTTCTATAAGAAGTTAAGCAAATTGTCCAAGGACACACAACTTACAATATTAACTCACACTGTCTGAAATGTATGTCTGAAATGAATGTGCTTAATCACACAATTATACAACCTCAAAGGAATGAAACAATACCTATCCAAAACAAACAAGAGCACTAAAGACCTTTTGATAACCAGCAAGCCAAAGAAATAAATTTGATAACCAGTAAGCCAAAAAGATGGAAACTCCATTTTTATTTTGCTTGGTTTTTAAAAAAAATATGTTTTTCCAAATGTTTGACATATTTAAAAAAAACAAGTTAACATTCATGTTATTGACATAGTTACCAGTCAAGTATTAAAGATATATGGCCAAAAGCACTCTGAAATGCTTTACTTACATATTCACATGAGAGATGAAAAGATGACAGGGCTAGAGTTTCCCTTGTTTCATTACTATAATCAATATTAAAAAGGGCAAGAATAGCTGATTTTTACTTAATCCTGTTGTATTAGTTTCTTAGGGCTGATGTAAAAATTTACTATATAAACTGGGTGGCTTAGGAGAACAAAATTTTTTTCTCTCACTGATTGTTAGGTCAGAGGCGAAAATGAAGTTCTCACAAGGGTAACACTTCCTCTAAAGTCTCTGGGGGAGAAGTCGGCTCCTTGGCTCTCCGAATTTCTGGCTTCAGATGTTCTGTGGTTCTGAGTAACTCGAATCTCTGCACCCATCTTCCCACAGTTATCTCCTCTCTGTGCCTCTCACAAGGATGACTGTGACTGGGTTTAGGGCCTATCCTAAACTTAAGATAATGACAACTTGAGATCTGTAACGTATTTGTATCTATAAAGCCCCCTTTCCAAAAAAAAAGCACATTCACAGGTTCTGGGAGTTAGAAGTTGCACATATCTTTCTGTGGGGGACACAATCCAACCCACCATATTTGTTTTCACAAGAAAGACTGCTCTGCTAATGGTTGGTTTCCCTTTTATTTACAGCCAGGATAAAAGATTTCCAAATAAGTTTCTCTCCATTTTCTGAAAGTTCCAAGAAACCCTAAGCCTTATTCGGTTCTAAAACAAGTAGTGTTGAATCTTTTTTTTTTTTTTTTCTCATTGTGCTTAAATTTGAACTCAGACATATGTCTTTTGATACTAGGGAATACCATTATCGCTTGCAGAGATTATCACTTGTGTAGAAAGACTATGAACTTACTAACCGGAAAGTGCCTTGCAGGAGGTATGGAGGGGACGCCTTCATAACTAGTTCTGCTGAGGTTTTGTAGAATCAAACATCTGGCTAAGGCTAGGGTCCCAGTCAGGCTATTATGGCTCAAATCCTGTGCTGCCATTTTCTCGCTATTGATCTTGGGTAACTTACTTAATCAATGTATCTAGGAAAGGTTTTCTCATCAGGCAATGCTAGGGCTCCTAATTGTGGAAGACTGCAATCATTCAGGGTGAGTCTTGCCCTCTTCCCATGGTTTTCACTGGACAACATTTGTTTTTGTCCCACTAGAAAACCTTAACCGGCACCACATTAAAAGCCAAGAGACAAAGTGACCATATTTTCATGCTCATATTCCTCCGAAGCTCCATGTCTCCTCGCTATCAACTGGCTACATATATATGAGTATTGAATTGGTGGGTCTCTCCTCTAGCAAACCACAAAAATGGTGTCAGGAGTAAGGAGCTCCTTGTCTACTTGCATTTGCATGAGGAAGAGGTTATTCAAGATATCACTTACAATAGAGAAGGAAAATTTGCTTTAAAGTAATTTCCTGTTTCCAACAATATATTTAAAACTACTAACACATTTTCAGTGCAGTGTTCTTAAAACTACAGGTAACTTTCTGTTATACACACATATATATTTGAAAAATGAGAAACAAGATAAATGATTAAAAGAATTCCTATAGGTAGCTGGGTCTTACTGCATTTTCATTTTGTCTGTATTTATATTTTAATTTAGGATGGATTACAAATATCTAAAAATGTGTAATACATGTTTATATATATGTACACTCTAGGGTAAAGACTGAATTTGCTCATAGTTATGAAAGTAACCAATGAATATTTTATTTAACTATATGCACTTAGCAAACTAGCATTGGAAATCTTTTCTGTTTTCTTCATTTTTCCACTCCAATTTATTCACTGACTTGCTATACATTTAAATTTATATTTATATTCCATGCTTAAAGCATTTCAGTGGTTCCAAACATACTTAAAAACTAAAGTAGTCTACATTTTTTAAATTTCAAGAAACTTCCCACTTTGTTTCTTATATAAACAATATTCACAGTATATATATAAAATATCCATTACTTCTATATTGTTATATACATTAATATTATATTGTAATGTATAAAATATGTAAAAATATAATATTTAAATTCACATTTTATTAACATACTCCTCTTACTTTTAATCCTCCAAACTTTTAACTAATTCCTCTTTATATTACCAACAGTAATTTATTTTTCAAAATCAGCTCACATCCTAGTTATAATGACCTATTGATTATCACAACCAAAAATGAATTATTAACTTATATTTAGATTTTGTTAAGGACAATATAAATACTTCAATTTGTTAAAAAATATTCTTTAATTATTTTAGTATGTTTTTCTATAGCTTAATTTCTCAAATAAATTGAAAATTTCTTCAGAAAAGCAGTCATATTTTATAATTCCTTTTTGTTTCTCCTATAGAAAATACCATTATAAACTTAAGAGGTCATTAAAACAAATTAAATTACTTAGTTAAACTTATTAAACTTGTTAGTCAAATTTAATAATATGTAATTAAAAGTTCATTAGTACTTTAGAGGGAAGAATATAATACTCTTGAATTAAAGAAATCAATGTTACAAATTAAAAACATTACTATTTTCAAAAAATAAATAAATAAAAACATTACTATTTTCATCTAAAGAAATGGATTATTCCTTGGAAAGTTGTAACCATCAAAGCCAACGCTACCTATTTGCCTGGGTTCAATTGGCCGGGTTTAAACTTGGCTTTCTTTTGTGAGTTTTCAAAAATAAAAATTGAAAAATAATAGAATATTGGTTGACAGACTTAAAATATGCTATAAACATGTGTGCCCATGTTGGGGGGATAAACTAAAGTTCACAGTGCTGTTTTTAGTAATAGCCTTTGAGTAGTTGGGAAGACTTCTCATGGTATCCAGGTATAATATATTTCAGAGCCACCAGGTAAGCATGAGAGAAAACTGCCCTTAATTGTCTGAGGTATGCTAGCAAATGGCTGTCTATTAACATATGCAGTTTGATAAAAAAATAATAATTTACATTAAAATATACATTATAATATATAATTATACTTTATACTATACTTAACTATACTTATATATAATTATAATTATACTATATTTATTATATAAATATATATTATATATAATATACTTAATTATATTATAATTATACTTTGATTTTGATGGAAAGAAATAGTGCTATTTCTGACCCTAAATCTGAATTTTCTGTAGGCTCCCTATAAATCACTGGTAAAGACTATAATACCTTGCTCAAGGACCTGCCCATATTTGTGAAACATTTTGTCAAATATCTTTGGGAGTCCAATTTAAAATCTAGCTAAAATATTTTGATTGAATTCAGCATCAAGTGCAATTAGATACGCAAATGAAGATAGTTCTAAGTTTCAGGAACATACCTAGGTTTTATAATGTCATGCTTATTTCTTCTTAGTTTAGAAAACTCATTATGTAATATTTATACTTATATTATATGGTTATATATTTCCATGAAATCCACTTTTACTGTATAAGCTAATTTAATTAGTATAGTGACTAATTTCCTTATAGCTATATTCTTTAGGCTTCTGTCTTTTCTTTTCTTTCTTTTTTTTTTTTTTAAAGATTGTATTTATTTATTTGACACGGAGAGAGAGATTACAAGTAGGCAGAGAGGCAGGTAGAGAGAGAAGGATCCCTGCTGAGCAGAGAGCCCTATGTGGGCCTCGATCCCAGGATCCTGAGATCATGACCTGAGCAGAAGGCAGAGGCTTTAACCCACTGAGCCACCCAGGCGCCCAGGTTTCTGTCTTTTCTAATGATAACAAGCAATTCACATGTAATGTTCTTAGTTAAAGAACTTTCAGAATCTAAGATCAATTTTTTGTGAAACCTGAAGTTAATTTTAATCCAGAGTTCTGTAATTTATTCATCTTTTAAAAGATATTTATTTATTTGAAAGAGAGAGAGAGAATAAGAGAGGTGCACGAGAGTGGGGTGAGGGGCAGAAAGAGAAGGAGACTCCCTGCTGAACAGGGAGCCTGATGTGGGACCTGATCCCGGGACTCTGGGATCATGACCTGAGCCAAAGGCAGATGCTTAACTGACTGAGCCACCCAGGTGCCCCAATTTATTCATTATTAACAGACATTAATACATTGGGTAAATATTCTAATTTTCAAATCAGTGATTCAAAGTGTTTCTGCTGCACTAGAATGATGCAGATAAACTTTGAATCTTAACACTCTTGATTTCATGGATGGTTTAGATATGTTTTAAGTTCAAATGTTTAGAAAATCTCTGAGTAATAAATCTACAGATATATTCCCTGTGAAATGCTGCAGACTTTTAATGTTTACAAATGTATTTAATAGTGAATTTATACTTCTGCATTGATCATTTGTAAGTACACTGAAGAATTAAATATTTAGGATTCAGGTATATTTTAGAAATAGAATCTGAGATATGAAAGAATGTTTAATTGTGAATTTCATTATTTTTTAAGTTTTTACTTTAATTCCAGTTAACATACAGTGTTATGTCATTTTCAAGTGTAAAATATAGAAATTTCATTATTTGTAAATAAGATTTCATGATTATTCTTCCTTCTCCACTAGAATTCATTATTAATTGGATTTCCCCTTAAATTATTATTTTTTCTTAAACTCCTAGAAAAGCTTTTCTTTGAGAAAATGTGGCTGTCAATACTTCAGCTTCATGTGGTACTATAAATATAATGCAAATTGAGTATCTTTTTAGTGTTTTTTTTAATATAACTGGAAATCAAAGAAGAAAGAGACGTGGAAAGTCATCTCAGCAAACAGTACTTAAGAAATTATGTATTTGATGGATCACCCACAAAATTGTGTCCATATTCAATTAATAATCTTATCACGAATAAAGTCAATTTATTATATAAATATAAGGCATGACATACTTATTTTATGTTTTTTTCTAACCATCTAAGATAAACTTACTGAGATTAAACAAACATCCTCATGTCAATTATGTGATTAAGATATCATGCTATAGTCCTTATTTCTAATTGTTTCTGGCAAATTAAAGATACCCACATTTCTGACATTCCTTCCATCAAGAGACTGGGCCTATGTCTTACACAAATTCTATTTCTGAGATATACTTCCAAAGAAATGAAGTTAATGTAATGAAACACGGCAAATGGTTGTCATAATTTGGGCAACTATAACAAAATACCACAACCTGGGTGGTTTATTAACAACAGAATTTATTTCTCACAGTTCTGGAAGTCTGAGATCAAGCTACCAACATGGTTGGGTCCTCAGAAGAGCCCTTTCCTGGTGGTTGCAGGCAGCTGACTTTTGTTGTATCCTTACATGATAGAACAGAGTTATATAGCGATATGTCCTCTTCTTAAAAGGGCACTAATAAATTCATGACACTCAATGGCCATGCTTTCAAATACTACCGTACTGGGATAAATGTTTCAACACTTGAATTTTGGGAGTACACAAACATTCAGTCCATTGAAATGATACTAAAGAAGTTCAAGGTTGAAGAGCAAGCTGACCAATCATATACTGCTGGTGGAAATGCTCAATCACACACACTCTTTGCCATTAACTACTAAAACATAATATACACGTAATCTATGATACAACAATTCCATGTCTAGTATATACCCAAAAAGTAGTGCAAACTATGTTTACAAAAATTATGTATAAAAATTTTCATCACAACATCATTTATAACAGTCAAAAACTGAAAAAATTCCAGACAACAACAGAATGGGTAAATTACGGTATGATCACATAGTAGAATATTATGCAACACTGAAAATGAATTATCTATTACCACAGACAACGGTATGACCAGGTCTCACAAATACAAGAGAGTAAAATAAATACTGAAGTGTATAAATGTATATAAAATTCAAAAATAGGCAAAACAAGTACATGGTTTAAGAAATCAGAATAGTTGTTACCCTTACAGGGGTATGGAGACTAAAAAGGAAGTCAGGGGACTTCTGGATCATTGAGAATGTTTATAAATTTGCATACTGTTTACATGAGTAGTTTTTGAAGATTCAGCAAGCTGCATACTCACATGTGTCTTTTAATATTGATACTATGATTGTTATGTTTCAATCACTTTTTTAATTTATGTTATACGGTCTCCAGTTCCTTTACTTCTCCTGGAATAATTCAAATATAACTCATAGATATTTATTCACCTTCAATTCCAGAAGGTGGGGCACCTGGGTAGCTCAGTTGGTTATGGATCCAGCTCTTGATTTCCGCTCAGGTTATGATCTCAGGGTCATGAGATCAAACCCCGTGTTGGGCTCTGCACTTGGTGCAGAGTCTGTTTGTCCTGTCCACTACCCCTGCTTGCATGCATGATCTCTCTCTCTCTCTAAAACAAACAAGCAAACAAACAAAATCCTTTTAAAGAATTCCAGAAGGCAATATCTGTTCAAATATGACTTATTAACCATCTATTTTATAGCTCTCAGTTGCAGGAGAAAAAGAAAAAAATCTAAGAAAAAGACAAAATCTGTTTCAACAACTATTTCAAAAAGATTTCCTGCATTTCTAAAAAATGAGTAGCAATGATAATAATAGTAGAGTGATGGTTAGTATTTATTAAGCTGTAATAGTTGGTGGGTATTATTTTATGTTCTTTATATCAGTTAGCTCATAATTCTCAAAAGAACTCAAAATAGTTGATATTAAGAAATTTTTATCATAAAAATCATATTTGGGGTAACATGCTACCAAAAAATTATTTTACATTTGTTTTGAATTACCCATTTATATCTTCATTTTCATTATGTCAGTAGGTGGTTCATGGTATAAATTTATGATATACTGTGGTTGTTACTTGGTTGATTTTAGGGACAATCTCCAGTGTTTCCGAATGCATTAAAGTGATTCAGGATAAGCTTCCCCACACATGAAGTACAAGAAGTGAATTAATTAGATGGAAGTGTTGGAATGCTAGCTAACCTCTAAGAAGGCCTTAAATGATACCCATCTTCTAGTGTCCTTTCTCTTTTCTTGAGTATGAAGTGAACTTATTAACTTGTAACAGATGGAATATGGCAGAAGGGATGGAATTAGACTGTAGCTTCTTTTGGGGGTACATGATACACCTTTGGATATTTTCTTTCTTGCTGTTTCTTAGCTTGCTTACCCTAGGGGAAATCATACCCCATGTTACAAGGCATCCAAGTTAAGAAGCCCATGTGGCAAGAAAACAAGGCCTGACAAAATCACATGGATAGACATGGACTCAGATCACTGCCCATCTCTGCAACTGAATTTCCAGATAAAACCACAACCCCAAGCAACAACTTGTCAGTAAAGTAACTACATGAAAGAACTATGGCAAAGACATCCAGTTAAGCTGCACCTGATTCTTGACCCTACATCACACAAATGGTGAAAAACAAAGATTTTCTGGAAATCTGTTATATAATTATATGTAACCGATATAGATTTTGGTACCAATAAGTATCAGTAACAAACAGCTAAAATATGGAAGTGGATTTGGGAGGAAGCAATAAACTTTTAGAAAAGAGTTTGCAAAAAAGTAAGATGCCTAGAACGCACCATGGATGGAGCAATGAAGTTTTAGAAAAGTGTCTGCAAAAATATAAGATGCCTAGAACACACCATGGAATTTGAGACTTGAAGAAGTTGCTGGTGAGTGCTTAAAAGACAGTGACACCTATCTTACTGAAATGGTAGAAATGGGTATTCTTGTTAAGTAGTGGCATAACATTTAAATGGAGTATAACGAAAGTGCTTAATGAACTGTATCTACCTAATATTTTAACCAGAGTCTTGAAGATGTCACCTGACGTCTTGTGAGAGTAGAGATAAATTGAAGAAAAAACTATTAAACAAAATTTCAAGAATTTTGAAAATCCTCAGCCCCTTCAAAGGTATTTGATACTAAAATAAAGAAAAAACTTCCAACAAATGACTTCCAAGCAAAATTCACATCCAGGATTCTATATTAAAAACATGGTCTAGATATGAGGTCAAAGACAAAGACCCTTAGAGATTTTAAATGTAAACATCATAGGCCCTCTCAATTAAATAGTAGGGCTTCTAAGAAAAATAAGCACATTGTCCGTCAGGAGAAGGCCAAAGTAGAAAGTTGTTTATCTTGAAGAATCTGCAGGTGAGGCTTTTGTCTAACTGAGTAGGCTCCAAGAAGATTCCCAGAAGATCCACACATCTCCTAAATGAGTTACATAAGCAGAAACATCACCAGCATTTACTTAGGAAAGACAGAAACATTCCAGAATCAAGAAAGTCCTTTGGATGCTCTCAGTCATACTGGCTGGAAGCAGGCTGAAATGGCTATTTAGCAGCACACACAAGCAAGAAGCATGGACAAGGAAGGATAACTCAGAAGGCAGAAGATTCCAAAGGGTGACCCAAAAGCAATGGAGAATGATTCCGGGGACTTGTAACCTAATCAGGAAACTTCTAAAATTTGCCTAACTATAGAGCAAAACTGATTAAGGGACAGTGACTCCTTTGTTCTTCCAACTGTTCCCATTTTTAAACAAGAATGTCTATAGTGGTTATCCTCTGTCTATCCCATCATTACTACTGAGTGTGTGTGAGAAGCAGGTAACTTGCCTCCTTAATTGCATAGGTAGAGATCAAGTAGAACAGTATTTAAGAAGTACTTAAGGAACCAGGGAGCCTCCTTCATACCTGGACCTAATAGAGAAAATAAGATTCTAGATTTTAAGCAGATGCTTTCTAAAAACCTTTGAAAGGTGTGAATGTATTCTGCATAAAGGAAGGACATGAATCCTGGGTGCCAGAGGACATGGTAGGTTTTCTCAAAAATGGCCCTCAGTTCTCTCACCTGATATTTACAGCCTTGTGTAATTATACCCCCCCCTTTTTTTAAAGATTTTATTTATTTATTTGACAGAGAGAGAGAGAGATCACAAGTAGGCAGAGAGGCAGGCAGAGAAAGGGGGAAGCAGTCTCTCTGCAGAGAGCCCGATGCGGGGCTCGATCCCAGGACCCTGGGATCATGACCTGAGCCGAAGGCAGAGACTTAACCCACTGAGCCACCCAGGTGCCCCAATACCCCTTTATTTTTATTCAGATATTGAACATGCATATGCTGTCATCTTAGTAATAGAGGATACTGGACAAAGTTGGAAAGATTTGAGAAGATAGGAAAAAATAAGGAAAGGAAAGAAAATAAGTGGAAAGTTTATCCATATATTTACCGTAAGAAGATGTTTTATGCATTGCCTGGCATTCAGTTAGGTGTCATTTTCTCTGTTTTAAAATTGTCATAACACACTCACAAAATGGTGTTAAACATTTCATATTTCATCAAATTTCAGGCAATCGTGTGTAATTGTAAGAAATTCCATAGATACCATTATAGTGCATAATGATTTACTTTCTATAGTTAAAATTTTATTTATATATAGATAAGAGATGCAAACTCAAAATAGCATTATTTGGCCTAATGCTATTAATATATTGATACTTTGGATTTCAATCAATCCCTTATCACTAAGTACATAAGAATCTATGAAATTATTCAATTAGGAAATTATTGTTAGAACATAATTATGAGGGCGCCTGGGTGGCTCAGTGGGTTAAAGCCTCTGCTTTCAGCTCAGGTCATGATCTCAGCGTCCTGGGATCGAGGCCCGCATCGCATCGGGCTCTCTGCTCTGCAGGGAGCCTGCTTTCTCCTCTCCCTGTCTCTCTGCCTGCCTCTCTGCCTACTTGTAATCTCTCTCTCTCTGTGTCAAATAAATAAATAAATAAAATCTTAAAAAAAAAAAAAGAACATAATTATGAAATGCCATGACTGATATTTTTCAAATATATCATAAATGCTCTTTACAAAGTAATCACCTCCTAGTCCACAAGCTTCTACTGATGATCCTGCCACTCTTCACACTATTTGAAGCATATTCCTTTTAAATTTGCCTTCAAATTACTTATTGAAATGCCTTCAATTTTTACATTGTTTCCTAATTAGAAAATAGATTTAATTTCTGGAAATATCCCTAAGGTATTTTGGGAAAAGGCTGGCTTATCAAGCCACGTAATATAATTTTTATTAATATTATTTTTCCTTAAATACATATAATTTTGATGTATCTTGAAAACTTCTATGAGCTAAATTCAAAATGAGAAAAAAATGAGGTTTCAATAAGAAAAGCTTCATTACAATATGGCTTATTCTTTCAAAGTTAACAGTGGAAAGTCCAATATTCATTTGAGTCTGTAAGCTTGGTATGCTTATAAAAATAATCCGTCACATTATAATCACATCTAATACATTTCACTAATTGTGTCTTTATGGCTTAATAGAGTTATTTTTTCCCCCAAAAGCATTCAACTTAGACAACATTAATGAGATCAGACTTAATTTGCAATAGACTCAGTGAAATGAAAAATTAGGCTAGCTTGATTTAACACAATTGGCCAAAAGGCCAAAGTAAATCCTTCTTTTAAAAGATGAATTCAGTGTCTCTATCCTGTCCTCTTAACACTTGATACACTTGTAGTTTGTTCCAACAATTAAGTATTTAGTTATTACAGCTTTGTATGCATCTCTGATGACCTTAACTAAGCTATGACCTTGGGCAAGTTATCTTATCTCTCTGACTCTGTTTCTTATTCTGTACAATAGAAATAACATTTACTTTGTATTACTTTTGAAAGGATTAAAATAAGTGACTCTATCGTAATGCTTAGTGGAGTGCTTCCCACATAAGCACTTAATAATATTTAGACTTCATCATAATCATTTTTCTATTTAATTATTTTCTTAATTATCCTGCCCAATTTTTCTCTCATCTTCTTAGGCTTAATGTTTTATAATACAATTTGCCAATGTTCATGTCCATTTCTCATTGTTGACCTAGCCTTACTTTAGATATGTTTATGAATTCAATTTATGCACAGTTATATTTCACAGACTGAAAACCCAGTTTGTCTTTTTCAGATTTTTCTAAATATCTAAAGCTGATTTATTGAATAAGCTAGAGTAGTAAACTAGCAGAAGTCAACTTTATTTTTTTATTGTTCTCATTCTCAAATTGTTCTTCAAATCATGCTTCCCTGACTCAAAAGCTCAAGTTTATCTCTTAGTTTTTCTACTTACCTTCATTTACTAACAAGCCATATGGGTCTCAGATACTAAAGAGCACCGCCAAGTGTAATATTAAAGCCTCAATTGTTTCTTCAGTTTAAGCTTTTATTCCACATTCCACCTAGACTTAGTTTTATGCCTGCAGTGAAAACAGGGAGGGGCCCGAAAGGATTATTGTATTTATTTCACTTTCACTTTTATTCTATTTCCTCACTTTTAGCCTCTAGATTCTAGAATAGTAACAGGAAGTAGAGGAAAGGAGGGAAGAGGACGCTGGTTAAAATCTGATTGCAGAGTCTTCTAGGTGTTCTGCTTAATGGGATTGTCCTGCAATTTTTGTAAAGGTCTTTTTGAGAACCTTCTAGTGCATTTCTTTCTGATACAAGTGGTTCAGTTTCTTACTGATCACTTTTCCTAAACACTCCCCAATAGCATTTTTGATACAAGGGTGACTCACACTGGTACTGGGTTCACTTTGGTTGGAATTTTTTCAAGATAAATCAAATTCAGCTACCCTCCAAGAGGTCCATCTGAATCTTGAGAAGGCCTGACAAAATCTGGGAGGTCAAGTTGCTCTCTCTGCATTCTGTTATCATAGGTAAGGACGAATTAAGTCCCTTAAGTGTAGAATGATCTAAGAAGGGGTCTGGCACTAACCAATTCTGAATACCACAATCTCTGGTGGGTGTAGGTCATGCTTTCCAATGGCTTCTCTTTAAATCACTCCCTTTCTTGGTTGGACGCAAGGAAGAAGGAAGCATGCATTCACATCCCCACTAAAAAGGAAGGAATAAAAGTACTTAGCATTCAACCAACCTCCCAAATAAATGTCCACCATGTAAACTTTTTTGATCAATATTCTTACTTCCTTTTATATACTCTTAAATTGCATGATAAACTTATGACCATCACTTAACCTTGTAACATTACTTTTTCTAATCTTAAAAGCCGCAACCAAAACTCCAAAACAACAGAAACATTTCACTTAATATCCTGTTACCTTATCACACCCTCATTCATTATATATTCCATTCATAATTTCAACCTGAGCGCTAATTCTTATTCCCATTATTTCTAAGTACTTAGAAGAGAACATTTTATTATCTACCCCCTGATACTGCTAGTAGTTAACAGTTTTTAGTCACAATTTAGTCACTAAGTAGCTGTTAATAGGCAAGTTAATAATATGGAGAAGTATTAAAGTTTAAAAGTCTGAACCTGATCAGATTTGTACATGGAGCTGGCCTTGCTGAATTTTCACTCTTGTCCCATTTATAAATTGTGTGACTTTAGAGTATTTAATCTCTCTAAACATTAGTTTCATTTTCTGTACATAGATTATATTAAAGCCAGATAAATTTTGATAATTATCTGAGAACATACATGTTAATCCTTTAGCTCAGTGTGTGGCATAATATAAGCCCTCAGCTTGTCATGAACACTCATAGTTTCTCTGAATATCCCCCTCTCACTACTGTCTCCGTCATCTCTGTTTTGTGCAATTCCCTACAGGAAGCCAGTTTTTCCAGCTCTCTCTTAGAACACAGTCACAGGACAGGCATATATTGTGAACATGGGCAACACATTTCTTTTCTGGAACTTTTGAGAACTGGAGGTGGAAGAGCCAAAGAAATATCACCGCAGAGACAGATGCTGTGTGGGCCACCACACGGGTACGTGTGGTTTGTTTTTGTTGTTGAACACCAGGTAGTTCTCCTGGCATCTGGTCTCCAGTCTCTTGTCCTTCCTCTGAACCTCTGATTGTCTCTATTTCTTAAAATACATAGAATCATTTTCTAAGGCATGAAATCAAGAGCACTGGTAGATTCAATCATTATTATTTCTTTTCTTATATCTTTCCTCAAGTTTCTTATGAGAAAAAGATATGAATTAGCAGAGCATTCAAAATATAATATTTTATGCAGGTGAATTATCCCTTTAATTGTGGTGTCACGACTTCTTCCCTCTTTGCAGCTCCCTTTTCTCTTTGGTCTTTCTATTTTAAGTATATATGTGTGTATGTAGGTATGTATGTATGTATTTGCAAAGGGGAGAGAGGGAGACAGAGAATCTTAAGCACGTTCCACGCTTAGAGCGGGGCTCAACCTCATGACCCTGAGATCATGACTTGACCTGAAATCAAGAGTTAGACACTCAACCGACTGAGCTACTCAAGCGCCCTGTTTGTTGGTCTTTATAATAAAGGGTTCCTCAAATTTCAGGTTTTGCTCCTTCTCTTCTTCTCTGCTACATATGCTTCTGGCACTGACTTCCAACAACTATCTATCCTTCCAATGGATGCTTTTTAAATATCTGCATTTCTAACCTGAGTCGCATACCTATATTTATGTGCCCAGTAATTACAGAATGCCTATTTTTATATTTTAGAAAATTCTTAAAAATAAATATTTCTCAATATGATTGTACCTCTTTCTTCCACAAATATTTCCTTCCCGATGCATTCTCTGTCTTGTTAAGCAGCCCTGTGTTGTATCAGTGAGTCACACAGGAAAGCTGACATATATTTTCTTCAAATTTCCACAGCCAATTATTTGTAAATCTTCGTGAATGATACAACTTGACAAGATTTTTTACTTCATCTTTCCCTTTGCAATAATACTATTGCCTTAATATGCAGCTCGTTATTTTCTTCCTGAGTTGTTGGGTTTGATTCCTTACTGATTTTCATGCCTCCATTGTCTCCTTATTCAAAATACATGAATTATACAGTCTGCCATCAGATTAAAGCTTCTAAGCAGAAACTTAAACTTTGCTATTTTTTTTTCTGTTTTCTTCAAACACCTTCAATGACTTCAGGCTGCATATGTAAGAGCTTCCTTATAAGAGCCATGTCATAAATGTTTTGAGCTAAATTCGTAACTGGAAGGAAAATGATTTTTACTGTTATGTAATCACAAGTACACATACAATTCCTTTCCACCATCACAGTCTGAAGGTCTTATCTTTCTTTTTTGGTTGTTTCTCCTTTCTTCTTCTCGCTATTTCACAATCTCCATAGTAAATTCTACATTTTATTTATTTATTTATTTATTTATTTATTTTAAGATTTTATTTATTTATTTATTTGACAGAGAGAGATCACATGTAGGCAAAGAGGCAGGCAGAGAGAGAAGGAAGCAGGCTCCCCGCTGAGCAGGGAGCTTGATGCAGGGCTCAATCCCAGGACCCTGAGATCATGACCTGAGCCGAAGGCAGAGGCTTTAACCCACTGAGCCACCCAGGCGCCCTTATTTATTTATTTATATTATTTATTTATTTATTTATTTATTTATTTATTTGGAGAGAGAAAGAGAGGAAGGGGAAAAGGAGAGGGAGAGTGAACCGACGCAGGCTCCACGCCCAGTGCAGAGCCTGACACCTGGCTTGATCTCACGACCTTGAGATCATGACTTGAGCCTAAAATCAAGAGTCCAACACCAAACCAACTGAGCCACACAGGGCAGCCCCATACGTTCTACTTTTAAACCATACTTCCAACTCCCAAGTTCTATCCTAAGCTAGTGGAGTATCTTAGACATCATTTCTTAGCTTCATTTTGGTGGGGACAAAAGCAAAATGTAATTGTGTATGGATAGAGCTGACATGAGGCTTATTACAGTCTTCAGAATCTGCAATCACATTATTTTCTTGCTAATGTCATCGTAGAAGACATGCATATTTCAGGTAACAAAGTTTCTACATCTCTAATCAAATATCCTTTCCACCAGAGGGAAGCAGTATCCTAAAAAGGAATGAAGGTAAAAATCCCATCGTTACAGATATAGAATAATATTACATCTCTTGTCCTGATGTTTAATTCTGACCCTGACATGTTTTCTAATTTATTTTTCTACCGTAATATCTTCTGGCAGAGACTGCAAATTGCCTGAATATATCTCCTTTATTTAGAGATCTTCTTTAAAGATTTATATTTAAGGCTCTAATTTTCCAGTCTATGAGATTCACTCCAGAGTCTCTCTTACATTTCTTACATTTACATATTCAGTGTGACTAAGATTTGGACTATGAGATGGAAATAGAGGTGTGGATAGGACTTCAGAAAATTATAAGAAGTGGCACATGTGTTCTTTTTCCTTTAAAAAAAGAAACTTTCCTTACTTTCCTAGCCTGCAAAGTAGCCCTGAGGATAAAGCTCCAGTAACTTCCTTGGACCAAGAGATGATTTTTATATTTTGAAGCAAATTTATAAAGACAACAGAACATAGAGATAAATCCTGAGTCCTTGTAGAAACCGTTATATTAGACTTGGACTGCTATCTTCAGAATATTTATTTTTATGTGATGGAGAAATAGATTTGTATTTTTTACCCCAACAGTGTTCTATGCACGTGATCCCAGTCCTAAATATTATGCTTTCTCATTTCACCATTTACTTTTTATCCCTCTTACCTATGCCCACAGGCACACACATATGTGAAAACATCCAATAACCTGAAACTAGTTCATATATAAAGCCAGCTGTGTGCATTGCATCCCAACTTTGTATTCAGTGACATCACACTGGTAGCCTGAAATCAGCCATGGTAGGCATTTATGCCAGAAAACTTAGCAAACATGATATATCAGGTCTTTTACTCATATTTTTAAAAATCCTAGACCACAATTGTTAAACCCAGCACCTTGCTATACTGCTGTGCACACTACATACACACACACACACACACACACACACACACACACACACACACACACACACACACACACACACACACCCCAGGCCCAAGCTACAGTAGACAGTCTATTATTCTGGACATGCAGACTATACTTGCCCATTTCTTTATCCTCATTCTATTCATCTACCCTCAGAAGACTGTATATCCGTCATATGTCCAGGTCAAACTCTGCCTAGTATATATCAACTTATTTTTCAAGGCCCTGTACAAGAATAGTCACTTTATAAACTGTTTCCACCTGTAATCATTTATCTCAGAATTAAATTCACCTTCCTTGTTCTCCTCTTGAAATTTATTTGTGTCACTACATTACTCATTAGAGTTTTCTTTGCATTATTACCCTCCCACCCCCTTGCCAGTAAGTTGAGATCTCCTGGAGGGGAGAGAAAGTATATCATGGCTTTTTACTCAGAGTGCCTTGCAAAATTTATTGCACTCGGTTGAAACTGAATAAAAGATGGCTGAGCTTAATTGGCTTTATTACTAGTTTGGAAGCATGTGTGGATGAGGGATATTTGCTTTTTCTTACAACTTTCTAAATAGTGCTCGTTTTATAGGAAAGAAAGCACATATATCTTTTGTTATTCTTTTCATTATTATGTTATTAAATGTTTCAAATGAGTCAATATTATACAGCATAAATTCCTAATAAAAAAGACCAATCAACCACAGTGATCTCTGAAACAAGTTTCTCTAACTTTTGAAGTCATCACTTTTCTCATGCTCTGGTTCACTTTTATTCCACTTCAGACCCATCACTTAAGTTTCCTCATGCACTGGGTAATGATAAAATACAAGGTGATATGCTGTTCTGAAAATTATTCTTTACAGTACTTGCAAAATATATTTTCTAATCAATCCTTTAAAAACCTAAAAAAAATTCAGTAAATATTAGATAACTTTGTACATTTTGTATTAATTTTGCGTTACATTTTTGAGTAAATTGTTTATGTTTCCTTTTTTTTTCCTCCTTCAAGTCTTTGTTTCCAGGTAAAAAATATCTAATTTAGCATGTGAGACAAAGCAAAGTGGTATTTATTTAGCTAAATGACAGATAATATAATTTGAATATACATAATATTTATATATATTTATATAATACATATATAAATAAAAACTAATGACTAAGAATATTGAAATGAGATAATATATCATTTGCATCATTATCTTACTATACTTGAAATTTTCCAAGAGTTATTATGTGTAACTTTTATGAATACAGGCTTTGTTTTAAGATTTCATTTATTTATTAATTCATTTATTTAGAAAAAGCATGTGCACAAGCTGGGGGAGAGGCAGAAGGAGAGAGAGAATCTCAAGCAGACTCCATGCTGAGCACTGAGCCCAACTTAGGGCTCAATTCTATGACTCTGAGATCATGACCTGAGCAGAAATCAAGAGTCAGAAGCTTAACTAACTGAGCCACCCAGGTGCCCCCGAATACAGGCTTTTTAACATATGCCACTCAAAAATGTTTGTTTGCATGTGAAAACATTTCAATAAATAGATAAAAAGAAAATATGAGATCAATCCACAGTCTACAATTAACTAGTTTTGTGAGTAAACTTGCCTGAGATTCACTTTCCTTTTATGAATCATAGTAAGATTGTTTGACATTGTCATTGAAGAGCATATGAGATAATGCATACATAATAGCTGGAAAAGAAACAGTGTTATAAAATATATTTTTAAATATGTGTTACATTTTTCCTGGGTGCTAAGAATGAAGTGATGAATAAAAAAGACAATGGTTGGAGATGGTCTTCTGTGATGGCTGTGCAGTCTAGTAAGGAAGACAAGTCAAATTTATAAGTAGAAATATCTACACTATTTTCACCCTTTCACCTTCTTTTCTCTCACTGACCCCATGAGAACCCCATCATTCTGCTCTAATCACCTTTACCTTTCTTTTGTAACCAAAACTGATGTAACATTTGACATTATCTACTACTTCTCACTTTAAATATTCTCTTTCCATCCTTTCTATCTATATTAGGATTAAAAAAAACAGAATCAATATGTTATATATAACCAAACAGATGTTAAAGAAAACCCAAAAAATAATTTCAGTAAATATTAGGTAACACTGTACATTTAAGTTACTTTTACAATGAATTTTTGAGTAAATTGGTTTTTGTTTTGTTTTTTTCCTACTTCAAGTCATTTGCTTCCAGGTAGAGAGAGGGAGAAAGAAATTTATAAGGATACTCTGGATACCCAGAATAATGTTTAACCAGATGTCTGAGTACTCGCTGGCCCAGTAAAGTTGACCGTAAAAGTTAAACAGACTATCATATAATATTCTCTATCTCTGGCCAATTCTTAATAGATTCATCTTTCTACAGCTGTTCTTTAAGACCTTTTCTTCCCCAGGGTTTTATACTGATCCTTTTCTTGGTGATCTCATACACACACATAACAAAAAAGATTTGCTCAGTTATGTCAGAATATAATGAACGCTTCTCACTCAGCAACAATTTTTATAAATTACTGAACTGAATGAATACAAACACCAAGCACAGACGAACGATCGTGGAATCAAAGAAATCTGATAACACAGATACAGCTTCCCAAATGGCCTTTTTCCTCCCATATAGGAACATACTTAATTTCAGATTTAAAAGATAAGTTACTTTCTAAGCAAAATATAAAGAAAGGATGATTATGCAAAGGAGCCATTCCAGGGACCATATTTCCACAGATCCACAAATTCCACTATTTTTTTTTTTACAGGAAGGGTCCTACACAAGGAATATGTTGCAAAAATATTTTATAAGTAGAATTTTTCATTGTCTTTCTGATGGTAAATAAGATTAATATCTTTTCTAGAAACTCTGATCTGTAGCACACTCACAAGGATATTATCCTGAGGTCATTTTTCTTCCCAGAGGGCCCAGATGGATAAGAAATAAGTTAAAAGCCTGCACCTGACCGTAAAATAGGAGGATTATCCTAGATTATCTGGGAAAATCCAAGGTAATTGCATGAGTCCTTAAAAGCAGAGACTCAGTGAAAGAACCATGGCAGGAGGGTTGTTGAAGATGCCCAAAGGGTGGGAGAGATTCCACTCATCACTGCTGGAGAGGCTGCCCTAGGAAAGCATGAGAAGGAATGCAGACAGCCTCCAGGAGCAAAGACTGACCCCTGGCTGACAGCCACTGATGAAATGGGGACATCAGTCCTACAGCTACAAGGTCCAAAACTGGGCCACGACCTGAATGAATTTGGATGCTGATTCTTTTCAACACCTTACAATAAGCACCTGGCTGACACCTTGATCTCGGCTTTGTGAACTGTTGATGGAAAAACCGTGGAGCCAACCAAGCCTTCTGACCTACAGAACAGTGAGATAATAATACCTGTCATTTTAAGTCACTAAATTCATGGTAATTTACATGACAGAAATAAAAAATGAATGCAATGTTCAAAATTAAACTTATTTTCTTACTGCTCCTTTTACCCATTTCTCAACTCCTTTCTACTTTTCCAATCTCAGACGCAAAAAAATAAAAAAAAAAAGCTCATTTTAATTTGGTTCATTATGTTCTTTCATCAACTGTGAAATCCCACCATCAAACCTGAAACCTTTTTTTTTTTTTTTTTCCCCGTAGTGGGCGGAATCTCTTGTTTTATTTTTTTGGTCTCTCCCTTTTTACTGAGATAACCGTCTCTCTGACCCTGCCTCCTTTAATCACCGCCACAAAAGGAATCCCTGCTCTTCTGCAAGCAAATTGTCCTGCCAACCAAGAAATCCCTCTTCAGGGCCAAGAGAAGTAGGAGGGCGCAAGGGACTCCCGCGAGGCAGCTTTTCAGCCCATGCACGGTGACAGAGAGGTGGCGCTCCTAGTGGCCTTAGCGTTTCTGCTTCTTGACCGCTCCGCGGGTCGCCTGCCCCTCCGTGGGGGGGGGGGGAAGGGACGCGCCCTGGGGCCTCCTCAGCCCCTTCCCTGGACACCAGACCTGGGCCATGAGGGCAGGGCAAGCGAGGCTCGGGACTGAGGTGGCTTTGACAATGGAAGACAGTGCAGCACCCCAGCTGGTAATGGGAAGGGCTTGTTCCCAGGCCCTACTGCCATCTTCCTCCTACCCGGCGGTCGTGCATCAAGGTCACCAATGTACACACTTGAGGGCTACTTGGGGAAGAAGCCTAAAGAGCCCATTTCACCAAATACAGAAACATCTCCAAACCTGAGATTTGTTGACTGCACCTGTTATGAAAACTACGGCGCTCCTCTCCACCTCACCACCTGCGTGAGCGAAATTCCACCCCTGCGCAAAGGCAAAGGCAGGTGGCAGTCCGCAAGCAAATTGCCCGCATTAGGTGGACAGCTTGGTCCTCTCCTCTGCCCCTGCAGAGCGGCTGGACCCACCTCCGCTGCCTTCCCTGCCTTTTTTCCAGCTGAAACATTTCTTAAATTCACCCATTTATCTCCTTTCTTTCATCCATGATACTAGTTTATTCATTCTATCTTTATTCACGATTTGCTATCTGACAAATTATTCCCTGCTCTGCAGAGTAGAAATTGTAAAATATAATCATACATATACATAGAGAACCCTCTGATATTCTCCTTTTGATTGAAGGATAAAAATAACCTTTTAGCATAGCTTATAAGATCCTTCATTAACAGTTTTGTAAGAGTATCATCAGAAACCCATGAAAATTACCTCACTCCCATATTCCAAAGAGAAAATCAGAATCAAAACCACATCCAAGTGGTGAGGAGTAGAATAAGAGTTTAGAATCACTAGCAAAGATTTAAAGAATGTATTCAAGTTATGTATCTTCGCCATCAAAACAAGAAAAAACAAAAGCAAGCAAACAAACAAAAACAGTGAATGTATTTCTGGAAAACTACCAAGCAACTGAAGCTTTTGCTCTTGAAACTCATCCAACTGGGAAAGGAATCACACCAATGAAAATGTGTCTACATGTCAACCAATGTACCATTGCATTGGAGTAATCACACCTCCACAAATAACATCAATCTGCTTTTACCTCTGAAAAACTACTAATCCTTCAAGTCCAAACCTTCCAAACCTACCTAAGACAGATGTTTGCTCTGCTCAGAAAGTTCATGCCTTTATAGTATAGTTCTCTAAAACTTCAGTAAGAAATGATTTGTGCATGTATATCTATGTTTAGTTTTGGATATGGACTGGTATTCTCTTCTTTTGACAGGATACAATGATCCGGGCATCTGTGAATGACTTGGCTGTTAGTAGCAAGGTTGAAAGGTCAAGGACAACAATTTAGGAGTGATGTGAATGGATATAGGAGAGAACACAAAATGCAAAAATGTGTCTTATGTTTATGCTTATCAGAAGCTATCCACCCTTAAAGAGGCTTCAACAATCAAAAGACAAGTATATGGGCGCCTGGGTGGCTCAGTGGGTTAAAGCCTCTGCTTTCGGCTCAGGTCATGATCTCACCATCCTGCGATCGAGGCCCACATCGGGCTCTCTGCTCAGCGGGGAGCCTGCTTCCTCCTCTCCCTGTCTCTCTGCCTGCCTCTCTGCCTACTTGCTGTGATCTCTCTCTCTGTGTCAAATAAATAAATAAAATCTTTAAAAAAAAAAAAGACAAGTATATAATCCTTTGACCATAAACATTTGGTTCTCATGACAGAAATAAAGGATGTGCGTGTACCTACCAACATGAATTCTCTTTTATAAAGACTAATTCAGCTATTGCCGCTGGGGATATCCCAACGCTGCCTGAGTAGAAACCAGTACTGTGCCTTTAACACAGTATAATTCCAGAGAGTGAAAGACCTCAGACCTCTTCCCTTGTGAAAGCGACAGCAACTTGACACCAATTTTTAAAATGTGTCTGTTGTCACTGACTGTACAGCCTCTCAAAACATTAACAATCTGACGACTTTAAAAATGTTGTACCTATTTCTGTGATATTTCACATAATTTTGCCTTTAAATAATTAAGTATTTGAATGTCAAAAGAAGTGCTTTAATGGGTACATCAGCTCAGAAGTCACTTGTGTTACTACACACGATATCACCAGAAACATCCAAGCTAATAGTATGCTTAAATGGTATGCAAACAGCTTAGCTAAGGCAATAATTTACAGAAAATCTCTGCAGGGGTCCTGTCTCTCCACCAGGATGCTAAACCAACAAGCTATATGGAGTGCAGTCACTCTAGAATCTATTAAAAACTGTTTTAAGAGCCAAAAAATGTTAACACTCCTAATGATGAAATTGAAAAAAAATTGTGATTATTGTCATTGCGACTTTAGAGTCTACAAGATTTGATCTCCCATTAGATTCAATGTCTTCCACAAAGAACACTATGAGGTGTCTGATGAACTTGTATCTGTGACTAACACCTGATCACTTTGTGTTCCTTAGGCAACTGAACCAGAAAGGGGTGGGGGAAAGGAGAAAAGGAGGGACACTCTACTGGTTTTTACTCCAGATACCACAATAATCTAGAATTCCTTTTAAAGAATAGGAACAGTCTGAAACCAATGGAATTAATTGTGGCATTTTTTAAAATGCTTCTATGCTCATAAATAACAGATAATATGAAATAACAGCAACTTCATTCTCAAAAAGCAACCATGTCCTTTGAACTCTCAGAGATTAAGCTCTAGGTTACACCAAAAGGGAGCAGTCTTGCCAACCAGTGCTGCCTAAATGTGAAGAAAACCTATAGCAAGTGACAAAGGAGGGAGGTGAATATAAATTATATCCTCTGCATAAGCTCAAGCACCAAGGACAATTATTTGTTTCACTAACTTTCTTGCATTAAGTCTTTGAAGATAATGGGAGCTACCATTTTTAATGTGACTCAGATATAGTTTAGATTTAATGAAAGGACAGAATATATCTGAGTAGCACAGGCATGGGCCATATCCACTCCAATGTGGTTCTCTCAGTTTTAACTGTTTTTTTTTTTTGTTTTTGTTTTTGTTTTTTCCATCCATCTGCAATGTCCAGTTTTGCAGGGATCACAATCAGCTTCATGTTGGTACAATGTCATAGTATCCCTCCGCAGGACCATGAAATCTAGAAATTCAAGGGAGTTAATAATTATTCATGGAAAGAATTTTTAACCAATTGGAAACAAATACTCATGAGTAAGTGCTTCCATCTTTGTGCCCAAGATGATGGTCCTTGGAAATATTTAATATATCTTCTCAAATAGTATCATGAGGTAAGAGAGGTAAGTACTCAGTACTGCGTTTTTGCACTGTTTCCCACTCTTTCCTTGATACGTTCTTCCGAATTCTTAATAATTTTGAATTATAGTCCCAATAGAGTGGTTTAGAAGTTAGGAATTTTTTAAATTTATTTTTTATTTTTAGGAAGTTTTTTTGTTTTGTTTTTTATTTTGTTGTTGTTTTTAAGTTTTGGATTCTTTCTTTTCTGTCAGCGTAATTCTAGACCCTTATGATAATTGGAGTCTGCTCATAGAATGTCTCCTTTTAGTTTGCCCTTGGTAATTTGGAATTCAAAAACTTATAAGAGTAAAAATTAATTAGTAAAAATAAAATAAAATAAAACAAAATAAAATCCCTATAGTCACTCAGAATATAAGGTATAGAATGAGTCAAGGATGAGAGATAAATAGAAGTAGAAACAGATTCTATGGTGTTTTGTTTTTCTATAGTGTTTTAAAAGTTAAACTGAAAGTATTATCTCATAAGTGGCTAGAGACTCATTGATAATTTTTAAGTTTGGAAGTCACATTTGGAAAGCTGCTATTTCGAGAAATTAAACACTCATTTAGGAAGGAATGATGCAGAAAAGATTTGTGTACAGTTGCCAGAGGGAGGCTATTTCAGTAATGCAGGTGTGAGATGATGAGTTCCAGAACTAAGGTGGTGGGAGTTAGCGACAAAATAAAATAACACATTTAAAGACATTTAGAAGGAGGGATTGACAAGATTTGATTGCCTATTAGGAATAAGTGATGAAAGAAGGAAATATATTAAAAATAACCCCATATCAAACTGTACACAGATGATTTGTTTTCTGAACAGGATCCTTTTCTATTTCATAAAACAAATGACCAGATAGAAGTAGTTCTAATGTGATAAACAAAATGGAGATTTAGGAGTTGATAAAATTATTTAAGAACAAATAATAATTGAGAGTGTATTTTAAGACAGGCATTAAATACTAGGCAAGGCCTACAGTGAAAAATGAATAACAGTGAATAAAACAGACAAAAAACACCAGCTTTAATGAGCATTTATTTTAGTGTGTGTGTGTGGGGAATTTGGGGGGGGGAAAGGTGGACAAACCAGCTTAACTAATTTATTTTCATAGCATTTTAGAAGATTATAAGTGCAGTGGAAAAAAAAACAGATCCTGCTGAAAAAGATTATAAGTATTGGAATGTGTGAAATTTTGAATAGGGGGATTAGAATAAGTCTCACTGATAAGGGACATTGGAGCCAAGCCTAGAAATGAGTGAGGAGGATGTAGGGTGACTAGGACTCCAAGTAAAATGAACAGCTAGTGGGAAGACTCTGTCACAGCAGTTTCAGAGAGGACACCGAAGCCCATGGCAGACCAAACAAACTCCCAGGGACAATATTTAGACAATTCGAGGTTCTACTTGGATTTTTTTGATATATGTCTATTAGTTTTTGAGCATACCCTTGATTTCTGACACACAGAATTATTGGCGGCTCAGTTCAGATTTTTTGATCTCCAGACCCCAAATTACTTTTTTATTAAAGAAGCTTGCAGACAACTTATGAAAACTTGACTGGGATCTAGTCATGCTCATGTGTCATTGTTTCCAGGCTTTGTTGGTGGCCTGTGTTTCCTATCCATTTGTCTTTTTTTTCTGTGAATTTAGAACTAATAGTTTTTTGTGTTTTTTTTTTTTTTAAGATTTTATTTATTTGACAGAGAGAGAGAGAGAGATCACAAGTAGGCAGAGAGGCAGGCGGGGAGAGAAGGGGAAGCAGGTTCCCCGCCGAGCAGAGAGTCCAATGCGGGACTCGATCCCAGGATCCTGAGATCATGACCTGAGTCAAAGGCAGAGGCTTAACCCACTAAGCCACCCAGGCGCCCTAAAACTAATAATTTTAATTCTAAATCTTCCACCACCAAAACTGAGTCTTCTTCTTTATCCTGATTGGTATCTCTAGCTCCTTTTCCCCATAGAGTATCTGAACTCCCAGATATACCAAGGTATTTTTATTTCCTTCTGCAATGTATACAAAATAGAACTGGAATTGCTTCATCAGTATCTCCACTAATAACACACCTTCCAAATTCAAGATTCCTTTTGTTGTTCTTCAAACTATATCCCACAGAGGAAATACACTCAAAATATGATATTAAAAGTTACTTGAAATAATTAATTCTCTGTGTGTACATAGATGTATATATTCTCTGCATATTATCAATTTGATGTAATTATGTTTTTCTACTTGTATTTAATTTTAGTTTTTCTCTCTCATTTGATATAATTTAGACTTAATTACATTATTTAACTTTGGGAATAATTAACAGAATTCAAATACCAAAGTCTCATTCCATTCTCGATCTCTACGATCCCATTGCTGTTCTTATCGATAAGTGATTTAATTTAATTAGCTTTGTGTTTACGATGTGTATTTCTTTTCTTTTATCAAAAATAAGATCATAAATTCATATTCATGCTTTATTTTTTTATTTCTTCACAAAAAATAACTGTATTTTATATATAAATACATAGTATAGATAGTATATTTGTATTATATTACATTATTATATATTTTACAATATATATTACATAGTATATAAATAACTATATAATTACATAGTATATATATATATACTATCTATATAATTGCACATTGCTTTTTTGATATAAAGGTAACAATTTGTCCTAAAAATATAAATAGCTCTTCATATGTTAATCATACATCATACATAAACAAAGCGATTTAAACAGTATTTATGTATTTGTGTTTGACTCTTTTCTATTATAATTTTTGCAAATATGTGTTCCAGTTTGCATTTATTTTTTCATAAGTAATATTTTACTTACTTTTTCGTACACTGGTTTTATGTAGCTCAGAGTATTGATCTTTTATTGCATGTTTATTTATTTTTGTATTTATAGTTTAAAAAGTTTTCTCTTACATCCAGATTCAAAGGAAATCTACACAGAGTTTCTTCTATTGCTTGTATAGTTTCATTTTTTTTTATACTTAGGTAGCATTCATTTGATGTTTATTCTAGCATAATATATTTTATGTACTCGATTCCAAAATTTTTCCTTTTTCAAAATGATGATCATTTGCCAATACTGTTTCATAAAAAGTTCACCTTTTCTTCAACTATTTCAGATACCACCTTCATTAAAAATTTCCCCTGTACTTGAGAGTACGTATGGACTATCTACTGTTTCTCAGGTTTGAAGTCATTAGAATAGTTTATGATATGTTTTCTAATCTGAAAAATCTAAGGTAACTTTATTAACTCTGGTTTCAGATTTTTCTATTATTTCATATTAATTTTTCCATGAGAGTTTTATAATCAACTGGTATATAAATAAATGTGGGGGACAGGTATGCTATATTTATTGGAATTCCAAGGAACTGACTTACATTTTATGACTATTACTCCGGCAGCTGTTTTTAGGTAGATTGATGGTGAAGATGGTGAGCAATGTTGGAAACAGAATGATCAGTTGATAATGAAATAATCTTGGTGAAAGATGGCTAAGACTTGGACCAGGTTAGTAACACTGAAAACAAATTATTGCTCAAATTTTGATAATATATTACAAGCCATAGTAGTGGGACTTCCTAAAGAATTGTATGTGAGTCATTGAAACCAATTGTATTTCCAAGTATTCTGGACTGAGCAATTAGATTAGTGAAGTTGTTCTCTACTAAAAAATGGAAAAGTGTAGAGGAAATAGATTTGGTGAAATTTTTGAGTTAAAGATCAATCTAGATTTTTTATTTTTAGCGTGTTAATTTTGATTGAGTTGTCTCCTAGTCATGGCACATTTTGTTTTTAAATTATTACATAATTGACCATAATATGTACTTTTTCTGTTGTTCTACTCTCTCTGTGGTTTTGCCCTATTGTTCTGTGTTAGTTTTTTTTTTTTTAAGATTTTATTTATTTGACAGAGAGAGAGAGAGATCACAAGTAGGCAGAGGCAGACAGAGAGAGAGGAGGAAGCAGGTTCCTTGCCGAGCAGAGAGCCCGATATGGGCCTCAATCCCAGGACCCTGAGATCATGACCTGAGCCGAAGGCAGAGGCTCTAACCCACTGAGCCACCCAGGCGTCCGTGTTCTGTCTTAGTTTTAATATATGACTCCTTCCTTTCTCTTTTTCCCCCTAATCATTCTTCTAGAAGTCTTTCTTCTGAGTCATTTTATTTTTTTTTAATTTTCTTTATTTATTTATGTATTTGTGAGAGAGAGTGAGCAAGAGAGAGAGAGAGAGAGAGAGTGAACACAAGTGGGGGTAGGCACAGAGGGAAAGGAGAAGCAGACTCTCCTGCTGAGCAGGGAGGCCAAAACGGGGCTTGATCCTAGGACCCCAGGATTCATGACCTGAGCCTATGACAGACACTTAATGGACTAAGCCACCCAACACCCCTTTCTGAGTCATTTTAGAAAGCCAAATTTCATTCTGTTATTTATTTCTGATAACATTTGTTCATCTTAATTCACGTGTTGTATTTTTCTTTGAGTTTACATTTTATTTTTTAAGTTACTGATTTGACCACTTACCTAAATTTGTTTTATTCTAGATAATTTTTGAAGATATTCCATTAACATTATAAATTTTCCTCCAGTAAAATTTTTGGTTGAATTCAATAAGTTTTGCAGGAAGATTTTTATGTTTTTAAAATTTTTATGTATTGGGACACATGGGTGACTCAGTCATTTAAGCATCTGCCTTCAGCTGAGGTCATGACCCAGGGTCCTGGAATGGAGCCCCGTGTCAGGCTCCCTGCTCAGTTGGGAGGCTGCTTCTCCCCCTCTTTCTGCTGTTCCCCGTGCTTGTGTTCTCTGGCCCTCTCTCTGTCAAATAAATAAATAAATAAATAAATAAATAAAACCTTTAAAAAATACATAAATAAAATAAAAATTTTATGTATTTTCTAATTTCAATTATTACTTGCTTATGGGACAATAACTCATCTCCCTCAAATTCGTGTTCATCTTAACAAGATATGGACAGTGGCCTTGAGCAGAAATAAAGATCTGACTTTATATGGATTTATAATGTATTTTTTTTACTATATAACTCTAAGTAGACTTTAAGCAAATCAAGCATTTTGTATGCAATCAGTCCCCTAGATTGTAGAGACTTGTTATTTGATAACTGAAATATTTATGCCTTAATGAAATACCTGCACAGAGCTAAAAGTGTTCAGGCTGCTTCTTTGCTTCAGAAATGGTTTTAAAATGATTTTAAAGTAAATCCTTTGTGACTGAAAAAGAAAAAGTTCAAAATAATTAGAAACCATTTAGTTTTAGAATAACTCGTCAAAGAACTATGACTTAAAATTAATCCCTAGATGCTTTAAAGTCTCTCATTAGTTCAAGTGTTCATAATCAATAATTAATGTATAGTTCCAAAATGCTTACATTTTTGGAAAGAAGAAATATATAATCATTTATAGATCAGCGTCATTTGACAAAAATTTTACAAAAATAACTGACATTTTCATTAATGCGACTAAAATATGGGAGCCCAGGGATTGCCAAGGAGGCAATGTCCATGGGGGTCTGGAGGCTTCGGCTCTGGAAGGCAGCCCCTGGTGGTAGCACAGGATGTCTGGCTAGAGATTTGTAGCAACGTGGCCAACTTCTCAGCTGTCACCGACAGAACGGATAGAAATGCAGAATGATCTCCTTAGTAAAGAAAAAAAAAACAAAAACAGGCAATTATCATTAACTCCTTCAACTCAGAAGATTGAAGTTAAACACTTGGAGAAAACTGACGCTGGCACCGCCTTTGTGATGAACAAAAACATTTCAACTCCTTACATTTTGTCATGCATTTAAGTGGGTGGGATCGTAAAAAGTCCATTCCGGCTCTTGTGGACAGACAGCCTTGGGACATGTATAACCCTTTGACCAAGGCCTGTGAAGTTAAATTTCTTACTTTTTTTTTTTTTTAAGATTTTATTTATTTATTTGACAGAGAGAGAGCACAAGTAGGCAGAGTGGCAGGCAGAGGGAGAGGGAGAAGAAGGCTCCCCACTGAGCAGAGTCCAATGCAGGACTCGATCCCAGGACCCCGGGATCATAACCTGAGCCAAAGGCAGATGCTTAACTGACTGAGCCACCCAGGCGCCCCCAAATTTCTTACATTCAAAGGTCATAATCCAGGGGAAATGAATAAGGCTTATGAGCATTTTTATGCCATGACAATGGGCTATGTGACAGAGAGTGCATTTGAAAGAGATATGTGCTCAATTTGTTCAGAGCTCCAGAAGTTTCTGTAACCTCTGGAGACTTCTGCTATGATGTAGTTTTATTTTATTTTATTTTTAAGATTTTATTTGTTTAATTGACATTGAGAGAGAAAGAGCATAAGTAGGCAGACCGGCAGGCAGAGGGAGAGGGAGTAGCAGACTCCCCTGCTGAGCAGAGAGTCCAATGTGGAACTTGATACCAGGACCCTGGGATCATGACTTGAGCCAAAGGCAGATGCTTAACCGACTGAGCCACCCAGGCGCCCTATGATGTACTTTAGATAAGGAACTTGGTGAGTGGATGCCAACAAAAGATAACCTACATTCCTTCACAAAAGATACTTGTGCTTTCATTTTTAAAGATCTTCCATCTAAAACTCTGGAAGTTGAAGCAAAAGTGGCATTAGATATGTTTCAACATAGAGGTGCTTGGTTGGCCCTTTGGTTAAGCATCCAACTCTTGGTTTCAGTTCTGGTCATGATCTCAGGTTTTTGAGCAGAAGCACTGCATCAGCCTCTGTGCTCAGCGGGGAGTCTGCTTGAGATTCTCTCTCTCCCTCACCCCCTCTCCCTGCCCTTTCTCTCTCTCTCTAAAATAAATAAAGTCTTAAAAAAGAAAGATATATTTCAACACAGCAAGTACAGAATAGATTTCGTCAAGGAGATGTGATCTCTGACCCCTGAGAGAAGAGTCCAAATACACTGAATTGATGAGTTAATTGATGTGAGTAAGGGTCCTATTATTCCAAGAACAGATACTTGTTTCTAGTTTGAAGAGTCAGCAGGTCACAATCTCCAGTCCAGTCTTGTAGGAAGATTTCAGGGCTTCTCTTTACCTGTACACTTCAGGGCACAGTTTACAATACAGGATAAGCTATTGAAAAGATCTCGGAAAATGGTAACTAAAGATCAAATTAAACCTCAGAGGGAAGTGCATCTATCTCGTAGCTTTCTAAAATTAAATATGAACAGTAGATTAAAATAAAGTTTTCTATGAAGCAAAACAAAACAAAACAAACATGGTTGTACAGCCTTCTTAGCAGGCCAGGAATCACAGTGGTTCTGCAGTAATAATGGCCTTGTTAGCTCTGATGCCTCCCCTCAGCTTTTCGTTTTCCTCTTGCTCTCATCTGGAGCTACCTTTCTTCACCTCTCCATTTCCATCTTCTCACTTTTTCAGAGAAACACTCCTGCAGTTTAGGTCTTTGTAGATATGTTCTCTGGTTTCGTTTAAAAACAGCGTTTCCTAGTTAATTTACAGTACTTATGTAGTTCATTTAAGCATAAATAAATCTAAACTGTCTCCTCAAAGAAACTAAGAAATGTATACATCATGAATTCCATGACTTACTATGGTATTTTTTCTTTTTGTTTCCATATAAAATTATTTCAGAGGGGAATGAAAGGGGTAGAGCAGTAGCTTGACTAGTGAATGATAATGCATCAATGACCCACTCAAAATCAAACCCAACTTCAGACACATAAGTAATAAACCTCAAGAGATCCAAATTAATTTTAATCTATTTGACTTGCGTTAATTTCTTTGCACGTTTTCAGAAATGAGATATTTAAAGAACGAATGACAATAATTTTGGGAAATTTACTAATTATGCAAAAAATTAACTCATCTGCTACTGGTATTTATGACTTACTTTTTTCTTGTTTATTTGAGTACACTTTTAATTCAAGTCATATCTGTCAGAAAGAAAAATCATGTATAACAACAATATTTATTTTAACATGTATAATATTTCTACATTATCTAATAAAGACAACTTTGAGCAACTTACAGCTGAAAAAACACTTGAAGTAAATAGTAAGCTTTAGTTTCTGAGCAATGTAGAAGATATGATTTTTGCATAAATATCCAGTAGACATGAAGATGTTATCCCATTAAGATGTCTTGACATCATCCTGGAAAAAGTTCAAATATTCTAGATTCAGAAAACCTTAGAATAATCTGGCCGTGACTGATTATATCAAAGACCAAAATATGAAAAACAAAACATTTATTGGTTGATCATAGAATACACTCTATTGTTCTGGCTCTTACTGCCAAGTTAGTCTTGGCTTAATTAGACTGGTTCAAAATTTGAAACAAATAAACATTAATAATAGAGTTAGAACCACACTTCTTAAGAACAATGTTTTTGGCCTAAAAGGTTCACTTCTTATCCATCATTATCATCTATCTTTGTCTTAAAGCTTAATTACACACACACATGCACACACACACACACACACCCCTACATGCCCTAATATTGTACAGATATATACAGTTACGGGAAATTCTCTTAGGTTTATCATAATAATCATTTTTTATATTTGTGTCTTATTTTATAATAGTATCTGAAACTCAAAAACATTAAGTTGTTCTCTGCTTTATTAAAAATACTACAGTACAAAGTTTGGTTTATTTGTTAAAAATAAATATAAAGCACAGTGATTTATAATATTTTATAATATTTCATAATATTTCATAATGATCTAGAATATTTCCTAAACATATCCATTCGTTCCATTTATTAGAAGTCACACATGAATTTTTTAGTGTTAAAATTCTTCCAAGGATAATATCAAAAGCCAATTTAAGCAGTTTTATTTCCTTTATCTTCCTGTTTGAGGTTTAGAGACTCTTTTGAACCCTAGTCACAAACATACTTGTAAGATCCTTATAATTACTACATAGAGAAAATTCAAGATCATTTGAATAGATATGAAATAACAATAATTCTAAATATTTGAATGTTAAGAGAGCATAGCTCTTTTAAGGCAACCCCTAGATAGAAACAATTTATGTGTTTTTTTTTTAAGACTTTATTTATTTATTTGACAGAGAGAGAGATCACAAGTAGACAGAGAGGCAGGCAGAGAGGAGGAAGCAGGCTCCCTGCTGAGCAGAAAGGCTGATGCGGGCCTCGATCCCAGGACCCTGAGATCATGACCTGAGCCAAAGGCAGAGGTTTTAACCCACTGAGCCACCCAGGTGCCTGAAACAATTTATGTTTTAAATCACCTTATCTTTATAGTTAATTGCTGTTTTATACTTTTGACTTTATCATAGATCTTTTAATGTAACTATCAATTTTTCATATCATACTTTTATTTTCTTATTCATATGCCTGCTCTGAATAGTTGTGGGACCTGGGTCAATAAAACAAATACAGGTTTATTTTAAAATATAAGTCAAAATAACAAACTTAAGTAAAACATGTTCGATATTCTAAACTTGATAATTAACCTGTCTAAACACAGAACTGAAAAATTTGGTATAAAACTATATTTTAGATTCTGGTTCATTTTCATGCCTTAAATATAGAACCCTAGTTAAGGGCCTCCATTCACTGAAGCCAAAAGCAGTCCAGCAAGATTGGGATTGTTACTTGATTTTTAACTTTTTACTACATTCATTAGCATTTTCTTCACTTACTGCATTCCCACCTAATTGACTCAGGCAAAATAAAAATGACCCCAAAATATGCTTTGCGGGTATGTCAAATAGAACACGAAAAATAAACGCTTTACATTTTAGAAAGAAATATAGTAGAATATCTGATGATGTAAGGTTGCAAAAGACTCTAAAAAAAAACAATAAAACACAACTGTATTGGGCAGATTGTAATACTGATAGACTTCAAAGAATTTAAAGAAAGTCTTTCCATGAAAAGACCCAAAAACCAAGGTTAAAAAAAGCATATGAGGAAAATACAACCAATGCAAGTACATGATTTACAGGGTGATATTTATTCTCTATTTCTTATACTTGTTATAGGGTTTAAGAAATTTCCAACATTCTTCCCAGTAGCAAAGTAGTTGGTGGAGGCATTGGGCTCAACTCCATACACAATTAAGAAAATTGGGAATTTATAGTCAAGAAGTAGGGTGGAAAATTACTAAGAGGAAATATTCAAGGAAGGGGGAAATTCTGGCTAAACTCACTGAACAGGCTTCTTGCTGAAGGCAGGCCAGAGTAAAGACATCATCTGGGGAATGGTGGAGGTTGAGGAACTGCATTAGATATCAAAGATTCTGACAAAAGGGACATAACAGGATCTTGATAAAACTGGATAATGCAGTGATGACCATGGAAGTCCAAAAATCAGGGTCTAGCTGATTCTCCTCAGGGAGGCTGAGGAGAGTTTAGTCAGGGAGAGAATCTTTGTCACAACTTCCCCCAAAACCCATTGCCAGCTTTACGTTTCTCTACACCCCTTGTCATCTTCACAGTATGCGGGTGATTTATTCTTTTTGTTACGTTTCCCATGCTAAAATGAAAACTCCAAGAGAGCATGGATTTTTGTACCTAATTTGTTTTTTGCAATTGACCCATCAACGAGAACACTGGCTGCTCAGAGTAGGGACTCAGTCAACGTTTGTGGATTTATTATCTATTGCATAATTTTTGTTGGGCCTTTGAAATAAAATAATTCATGAAAATCATTTCTAATAATACCCAGAATAAAACCTTTAGTAAATAAAAATAATTTTGATCATTTTGTCTGTTGTTGTATTTTAAGATATTAGATCTAGAATGGGTTAATATAATGCTGTAGAAAGTGAAAACGACCATTTATCTGACAATTCTGAATAAAAGCTGTAATTAGCGTACTGTTTTGCCTCTTAGATACAATTGATTTTACTGCTGCTAGAAACAGTAAATGGAAGAACTCACTGATTTTATTCTTGTGGGTGTTTCTCCTCTCTTCCACTTGAAGCACCTGACATGCTGCTGATAAGCAGGCATGAAATTTGACAAATATTCTCTAATTTATTCCTGGTTTCAAGTGTGCAAAACATGGCAAAAAAATCAGAAAGCCAGAAAACTTGCTATGATGTCAAAATAAGAAAAGAAGGTCTAACCTCACAAAGAATATTTTTAGTTGAAATATACATTTGTATGTGAACATTATGAGCATCCTTCTGAATAACAAATCCCATGGATTTCAGGTACACTGGGAAGAACAACTGCAATGCATTTGTCAATGATTTGCTTAAATTTGACTTATAGACTTCTAAGTGCTTAGGGGATTTTAGTGAACAAGAGAACAAGACAAGTTCCCCCCATGCCTTCACTGAAGTTACTGTATAAGGAAACATGGATTCAATAATGCATTTATACGAATTTTAAAATAGTGTACATTATACAGTGTATGTTAGAAATAGATTGTACAACTTAAATAGCTTTGAGGTCTATGAATGAACTCTGGACAGTATAATGGTTACACTAAGATTAGAAAAAGAAGTAGATATTAACTTAGGTAGAAAGGAAATATAGGAGGGGGGAATAGTATTTGGAGAGGCTGTGAGGTGAAAGTTTATCTGAGCGCTATGGGAAATTGAAGAGCCGTCCAACTAAAACATAGAATTTCAAGCGAAGAGAGGTGGGTGATGAGGCTCAGAAAATGGATGGCCAGATAATGTTTATGAAAAAATTGAAGTTTATCTTAAAGACAAATGAAGCCATTTGGAGATACGTATGGCATCACTAGAGAGGACAAAGACCATTAGGGAACACTTGAAGCCTAGTGTAGCCATCCTGGTGACGTGGGCTATGCTGGTGGCGGCAAAGATGCAGAGAGGCGGATAGACCGCAGAGTTATGAGAAGTGAATGATTGGGTGTGTGAGATGTACAGGGAGGAGTGATCAAGGCTCACTTCACCATTTCTGGCTTGAAAAGCTAGGTAAATATGGTTTGCTAATTGCACATGTGTTTATTAATATAGAAACAAAAGAGGAAGAGTAAGCGTGGAAGGAAAAATCAAGGATGCGCTCAGTTTTAGGGAGAAATGCAAAATATAGCACAAGCAAAATGCAGGTGAGAAGTCTGAGCTAAAGAAATATTTGTCATCAGCAGCATATACATGGTATTCTGTCTCAACCCTAACTAGTAGTATGCATTACAGTGCTAACATGAACATCCTGAGTTAGCCTCATACTTCATAGGCCTATAATATATTTTCCAAAAAGAATTAACTTAAAATTACATTTATAAGAATCAGAAAAATAAGAATCAAAATAGCAATTATACCCTTGGATGAGAATGTAACAATCCCATTCTAAGCCTTAAATTAAGTAAATACAGTTTTATTTTTCACTTGGTCTCTTGAACTTGAATGTGTGTGTATTAATATAATTCATTGTCTTTCAATGATTGATATTTTGCTCCTTTCAATACAAGACTCTTGTTTTCTTTGTTTCTCTTCCCCTTGAATTTTTCCCACAAAGTACGATTTTCACTTGTAGAAGCAGTTCAATCATCTGCACTTGAAAACATATTCCCAAACCTGCAATTCCATGGGGCTCTTTCATTTTGGCATTTCTTGTGAACCAAGACAATAACAGCTTCATTTTTAGAGAAGCCAGAATCAGGCTTTGCAGCCTCTGCATTCCTGTAACAAAATCTACTCAGTGTGTTCGTGTCATCTGTCACCAGTCTCTCTCCACATATTCCTGTGGGAGATGGGGCTTGGGAGCTGGCACGAGAATAAACTGGTACTGTTACTGTTGCTATTGCCATAAATAAGAAAGTCTTTTGTCTCTGACCCGGGAGTATCATAACTTCTGCTAGCATTCATGAAAGAGAGACAGGTTAATGAGCTAGCTTCCAAGTACAGTAACACCAGATCCTTCACAGTTGTCTGTTAATATGAAAAACAAAAACAAAAATCAGCTACTATTTGTATGAATTAATAGAGAGACTAATAGAATTTCCAAGTGTGCATTAGACAAAATGGGAGGTAAATTTATCATGACCATGCAATGATGAGGGCTAGTCAGCCTGGTTTAGATTATAAAAATGAGGCCTCTGGAGGTAATCCTATCAGAAAAATGTCATACCAGATGCAATATTATCTAAGGCGAAAATTCTGTCAATTCAGGGAATCAAGAAATTACAGGTACAACTTCATTGGTTAAGACATAGCCTATTAATTGGGAATGAAATTCTGATATTACGCATCCTAAAAGATACAATTATGTTGTAGCTGAAAATATAATTCAATGGGGTGGGACATTGTGGCCTTTCTCATTCCGTAATACAGGCAAGCACTCTAGAGTATGTTGATTGATGACACATGTATACTCCTAAGATTCAGGGTTTGTGTAATGGTATGATCTTCACATTTCAGAAGAAGGTGTGCACTGGGAGGAATTCTCCTTTTGGAAATTGTTAGGGAAAATAAACTACCACAAAAATTCACAATGAGGACCCCAGGAGCTCTTTGAGCAGCACTAACCAACAAAAACTGCTGAAACTGGAATTTTCAGGCAGGACAAGGACTGATTTATAAGTAGCATGACAGGACCCTGAATTATGAAAGGGTCAGGTGCATTCTGTCCCAAATCTTTCATCTTTCTAAGGGTAATCTCTCAAACAGCACTTAAGGCGAATTCGTCAACTACACAGTACCTGAATTTATGACTTATAGGCACTAAGCATGGTGGTGGGCTGAGTTTTTAGTGTACTGCATGTATTTAGAAGGGAGGTAAACACTACCTTCACCTAAATTGCAGTTACCAATGACCTGGGCATGACTATCAGGCAGCATGTCTCAGGAAGGCAGGGCCTGCATATAGTAAGGATTTGCATGATGTGTGAACATAGGTTGGCAGGTGTATGTGTGTCCACTTACGTGCACACATGAGGACTTACCCATTAAGCACTCCTTATTGCTCACAAATCTATGGGTGAGCTGGGCCTGACTCCTGTTCTGGATTAGGCACACTCACATTTCCAGTCAACCCTGAGTCAGACAGGTGGTTCTATTGATGTAGACTGGACTTTCTCATTTATCTGTAAGGTCAGCTGGCTGTCAGTTAATCTAGGATGACCTTGTCTGGGGCCACGAGCACTGCTTGCCTCCGTGCATGTGATCTCTTATCTTCCACCAGGCTGTACTATACTTCTCGTTTATGTCTCACAGGCAGAATTCCAAGAGAATGGAGGGAACACACGGGTCTTAAACATAGGCCCAGAACCAGCAAACTATTAGTTCCAGTACTTTCTATGGGTCAAAACAAGTCACAGTCCAACTCAGATTTAAGAATCCCCAGTCCTAACTAGCATTTCCGCAGAGAGGACTGACTGCTCCACAGTTATTATCCTATCATTTTGTTTAATTTTCTGATCAAGACATGTAACTATCAGAAGCTTGACTGATTGTTTACATTTCTATGTTTTATTTGTCCTTATCTATCTTCACAGACAAGAATGTAAATTCAGGGTCTTGTCCATTGCCAAAACCTCAGCCAATAAACTCAGTAAAATAGTTCATGGCACATAGTAGGTACTCGATTCACATTTTCTGATGACTATGTGAAAATTCACTAAATGCACAGAAATCTTATTTTTAAGGGAGACTGAGAATTTTTGTCCTTATACTCTAGAAAGTGAAATATTGCAAATATAAGAATGAAAAGGGAGCAGGTGAAGTAAATAAAACAAAGCTGATTTTATCATATTTATAAACATATGTGAAAGAATCCAAACTGCATCTGAACATACCAGTTATTCTCTGGTTTATTCATTATTAACAGAAAATTTGTAAAAATAATATTAAATCTTAAATATTTTTTCAATTAGCAAATTATTCATTGTAACATATATCATCGAATTTTCTATTTTTAAACACTTAGGAAATAAAGCTAGATTTGTTAACTGTTATTTTATTTGAATGCTGTGCTTTATCCAGAGAGGATGAAATAAATTATTCACTTTAAATGGAGAAATATATTAATAAATTCTGATCACTTCTATTCTGTGAATCATCTCTTTTGCATTGCAAAAAAAAAATTAATGTCTCTCCTCTCCCTGAATAATTTATGTACTCTCCTCAGTCCTAGCAGCAATGTAATAAATGTACTGCATTCCTGGCAAGTTGAAGATTCTGTTCACAAAGTGTGGTAGATTTTTTAACACAGTTGCCATGTGCTTCTAAGTCATCTGCCTACTAATTATCAACAAGGCTGTCATTCGAGCAATACAGTCTAAACCTTTCTTGGATTTCTGCCCAAACTATGTGTGCCACATTCTCCACCAAGGTTAGCCAGGCAAATATAATGTTTATTTTTTTTCTTTTTATTTCTCTAAGCAAGAGAATTTCTGTTCAATACAGACTTAAAACTGAGTGTCCTGGAGGTAGGCTCTTGGAGTTCTCGTCTTTGATCTACATTTAATAGTGAGTTGAACTTGGGCAAGTAGTTTTATTTTTTTCCACTACTAAGGCACAAAGGCACAGGTTTGTTTGTTTGTTTTTTTAGTGATAATAAAGACTTTTTAAAATATTACAGGTAAGGGCACCTGGGTGGCTCAGTGGGTTAAAGCCGCTGCCTTCAGCTCAGGTCATGATCTCAGGGTCCTGGGATCGAGGCCCACATCGGGCTCTCTGCTCAGCGGGGAGCCTGCTTCCTCCTCTCTCTGCCTGCCTCTCTGTCTACTTGTAATCTCTCTCTCTGTGTCAAATGAATAAATAAAATCTTTAAAAAAATAAATAAATAAAATAAAATATTACAGGTAAAATACCAGGATTAAATGATGCGGAAATCATAAATTGATTAGAACAGTGTCTAGAACATAGAAATTCCTCTATAAATTTAGTTATTATTAACAGCTGGAGGGTGCCTGGGTGGCTTAGTCGTTAAGTGTCTGCCTTTGGCTCAGGTCATGATCCCAGAGTCCTGGGATCGAGACCCACATCAGGTCCCCTACTCTGGGGGAAGCCTGCTTCTCCCTCTCCCACTCCCCCTGCTGTGTTCCCTCTCTCTCTGTGTCTCTCTCTGTCAAATAAATAAATAAAAAATCTTAAAAAAAAAACAAACAAAAAAACCCAAGTGGAATTTATATTTTCATTAATTCAAAACTTCATATTATTATTTTATTAATGTCAAAACACATTAATTAAATTATTACTTCATGAAATTGATAGTTCTTAAGGAGAGGAATATCATTATTTTATCTGATGACAACAGAAAAATGAAACAAAGAAAAATTATAACATAGTGTGTGTTACTCCTACTTAATGCAGATAAAATTGGGCCATGTATATATTTTCCCTTCATTTCTTAAAGACCTCAACCTGAAAAAAAAGCTCATATTCAAAGTGACTAAATTTTAATTAAATGTTAATGGTGAGAGCGGCTCATACAGGTATGCCCGTGGGACTCCTGGATTACCTTCACCAGATGAACTACTGTAAGTTTAAAACGGCTGAGACGTCAAGAATTTGTTTGATGGCACCATTAAAGTAAAGAAATGGAGAAAACCAAAGAGAAGTGCTTCTTGGTTGTGTTGAGTCGGTGTCTTCCCTGGAAAATAACCAATGTCCCATCAAAATCACAGGTTTCTTTAGTTCAGCTATTTTAAATGTACCCAAAACTTCAGACATAAAGTACTGTAGCAAAAAGCATGGAAAACGAATAGCTATTTTTAGAAGGAGGCCAGCAACCTTGGGGAAGATTAAAGCAACAGACCAGGAGAAAGAGAAGCACTAAACTAAAAACTGTAGCTGGAGAGCTTAGCAAGCTTCAGAGAACAGGAAAAAGTGTGAGTGATGGAAAGAACCACTAATGAGAGACTTCAACACCAACATCGTGGAAGGAAAAATTCATGCGAGAGAAAAGGAAAAATATGAATATTTACTCTATGGTGGGGGAGAATTAAAAACTCTAGTGATAATACTGGTGATGTCAGCATTTATTTACTAATGTGGACAGTTGGCATCAACATTGCAATGACATGGATGGAGCTAGAGAGCATTAGACTAAGCGAAATCAGTCAGTCAGAGAGAGAAAAATACCATATGATTTCATTCATATGTGGAATTTAAGATACAAAACAAAGGAGCACAGGGCGGGGGAGAGAGGCAAACCAAGGAACAGACTCACATATAGAGAACCAACTGTTGGTTACCAGACGGGGGGAGGGTGTGAGAATGGGTGAAATAGGTGGTGGGGTATAAGGGGTGCACTGGATGTTGTATGGATGTGTTGAATTACTACATTGTGCACCTGAAACTTATATGATACTGTATATTAACTAGCTGGAGTTTAAATATGAACTTTAAAAAAAGGAAAGAAACGGCAGGTGTTAATTCAGCATTGAGTTATGAATTAACACTGCTTATTAAAGTGGGACTGATCCTCTGAGCAATCCCATCATCCATCCATCCATTCATCCATCCATGTATCCATCCATGCATGTATCCATCCACTCACTTATCTACCTTTCTATCTATCCATTGTCAATTAGGTATCAGTCTAACAACTGTTCACTAACTACCCATACTGTACTAAATATTCAGGGTATGCTGGTGACAAGCCTTTCATTTCTTTTAGTATATAGTAATACATGTTTATTTAAAATACGTGTTTGTATTTTAAAAATCTGCTTGTATAAATTTATTCACAATATTGAAATCTGACTCTTCTTCAATCATCTATCATTTGAAGTTCAATTATAAAACTGCTCTCAGCAAAAATACATCACACGTGTAGATCCACTCACGCCGAGGTCAACATATTGGTGCCTATCTAGTATAATACTAAACTTTTCATTATTTAGCATAATGTTGTAAAGAGGCTGGTTTGAACAGAAGCATTCCACTGAGAATGCTTGTTTACAAAACCCAATGTTTCAGGCTTATGTGCTTGCATTTATCCTTCTGCTACCTAACTACTTCTTCACTGTTGTTGGAGTATAATTAATACTTCATTGCTTTGAGTACTGACATGGAAAACTTCCAGCGTCAAGTACACATCCAGATAATGGTTCTACTAAAATTTTAGTTGCTAATTCACTACTAAAATTCTTCTCCCTTAGTTATAAAGGAACATATTTATATTTATGGAACATATTAAAATAACATATTTAATATTTATCTTCTGTAAAATTACTTGTAAAACTATTTTTCTGTGCTTTATAGGTCATTATTATCTTTTTCCATATATATGTTAAATATATGTATGTGTTATATATATCACTATATATATTTTAGAAATAATTATATATTATATATAATTTTATATAGTTATATATATAATTTTATATATATATATATATATATCCTAATTTTCACCACAACCAAGTTTTCTTTTTAGTCCAAGAAATCCAGCAATATAGTAATTGTTATGAGTCAAGTAATTACAAAGGAATCAAGATCAGAAATAATGTTAATAGTAGTTTATGGTAACCTCTCAGATCTTCTGTAAGTTTTCTAAATATTTTATTTCACATCATGTATTTGCTACAGAAAAAACAATGGTGTATCCTGAATAACTTGCAGTTGGTGTTGACAAATGAAGTGATATGTGGTTCTTTCCCCTCCAAATTGAGTCTACAGATATTATTGCTTGTTTCCATTGTCTGGATGAATGTATCTCTCTTTTTTTCTAAGATAAATTTGTTGATATCTTGTCAAAATCTCATCCTTTTCAGTATCCTTTGGGAACTTGATCTCTCCATTATCCTGTGTTTCATGTGTCTTGATTTGTCTCATTTCTACTGGCTACCTCATAGTAGCACATAAACACCAAACTTTTGCCATTTTAAAGTTAAGGTAAATAAATAAGTAAATAAATAGCAGCATACACTTGGGCCTTGTTCCTCTCTAGATCTTATGGTACAGGCTTCATTCTAGCCATAGAAAATTTTCTAGACAGAGTATCTTGCACTTGCTCCTTCTGCCTCTTACACTTCTGATTATTTTCCAAAATTGTATTCTGGCTTCTACCTTTTCCCTGCTAATGAAGTGTTTTTCCTAAGTTACTAATGGCCTCCTCGTTTCTAAATAAAACAGGATTTTTTTTTAGTCTTCATCCTCTTCATCCTCTAGACACATGTAAGTCTCATATTAGTTCACCTCTGCAAAATATATATCCCAGCAACGTTGGTACCAACTCATGTGGCTGAATTCTGCCCAAGAGAACATAGGAACGTATGATGTATGTCACTTTCAGTCCTGCCTTATGAAACTTCTTTCTACTACTCCAAGCTGCCTGTATTTGTTCATCAGTGGATCAACCATACAGTTTCCATAAAACTCACAAATAGTGAAAAATGGTGGAATTGAAGAAAGAAACCCTGGTTTCAGAACACTCAGGTAGAATGAGGGTGATCACCAGTTATTGCAGTTTGTCAGAAATTCCCAGTTTTAGGACAGAAACTCCTGAATCTTGGGAATCCTTTCAGTTCTGCGCAAATCAGGAAAGTTGATTATCTTTACGTAGAATGCTAGTCATTGAACTAGCAATAACTATTCCACTCTATTAAGACATAAAGATTTGGATTTTTTTTTTTGCTATAACAGCCAACCTGAATAAACATTTAACTTAAATAAGAGAAATAAATTATCTTCCTCCATATTGCTTCAACTTCCTCTTTGATTTATTACATTTGCCATTACTATTATCAATTCTCTACTTAGTCCAGACCTGATGATTATTTTTAATCATTCACAGAGTCAAGCAAACCCTGAATTTAATGACTCCTACAATTTCTAAATGTTTCCCTTTTCTCTCTTTTCCTTCCCAGACATGAGTTTGTGTTCTCCTATTTCTTTGCTTAGAACACTGATAATCACATCTAGGGGACATAATATAATTATTCAGTGATTTGTTAAAGACACCGTGAGCACACCTAAAAGATTCTGATCATAGGTCTAAGGTGGGAGAGACCTGTTATTTAAATCAGCCCCATGACACCGATAGTAAGTGTGACAGTTTAGAAACATTGGCATAGACTGTTGCTAAAGCCTTATTATGAATGGTTTATACATTAATAAAAGTCCCCTTCATATTAGGAGTTTCGAATTAGAAATAACTTTCTTTTTTTTTTTTTTTTAAGATTTTATTTGTTTATTTGGCAGAGTGAGAGATCACAAGTAGGCAGAGAGGCAGGCAGAGAGAGAGGAGAAAGCAGGCTCCCTGCTGAGCAGAGAGCCCGATGCGGGCCTCGATCCCAGGACCCAGAGATCATGACCTGAGCCGAAGACAGAGGCTTTAACCCACTGAGCCACCCAGGCACCACCTAGAAATAATTTTCTAAAGGAAGAAATAAGTTCATATGTCTGTGGCAGAGTAAATAGTTTTTCTAAAAAAATCCCTCCCCAACTCCGTGGAAAAAATATATGCCTTGCCCCTTGATTAGGGCTTGATTTTAAGTATGTATGATTTGTACGAGTTTATATTTAATTTAAATTTTAATTCTAAACAGTAATGACCCAAAAAGCAATACAACAGTAACAGGTAACTTAGTTGAACCTCTTCAGGAAATTGTCCAATTCTGATGATGAGCTTAAAGCCCCCAAAACATCCCAGCGTTCCCATAAGAAATTAATTTGGTTTGACACAGCTGAAACTTTTTTTAAAAGATTTATCTGAGAGAAGGGGTGGGGAGGGACAGAGGGAGAGGGAGACAAACAGATTTAAGAGCAGGGAGCCTGACTCAATGCCGGGACTCTGAGATCATGACCTGAGCCAGGAACCAACTGCTTAACTGACTGAGCCCACCCAGATACCTCTGATCTGAAACTTTTTTGATTATATCCTGAGAACTTTTAGGGAGATCCCACAACATCACTCGATATAAGGCAGACGAAAGATCTGACATATTTGGAAGCTGTTCAAGTTGCTCTTTTATTTCCTTTTCAAAACACTGAGTATATTTGTTTCACTCATTGTAAAACCCAAAACCCTCACAATCATGGGTGGAGCCAGACACGGGCCTGTGTTTACCTCACTTACCTTGTCCTCTAATCTCCTTCCTTCTCTCTCCACCCACAGGTACCTTCTTCTCTTTATTGCTTCCCTGCCAGTGCAGTCTTAAGAGGAGTGATCATGTTACTGAGGAGACAAATGGGTTCTTGATATGGAGGTGTGGTGACAACGATAATACTTTAAAAATATGTATATATATCATTGATATACATATGGTCCATTCACAGATTTATAGTAAGTATGTGGGATGAAAATTTCCTTGGGGGTGTTATTGGGGGAAAAAAAATTGTCTAAAAGGGCTCCTTAGCAGGGTACTCACAAAACAAAACAAAACAAAACAAACACAGTTAACCCATCAGGGAATCAGGAAACACTTGACATAGCGCCCTTTAACTGGGTGTTTCCACTGGTTGGAAAATTATTTCCCTGAAACCTGCACAGTCCAATATGTCTGAAATATTTAAAATTTCATCTCACTCTGACATGTTCTTTTCCTGCTTATTTTTCTCCTTACTCCTGAACACTAACAATTGTATTTTGATTTTCTTTCTCTTTAACCAAAATAATATTTCCAATGTCAGGGATTTTGCCTTTTCCGGTTTATTCTCCAGAACCTAGAAAATTGTATGCCCTGAAAATAGGATAGTGGGGATGGGGAAGGAAGAGAAGCCCAGGCCTTTAGCTTTATGTATTCAAAACATTATAGGTGCCAGTCAGACTTAGCATAGCTGTGTTCATCTCTAGATCCATTGTGCTGGAGTGTCTGGGATAGTGTACAGATCTGAGGAAAAGCCAAATGAATTGGTTCAAATCGTAGCTTGGAAAAGTGTGTGATTAGACGTAGGTGTGAATGGACACATTCTGGGGAGCCCTCTCTCCCATGAGTCTACAAATCAAATATTTTCATAAGCATCTGATACTCTGTATCACATTTTGCAAAATTACATAGGTCCTAGGGCTTTTAAGAACACCTAGCAACAGACCACAGGCACTGCTTACTTTATGAAAACACTCAATACAAACATGCACAAAAGGGGAAAACATCTCCTGCCCCTTTCTGATGTTTCACTGTGGGTACAGGGAATTCCAACAGTGTGATACTTCTGCCTTTTCCCCCCCCTTTTTTCACTCAGACTCCTTGCTCACTCAGATCTTGGATACATGGAATGATTTATTTGCATCATAAATTTGCCAAACATTACTGTGCTTAGGTAAGTGTCATAAACATGACACTTTGGCCTGAACATCGCTTTGTTTTTCTTCTGAATTTGTTCAGAAACTGGACATAGAAAATTTATATTAGTCACCCTCTTAAATACCCCAAGTTGTATGTTCCATAATTTCTTTTTTATTTACTCATTTATTCAATTACTCATTTAAACAATATTTATTAAGACTACTACTTTTTATGGACTGTTCTGGTACTAAGAGAACTTGTAATTTAGTCTCTAAAGTATAAGGAAGTCTTTTTGGTTAAGAAAACAGAAAAAGTTGTTTCTACATTAATATTGCAACTGTACAAAAGACTGTATAGAGAAAACATTAAGTCTCCAAATGAGTGTTCTGCCTGATAAGCCAAATGCTGAGCCTTCTGTGAATATATAGATACTACCTTGTGGCAAGGATTCATTAGACTCCTCAAATCACTTACTCAATTGTCAATATTCATAATTAGAAAGAAGAAAGGTTGTTGGTCTGGCCATGATTGTAACCCATAAATTATAAGGAACAGAACCTAACTCAAGGTAAAAGAATTGATTTTATCTAATTCCAAGATTGGGGAATGATGCTCTTCTTTAAGTATAGATGCTTCATAAGGATTTAAAATGTTGTCAGGACTCCTACCTTTGATAGACGAGGATCGGCCTGTATGTCTCATAGTTTCAGTCATTGTAGATCCTCCTTCCGCATCCTATTTCTAAATTCCAAAGAGAGAGAGAGAGAGATCATCTGATAAGCTCAATTTGGATCGATTGTTTTTCTTCTTTAATAAATTAGAGCCAGGGGTTGGATAACATAGTGGAAACATAGAATAGTCCCACATGTAAGATAAGCATTTCTTTTTTTAAAAATATTTTATTTATTTATTTTGAGAGACAGTGCACGCACTTAAGCAGAGAGATGGGTAGAGGGAGAGGAAGAGAGAGATTCTCGAGGAGACTGCATGCTGAGCACCGAGCCTGACATGGGGATCGATCTCAGGACTGATCTCATGATCCTGAGATCATGACTTGCGCTGAAATCAAGAGTCAGACACTTAACCAACTGAGCCACCCAGGAGCTCCAAGATAAACATTTCTAAGAGAGATGTTGCTAATCAGACCTACAAGTAGTCTCTTCTATACAGAGAATAAAATAGACTTCAGTAATCATTCATGTGAATGTTTATTCATGATCTTTGTAGGTATTTCAATCTTTATAGAATTTGAAAGTTGTGACATGCATATTAACGTATCTTTATGAATAAGAGGAAATCAGCCTTCTAGGAATACTTGGGGGCAATTTGGCTATTCATATTCAGTACGTGTGTCTATTTATCAGTTTCAACTATCATCTTGTGCTTTTATCTGTAACATAACAGTAATAAGTTTCCAATGCAGTTAGACCAGAATCAATGTGTATTGAGCATAATTTATTTAACAATAAACTAAAATGTGACAAATTTACAATGTTAAAATGAAATAGAGAACATTCACGTCACTGTCACTTTCTTCCTTTCTTTATGGGATTTTAAAGAAGAGTAAGGGATAGGGTATTTTCAGTTGACAATTATATATATGAGAGGAATTTTATGATATATACCAATGTGTTAGCAATCCCAGCCTTTTCCATAACCTCTCATTTATTAAAAATGATTTTGTTTGCCTCCTGCCCCAGTGCATTGCTGGGTTGAATGATATAGATGGTTCATTGGAAAATTATAAGAATCTGAGCTAAGCTAAATCAATTTACTATACAAATGGTAGAGCACTATCACAGGATGAAAAGCAATAGTGTATCTAGAAGTCTGGAGGAAGTCAGGCTAGATACAGGCGAGAGGATAGGGTAACAGGAAGCCAAGCTAGGAGAGTTTGCAGAAGAGGAAGAAGAAGGACGATTGAGCAGTGAACTGCTGCCGGGAAGAAGGTGAGGGGCGTGAGCATTTACCCCAGAGTGTTCAGAAATTTTCCCATGTGTTATTTCGACGCTTTTGATCTCTGTGATAGCTGAGATATAACATACTAAGACTATTCTCAAAATAGTTTATTTTTATTCAATTTTAACACACATCTTAATAATTCTATGTGAATGCCATTCATAATGCTGCTGTACTCCATAGACCAACACACATAATTGTTCTGAATCTAAACATTCCAAGAAATTATTAATTGCATACAATAATTCAAATGGGTCAGTATAAAATATTTTATTTTGAGGGCCACATAGTATAGATTCTGGGCCAAGTTAGATATAATAAAATGTAAAATCAACTGCTTCCTTGGAGCAGAAAACCACCACATGTTATCAAAGCTAATCAGATATTCCTAAATTTGCCAATTTCAAATATGGCTAATACCTCAATTTTCTAATTTCTCCATTTCCATATGTTGAATGGATTTCTCTATAACAGGCCTTGTTTTGCCTGAACCAGTTGTCCAAAAAATTAATAAGAAATAGCATCCTTATCTATTTTCAAGCAATCCTCTCTAAAACCTAAGAGGTTATTTTATACTATCAAAGAGGACTGATAGGTAAGCAACTTCATTATTGTACATATTTCTCAAAAAAAATTACCACTAAAAGTGATATATGATATATATAGTCTTAGAAAACTACCTTTAATAAACATAGGGTTTTTTTTTTTTTTTAATATTTCATTTATTTATTTGAGAGAGAGACAGAACACAAGAGCCGGGGAAAAGGGGCAGAGGGAGAGGGAGAAGCAGGCTCCCCGTTGAGCAGGGAGTCCAAAGACACTGGGCTTGATCCCAGGACTCTGAAATCCGGACCTGAGCCGAAAACAGACACTTAACCTACTGAGCCATCCAGGCACCCTGATACAGGATGTTTTGAAGAAAGCTGATAGGGAATAATTCACAGTGAAACCTAAACTTCATTCTGATGAAGTCAGAGCTCGGTGGTTGGAATTAACATACACTGTAATGGATAACAGTTTATCTTCAGTCTTCAGAAGCTGAAGCATAAGGTGCTACATAGAGCCCATAATGTAGCAGACTGACTGTTCCTAATATATCCAGTAGTGAACAAAAACATGCAAGCAAAGGCAACAACAATAACAGCAAACAAGTAGTTTGCTTTTCAACCTAAAACTGAAAGATTAGCTTTTCAATCTAAGAAATCCAGAGCCACTTATATAGTATATGTGAAGAAGCTCCAGCTTGCCCTATTATACCCCCTTCGTAAGCAGAGTCATGGTCCCTAAAAATGTCCACATCCNGTGAAGAAGCTTCAGCTTGCCCTATTATACCCCCTTCGTAAGCAGAGTCATGGTCCCTAAAAATGTCCACATCCTAATCCACAAGACCTGCTAACATATTTCCTTACATAAAAAGGGTACATTGCAGGTGTGATTATGGCTGGAGGTTTCAAGATGTAGAGATTATCCTAGATTATCCAGGTAGGTCCAATCTAATGACATGAATCCTAACAATCAGACATCCTTTGCCCACTGCAGTGAATGAGATAAGTGACAATGGAAGGGTCAACACAATCCAACGTTGCTGGCTTTGAGAATGGAAGAACAGGCCATGAGTCCAGGCGTGGGGGCCATCTCGAGGTGCTATCAGTGCAAAGAAACTCTTTTCCTCCTAGAGCTTTCAGAAAGGGACATTGTCCTGATGACGCCTTGATTATAGCCTAGTGAAACCCATGTCTGACTTCTAACCCACACAGCTGTAAGATAAGAAATTTGTGTTGTTTGTAAGTCATGAAGTTTGTGGTAATATTTTACAGCTGAAATAGGAAATTAACCCATCACCTAAAGTGCTGTTTGTTAAACTTGATAGGAATATGAATTGCCTGAAGATCTTGAAAAATGCACTTCTAGGCCTGGCAGAGCTTAGTTTGTTCCCAGGATTCTGCATTCCTAATTAGGACCCAGGTTATGCCTGTAGTGCTGGTCTATGGATCATATGTTTATTAGCGAGGGCTCAAAATGTGCTCAGCTCTCTGGGTTTATGTCAGTCTGAACCATCCATGAAACCCAAGACAAAAAAAAAAGGGGGGGGGAGGGGAGGTTGCAAGCATTCTAATTTTGCTTAAGAAAGTTATCTTGTATTATTTATTGTTACTTTCTTTCTATTTCTGTTTTGATTCACCCTATGTTCAGTCTCTGACCCTACATCCTCTTTACTGATTGTATAAGCAATGCTGATTATAAAATGATTTTTCTATTTTAGCTCCCAACTTGACACAGAGTTCTTTCTCTCCTAAAGCTTTTTCCTCTCATAATTCAACTGTTTTGCATATTAACACTGTCATGATTTGTCCCAGCATGCTTGACTCAACAACAATCACCTTTATGATCAACTTTTTATAGAATAGTTGTCACCTCTTCAATGTTTAAGGGATATAAAAGGTATGTTATTATGTAGAGAAAAAAATGTGTTATTTCTAAGTCTCCATAACACTCTATTTCAAACACACCCTGTTTGAGCAGAGACATGTCACATAAACAAATCGAGGCAAATGAAAATTACAAATAGAGTTTCAGAATGTCAGGATCATTAGAGATGATATTTCAATTAGTGTAGCCTTTTTTGTGTGTGTGCTGTTCTTTTGCTTCTGGTTATGTATACTCCATTGTAACAGCGTTCTATTTGTGGATACATTAGAATTTAAATATATTCTTCCTGTTAATTATCTATCTCAGTGTTCAACTTTACATTAGAATTGCCTTGAAGTTCAATATAGATAGATTGTAGATAGATAGATGATAGATAGATGATAGATAAACTAGCCCCTTCTCCACACTCCAGACATAAATTAGAATCTCTAGAGAAAGTAAGAGACGTTAATAACTTTAAAATTTCCCTAGATGATTCAAATCAGTGGCCAAGTTTGAGTACGACTAAGAGAATATAATAATTCTGACAAGCTTACATTTTTCTTAAAGCACATAAAATTTATTTTCTAAGATAATTTGAATTAAATATTATTCTGGAAGTCAATCTTCTACTCCAAGGATAAAAAAATATTGAAAACTATTTGCATAGTGAATCAGTTATTTATTGCTATATAAACAACCTCCCTAAAACTTTGTGAATTAAAACATCAATTTATTTTTCTCATGGCTCTACTGTTTAGACTGAGTTCAATTAATGCTTCTGCCAGGCTTACCTGGGAGCATTCATGTGGCTAAGTCTTCTGGCCCATCAAGTGGGGCTGAATGGGCCAAGAAGACTCAGCAGTGAGCCAGGGCTGTTGGCTGGGGTACCTTGGTTCTTGTGCCTGGGCCCTCACCAGCTCATCAGTCTAGATATCTTGTATAGTAGTGACAGTATTTGAGGAAGCCAAAACCCAATGTACAAGTGTTTATCAAGCCTCTTTTTCTGTAACATTTATTGATATACCATTTGTCAAAACATATAACATGGCCAGTCCAGAGTCGATATAGGAAGTGGGTAACAAAAGCATGAATACTGAGAAGTGTGAGTAATGGGGGATCATGAATGTACATCACAATCAATATAATGTGTTTGCACCAATAAAATTTGGACAGGGCTAATTGTGAAATACATACTCTGATTTCAGCTTTAAATTATTTTTCTTCTGAAATATATCTCATTTACCAAAGTATATAAAACATGATTGTCAGACTTAGTAAATGAGAAATGACTGCCAATAAGCACTAAGGTGACCAAAATTCTGCATGACAAGTAGAATTTTTTTCAACATCCCCCTGAAGACCCTTTTTGAAACACAAATTTTTATTTACCACAAGTATCTGCTTCCCTGACACTGTGGGAATCACTTACTTGTTTTTCTTGAGAACCACTTTCAAACATTTATATCCTGTTTTTTAACTTTTAAGAATATAATATAGTGCATATTACCTTCTGAGAACAGTATATAGTCCAGTCATACAAAGTATTCCATTGAATACTACACAACATTGATTTAATGGCCATCTCACATTTAATTTTGTAAATACCCCATATTTTCTTTGTTCATCCTACTGCTGTTGGTCATTTCAGCTTCTAGCTGACATTTATTATCTCTATTATGAATAATATTGCTATGCTTTGTAATAAACATAAATATTCATTATAATTATGTATGTTTTTCTAGATTCTAGTGTACAAAAACATATACATATGCATTCTCAAAATGTATATATAATCTCAGAATAGAATTATTTCTGGGTCATAGGGCATGTGCTCAAACTTAATGCTAATAAAATATAATAAACACTTCAGCAGTATGTGGCTAATTTTAGTGAGTGTTTCATATTCACTTGATGAAAGTATGCATTTTGGCATTGTATAAAGTTCTATATTTGTCATTTAACAATTCTGCTACACTCATCTATAGATTTGTTTTAAATTGTCTATGTTCAGATTAACTGTGAATTATGTGAATTATGTGAATTATGTGAATTAACTGTGAATAATGAAAACTTTCTTTTCTTTTTAATTTTATTTATTTTTTCTCCTTAAATAAACAAAGATTTTCAGCTCAATTATGATGAGAAATGTTGAAAGCAAGCAAACATTTTTACATGAAATAAGCGTGCAATCCAAGCACCATAAAGAATGTATTTTTGCTTTCTTGACATCAAATCCTCATCTCAGTTCTATCTGCAGACATTATGCATTTTCTTTGTGCCTATTAACTTTAATTACTCCATTTTCATTGAAATTCATTATTATTTTTCTGTAGTAAGCACTTTAAAATGAGTTTTGGAGGGATGCTTTGAGGGCTATTTTTATTGCATGCTAATATTATTATGTTTGTTATTTAAGAAATAAAATGAAAAAAGTCATTTTTCAGATCCCGTGTCTCAACATTCAATTCATATTTTAGATACTTAAACCACTGTGTAAGAAGTCACAGTCAGCTTGGACTGCCATAATGAAATATAATAAACTGGATGTCCAAACGACAGAAATTTATTTTCTCAGTTCGGTAAGGTTCTGTTGAGATATCTCTTTCTGGTCTGCAGATGACGGCTTTCTGGATGTGTCCTCACAAGGCAAAGAGAGATACTCTTTGGTGTCTCGTTTTATAAGGGCACTAATCTCTTTAAGAGGAAGCCATAATTATGACCTCATGTAAATCTCATTATCTCATTGAGATTGGAGCTTCAATATATACATTTAAGAAACACACAGTTCAGTCCACAGCAAGAAGTACATTCCCCACCCCTTTATTCTTTATTCCTTTTTCCCCCTTTCTTCCTTTCCTCTCCACCTCTGTCTCTCTTTCTCTCTTTCCTCCTCTTCTTTCCTTCCTTATCTTTTTATGTTGAAAATTCTTTAAACAATAATCACTGCATAGTACTTTAATTTTATGTTAGTAACCATTTCATGATAATCCTTGAATGATTTATTATCTCTTTGGCACTTTCAAATTGTCAGAACTTTTCTCTAAGTCACAGGGGATTACCTCTTTCCATGAGGATAAAACAAGAAATACATATGACCCAATTGGTCTACACACTTCACAGCAATAGGATCTTCCTTATTCAGTAAGATTGTCTTTAAAACCCAGTATTTACATATAGATAAATCACCTAATTCCCCTTTTCATAGAATATGCACATATCTATGTTTCTTTAGTTAAATTGACCTGTGATTATGCATTTAATTCAATACTTATTTTTGTTCTAGAGAAAAGAAGAGCACTTGTGAGGTATTGAAGTATGAGATATTCCTTTTAACTTTACCACATAGTAATTTACTGTGGTCCTTTGTATCCTGGTATATATACATTTCGTTATATAGTTTTATTTCTGAATACATTAGAGAATGCTGGTAAAGCATTCTTGTCACTTTATCTTTAACATGGAGGATTTGGATCTAAGATATATTTGCTCTGTACTTTTACTGAAATATTTACTCTGGCAAATTATAAATAAAGATAATCTAAACCCTGGCTGTTTATGTTTATTATCAAAATGACTTAATTCTATTGGAAATTGTTTATTCCAAGACAGTTTATTAACCTTTTCCTTACTCTCATTTCTGTAAAATTATTTTTAACATATAAATGTGCACTTTTCCTCATTTTTTATATTGGCCTCTAGATTATTTTCAACTGAAGTTCAAATAGCTTCAATGCATGCAATTTCTGCCTTAAAAAAATCATTTTAAAATAAAACTGTTGCATCACTATTTTAAATGTATTGCCATGGAATACAGTTATAAAGTTGCATCCATATGTGATTTTTAACAGTTAGAATGCTTGTACTCCTTTTCCTCATTTAATTTGCACTAGCATTCTCTTTTCTGCAATATTTCACCCCAATACAATGTATTTTTTAAAGAAGTGTATTTCTAATCACTTTGCCATATTATTCTGAAAAAAAATGAGAACATAAATTTAATTTGTTATTTACAAGCAATTTATTTTACCTCGATTAGGAATTTCTTTCTGAAATTAGTGATATTTACAATTATTATTAATAAAAAATAATCATGACCTTTCTCAGTTTTGAAAAAAGCTAAATTAACTAAATAAGGAGGTCTGTACGTGCTCTAATGCTGTGGTGACCTACACAAGCGATCCAACACCTAAGACCAAAATGCCCCAAGGTTACCAAATCAAATCCTAAGGACAACCAATAACAAAGAGCCAGCTAGGCTTTAAACTATAGCTGATCAGTAATTTCCTTGCTTTGCTTCCACTTGTTCTCCTAAAACCTCTCCCAGAGCTCCTCAGAGGCACAAGTCTCCTAACCACTTTTGATTTTACATTTCCCAATTGGAACCGATTTTTGCTCAAATAAACTTTTTTAAATGTTTATGTCTCAATTTGTCTTTTACTAGAATAAAGGAGTGAAATCCCTATGTGAAAAAGCAAATATTAGCAAATATTTTTGAAGCAAACTTATTAGTAGCAAATATTATCAAGAAAAGAGTTTATTTTCCAGAGAGTTCACACAAGTGAGGGCAGAGGGGAAGGAAGTCACGGAGTTCACACTGCTGAATCGAACAAAAACTGAGATGCTAATTCACTAAGTGCAAATGATTATAGCAAAGAAAAAGTGATGCATATTCACTAGGAACCTTTAAAACGCAGATTGAAATAATAATAAATCATAAGTTATGCTTAAAAACATTAAAAAATATATACAATTAGGTGGTTGAACCGAAAGTATTATTATTTTGTTTAAAAAAAATATGAAGGGCGCCTGGGTGGCTCAGTGGGTTAAAGCCTCTGCCTTCGGCTCAGGTCATGATCTCAGGGTCCTGGGATCGAGTCCCACATCGGGCTCTCTGCTCCGCAGGGAGCCTGCTTCCTCCTCTCTCTCTGCCTGCCTCTCTGCCTACTTGTGATCTTTCTCTCTCTGTCAAATAAAAATAAAAATCTTAAAAAAAAAATATGTATGAAAACAGTTGGGTAAAGAGATCTCTGCTTCAGATTTGTCATTAAAGACAAAAAGCCAAGAAGCTATTCCAGCCCTTCTCTCAGACATATCACTTAATTACTCACCGTGAGGGAGTCATTTTGGCCAATCTGAGTGGCCATCACTTAAGAAGTTTTATTATGCTGTATTTCACTAGTGAATAAGTTTTTTTGTAACTTAAAGTCACAATCCTATGTGTATCATCATTGTTTTCCTTCTTTATCCACATGTTGAACTAATCTGTTTAGGATAGGCGTCTTTGAGTAAGGCTAAAGAAAAACTCCTCTCTTTTCCCTTTATCCCTTATAACTGGGGGAATAAATTGAGATTTGAAGGAAACCACTCTTAAGATCCCCAGACCTCAAATCAATTCTCCAAACCACCTTTTCCCAGACAGTACAGTCTTCACTGTTGTAAGTCCTCACCAGTTTTTTTGTTTGTTTTGTTTTTAGTTCAAGTGGACATTAATTATTTTTTGAGTGCTTTAATTTTTGATCAGAAGAATTATGCCCTTCATTATAGTAATTTTGAATCCCCTTAAGATATCCAAAAAGACAAATCCATGAACTATAATAAAAATAAGATATTCATCATACTATTGTTGCGGAAGGTCAGAGGCGACCGAGAAACTCAAGCGGCACACGGAGAGCTGGGAGAACACAGCTTTATTAACGCAGGCGGGCCCAGCGGAATCATTTCACAAAGGCTGAGTACCTGGTTATGATCAGGGAGGGTGTTTGTAGGCAAACTAGGAATTTTTTGCGGGGTCTCACCACTGATTGGCTCGGGACCATGTGGCAGGTCTTTGTCTATGCAGGAATGACTTGGTAGAGAAGTGCCAAGTCACCCCTGGGGGCTCCCCATCTCAGTGAGGAGGCCATTTGGGGCTTTTCCGCCTCACTATTACATATATTCATGTAAGTATTAAATGGTTTTTAAGACTATACAAAAAATAATCATAGGCATAGACAGATCTATATGAAAAGTTACTTAACAATATGCTTATGACTTAGAAAATTATAGCATGACAAAGGTGACAATAAATGTTACATGTAATTTAAAATTCTGTGCTTTAAATCTGTTTTAAAAAAAGAGACAATAGGCTGCAAATTAAGTCTTTTGTGCTGAGCCCACATCACCAAACCAAAACTTAATACCTAACCTAAAGTACTTTCAGCCTCTCCCAGAATTGTCATATTAGCACTAGTGAACTAATCCACCTCACAGAGAGCCCTGTTGTCACCAAAGGAAGGTGACCTTGTCTGAAACAATCCACTCTTTGCTAGTAGTTTCCTTGTCCTGCCCCCTTTCTGCCTATAGAAATCTTATATTCTGTACGGTTCTTCAGAGCTTTCTATTTGTTTGATGGGATGTTGCTCCATTCATGCATCATTGAATAAAGCCAACAAGATCTTTGAAATGTATTCAGTTGAAATTTGTTTGTTAATAAATCCAATTAAAATGTGGAAAACATTACCCATACTATTAGGCACAAAATCCAGATAAAGTGTTATTTTTGAATACCATAGTATGGAAAAGAACTCACCATTCACAAATAGAACAGAATTAAAAACAAAATACCCGACTATTATTTGTTTATTTTTTCTAGTAAATCATAATTTAAGAAATTTATTTTCTAAATGTATTAATAAGCCTAAATCACTATTTTAACTCAGTTGTACAATGTCAATATTAAGAAAAGGGAATCATGAAGATAATTTTGTGCAACTCAGTATACCTTACAGTGTTTCTCATTTTCACTCTCCTCTTTCATGCTCACCTTTACTTCTAACCCTTTTGAGATGTTTACACCTCCTCATAAACATATTTTCTTTTGTGTGTATGCTTCATAGGAATACGAATAAAGGCATTGAAATATGTGTGAAGATAGATAGACAGACAGATTCTTATTACTGATAGTTTGATATCAGGTCCTTTCATTTTAGATTTACTCTGAATGAATTTTTCAGTGGTATTCTTTTTGTAGTGACTTTTCAAGAATGTTACTTGCTAAAGTCACAATAGGGTTAACTCCCATTTGAAGGCATTCATCATTTTGAAGGCATTCATTGTATTCTCTGTTGATACTGCAATTATCACTTGCATTAAGTGACATTTTAAAAGCAATACACAAATGTTTGTGCTCTTAAAATTTCACCATGCATTTGGCATGTTCAAGTTGTATTAAACATCTCTCTATTTATTCAATTTTGGAGGTCCGTAAGACAAGCCATGGGAAATTTACTAATATTCATATATTAGTGTTCATTTTATTCTGTTGAACTTTATTGGGTGTGAGTTGAAGAAATTGTAATTGACTGTGAGCAATTTCTGTGCCAAAGTTAAAAGCAAAAGATCATGTTATTACTAAGAATATGAATATACCCAGTCATGTATGCAGAATTAGTACAAAAGTGTTGCTTAAAATGATGCTAATAATAATAATAATAATGCATTTTACTTCATAGTCTTTGAATACAGTTTTGTTCACAAGTATTTTTTGTTACTTCTTCTTCAAGTGTGACGTACACACCAAAGAATGTTGCACATTCTCTGACCTTCTGTTTCGCCACCAAATTTAAATAAAATAATTGTAACACACTAGTGAAAATAGTGTAAGATTTCAGATACCGGTCTGAAACAAAGCTCCACTCCAGAAGCCAGAGAATATTTTTCTTTTTCTCCTCCCCTTACAGAGCCTCAACTGAACTGAAGAAATAGTGCTCTGATCCAGGGACAGAATCAAAGTAGCAGTGCCCACGCCCTGCGGGGCGGGCTTTCCCTGCTCCAGGATTGACCATTCTCCATCTTTCACTTCCATGGGTTGCTTTTCTCCAACACCTGACCTGAGGTTTCACACGTCTCCTTGCAATAGGTTCCTCCTTTCCAGAATCATCTGGTTTCAAGCTCTTCAGCTAGTTAATCAGGGAGGAATTTTGACTGAGATAGCAGATCACAGAAATCAGATGGTGGGAATGTGACCTTTCACAAGACCTCCACTCATCTATTCCACAGAGCATGAACTGCAAGCAATGCTTGCTTGTTTCCAGTAATTAGCTCTTAGGCTATGTAAACCATCACAAAGTTTTATATAACATTAATTCTTATATAAAGTACATTAAAATATATAGTATATTCTCATATATAGTATATATATATGAGTATATATATACTCATATATAGTATATATATACTCATATATATATATACACAAGGAGGAAGACATGTGATAGATGAGAATCAGAGTCCGTGGTCCTCACTGTACTGTTGCATGGCTTCTGAATATTGTAAATGTTCAGAAGTGTGCCCTAGACACTACCTATTATGCACATTGTCTCTTGGCTTTGACCAAGGAGCTGGAGACAGAAGTGGAAAAGTACTGAATGTTTCTCTCTCTCTCTCTCTCTCAAGACTGGCGGCAATAATCAATACAAAGACAGCAGGACAAGCCGTCAGTATCCAGTCCTTTGTGGCAGCAATGGCATTTCCTAGAGAGACCACTTCTGCTAGGAAACTCTGTGGTTGTCCCTGGAATCTTGCTACTGAATTAGGTCCTCCAGCTCTCCTAAAGGTTTTGTAAACTTCCTGAAATCCTTAACAAATTTAATAAATTGCTTAATCAGCTCAATTATCAGCCAGAGTTGCATGTATTACCTTCAACCAGGAAAATTAACTAAATTCGACTCATAATTTTCAAGGCAACTGCCTCTGAATGAAGTACGAACGTTATGGATCCGGGAGGGAGACGCTTTCCTTCGATTCTTTCTTCCTGATTTAGACTCTTTGGTCTGTAGCGGGGATGTGAACTCTGTCTCCACATGCCATTTATATTCAACGTCTTATTGTCAAGAGCTGAGTGGAGCTGGGGAGAACTGAACTGTCACTGTTGGAGGAGTCGATTAAAATGACAAGCCAAAATTAAAGTAACAGTCAAGTCTTTAATTGCTTATTGCAATAGTATAAGCAAGAGGCTAAACAGCGTAAGATGTTCGCTGCTGTCATGTTCGATTTTTTCAGCACAGAGATGTGCCAGATGCATCAGAGCAGACAGGGGGGCTTGTCTCACTGCCATAGGATCTTTGAACAAAAGGCGGCTGCCATTTTATTGACCACAGGAGCCCGGAGAAGGGGGAGGGGAAAGAATGGGAGTTAAGTCCTGAGACAGAGTAAAGTGCCCTTAAGTTTTCCCCCTCGTCCTCCACAGGGAGGTCTCTGCAGGCATGCCAGTGGGAAGACCTCCAAATGGCGGTGTGTGGGCCTGAAATGCAGGGGTGCATGGGAGCTGGGCTGGCCAGGGTGGGGCCGGACTCTTGCACTGTCACTGCCTTCAGAGACCACAGTGGCTGAAGACCATTTATGGTTTGGGGGCTTTCTCCCATGAGATTCCACAGAGAAAGCCTTGTAATTGCCTGTGGTTGGGCCTAAAAGACCTGTATTGTGTTTTGTTCAGAAGCCAGACTCCTCACTTATGAACTGTACTAGTTTGCTGGGGCTGCCATCACACGGTACTATAGACCCAGGGGCTGACAAAACAGAAATTTATTTTCTTACAATCCTAGAGGCCAGAAGTCTGAGAGGTGTGACGAGGGTCGGTTTCTTCCAAGTCCTTTCTCCTAGGCTGGCAGATGTTGCTGAGAGGCTCAGGACATGCCAACCCAAAATTTGGCGGTTTGTCATATCGAGTATTTTAAGGTGAAGAATATTGAGAAAACAACAGAAGCAGGAAAGACCCTTGCCCTCCTGCCCTCATAAAATCCTTGAAGAATCTGAGCAAACCAACTTGGCTAAATTTCCCCAGGGCATTACGCTTGCCTCCTTCTCTTTAACCTGTCATATTCCTCCTAGACTGTCCACTTGTCAACAGACCTAGCATAAAAATACTCACCTCTAACTGTTTCTTTAGGTTTTTGTTTTGAAGGAAAAGAAACAAATTCTTCTCTACTCTCAAGGTCTTCCAGGTAAATTGAGGATTAAATTTAAATGAGTCAGATTAACAGGAGGAACAAACCAAAGTTTTATTAGATGCACATGGAGGCCCAATGATAAAATTGAGACCCAAAGAAATGACCAAGGCTGGCATTTTTTACACTTTTTAGACAAAGAGACATTAAATTTGTGAGGGATTGACAGGACAAAGAAAACTTCACTTTGAGATCTTCAGTTAGTAAGGAATTCTGAACAGAATTTGGGCTGCGGTAGTAAATCAGTAAAAACTAACAAGTGTTGTTTATAAAACCTTCTCAGCTCTAAATTCCCCATCTCTGGTGACAGGGATGTCCCTTCACCTCTGGGTATAGGGAAGGTACCTTTCAAATGAAAGATTTATTTCCTGCTTTAAGGGATGGTCTGAGGGTCCTTCTTGCACAGGCTGGCTCTTAAATAATTTTTATTTTAAATATTCGGTATGCCAAAGTGGCACATTTTGGGGCAGCTTTCCCTGGGCTCCCATGATTTCCTTATGAAGGCTCTTATGTCAGGTAAAACTTACATTAAATAGTTTGTATGCTTTTCTGCTGTTAATGTCTTTGCCAGTTTTTATTTTCACACCCAGCCAGGGACTTTACAAAGATCGAGGAAAACTTTTCTGCTCTCATATAGAGTATTGGTTTGTTTGGGTTGCTATCGGGGAACACCCCAGAGTGAGTACTGTATAAACAACAGAAACGTATTTCTCACAGTTGTGGGGCTGGAAGTTTGAGATCAGGGTGTCAGTTCGGCAAGATGGCCAGGGCCTTTTTCCAGGCTGCAGACTTCTCCTTGAATCCTCACATGGCGGAAGGGACTAAGGGGTCTCTCTGGGGTCTCATTTATAAGAACACCAATCCTGTTTATGAGAGCACCCTTCTCATGACCTAATTACCCCCTAAAGGCCCCACTGACACCATAACATTGGACATTAAGATTCAAAAATGTGAATTTTGGGGTACACAAACATTTGGACAATATCAGTTGGCCATTTTCTCCTTGTATCTTCACATGATCTCTCTGTGGGTATCTGTGACTTAATTTTCTTTTATAAAAGCACCAGTTATATTGGATTAGGGCCCACCTTAATAATCTCATCTTAAACTTAGTTATTTCTTTAAAGAACTTATCTCCAAATACAGCCACATACATAGTTACTGAGGGTTAGGATGTTGACATAGGAATTTAGAAGTGGGGCACGATTCAGTTTATAACAGTAACCAAAGATATAGTTGAAGATTTGAGATTTAAGGCTCTCAGACTCCGCACTTTCTCTCTAGGGGAAATGACATCTTATTCTCATAGTTGTAATCTATTTTTCCTGTTTCAAACAATTTTCTATAATTTTCAAGATTAATTTTTTATATATTTTATGTGTAACTTGATATATGTGGCAGAGTGAATGTGGCAAACAGATAAAAGAGCATAGAAAATTAGCAAAATCACCATAACACTTACAGTTTATAAAACCTCATCTTCTTAGTGTCACATTGACTAGACAGAAGCTAATAAGCACCAAAGGTTCAAGTTTTTAGAATTTATGAAGGGACAGAAGGAAGCAAGAGGAGGCAGGAACAGTAGAGTCAGGAAGGTTTAAAAAAATCAGAGTTTTGAGATGCTGCATGTGGAACAACATTGTAAAGAAGAATATGGTGTGAAGCAACTGGAAAAGAGTAAGCAGACATGAGGAAGAACCTAGACTATGTTATCTGCTTCATGCTGATTAGGAGTAAAGAATAATTGATAGACATATGCAGCAGGACAAGTACCTTCAAATTCTTCATCATGTAACAACGTCATCTTCTTTGAGGTCTTATAAGAACTAGTATAGCTGAGTCAAAGTTAAATTACCAACTTTTTTAGAAGAGCCCTCCTTGTATGGCTGGGAGATTCTGTTTGTATGTTATTCCCAGGATGACAGTTGTCAAAGAATTTTAAAGTGATACGTAATGTGAATTCACATAAATTTAAATTTTAATTTGTATTTAAAATATCTCCCGCTCTCTTGCTCTCTGTGTACACACACGCACACACACACACACATAATGATGCTTATTAAATAATATAAGTTTAGTCAAAACTGTTAATTAAGTCACTTAAAAATACTCATTTTTTAAAATATATTTTTGTAAATGTTTGCTAAGTTGTTTTATGCATATGTCTCTCTCAAAACAAAGCCTCTGTCTGGAAGACAGTATTTCTTAAGAAATAACATCAAACTCTTCCAATGACTTCTTCCTTTTTTGATAGACATATGATAGACATAGGCGCTCTTTAATTTCATTATGTAGAGGACTACTTTTAATGTTAATTTTGCTCATTACGCTAAAGTTTCTCCTACTATTGCTGAGCCAAAAGCAATTACATAAAAATAATATAATACTTAAAAGAGCATCTAAGATTTTTTTTTTTTAAAGATTTTATTTATTTATTTGACACACAGAGAGAGATTACAAGTAGGCAGAGAGGCAGGCAGAGAGAGAGGAGAGAGGAGGAAGCAGGCTCCCTGCTGAGCAGAGAGCCCGATGCGGGCCTCGATCCCAGGACGCTGGGATCATGACCTGAGCCGAAGGCAGCGGCTTTAACCCACTGAGCCACCCAGGCGCCCGCATCTAAGATTTTTATATATAACCTATCTTTATTGTGAATTAAGTCACAAAATTGTGGATAAGAATGTATATTTTATTAGAGCAAATGCAATCCTTAAGCCAGACCATAAATGCTGTAGGATGAGGATAAGGCATGTAGGACTGACAAGATTTGAACAAAAGCTCTGCAACTTAATATAACTTCTCTCCATCTCATTTTCCTCCTCGATTAAAAGTAAAAATGATACAACTTAAAGCAAATGAAATGAACAATCATAGATACTAGACATTTCACTGGCATATAACTCTGGAGAGCTTCCATGGTGCCAAGTATTAATCATGTAGTTTCAGGATCGTGGGAGTCTTGAGGGGTTTCCTGGTGAAATTCCACATGACTAGAAAAACAAAAAAAGAGGTAGTGTTTTGGAAACAGTGGTTACGTAACAAGTATGGAAGTCTTTTGACATCTTAGCATTTACTAACATCAATATTTTAATGTTGAGTAATGCCAACACTAGATTTTCTATCTAGAATGCCACCATCCCGCTGCCTGCATATCAGCTGTGATCACACTGTAGTTAATGTGTTCAAGTCTCCCTGAATGAACATGAAACAGAGGAGAAGAGGGAGATGGCAGCAGGGTTTTGATGGAGAAGAGTGAATGGACTGTAATTAATAAGCTGAACATTTCCAGGAAGACAGGGAAAAGATCTTTGAGCCAGCAGAGGAGCTCAAAAAAAGAGATGCTGGACAGAAGTTTCCAGTGAATCAAGATGGTGGCATTTTTCAAGTGTTTAGAATCTGTGCTAGCTAAATAAAAGGTATCACCAGCTGATAATCCAGTCCCCACTTTATAAGTAACTTCATGTATCATTTACGCCCAGAGACCTTGAAAGACGAACGTTCAGAGGACACTTGGATGAAAAATTTCCATTGGTATAATCAAGCCGTCTCCTTGTCCTATTTGTAGAAATGTTATATTTCTGCATCTAGACTTCCCACCAGAGAGTAAGCTTCACCTCTGTTTTTGATCTTCCTGAAAGATTTACCATCACGGTAACAAAACAAAAAAACCTATGAGGTAATCATAGATGTATAAATGCATGGAGTTGAGAAAGTGTAGATGAAAAAAACTGAGCTAACTAGTAGTGAAACTGGAATTTAGACACATGCTTGATATCAGCATTCATTCTTTTAACCACTCTTCTGAAATAACTTTGAAGAATCAATGTACGAGGATATAAATTCATGGATGAAGATTATCTAAATATTTTAAGGACTTTGTATAATGCTTACAAATTTATAACAATAATAATAGTAAAAATATATTAATTTAATGGTAAAATTAATAATGATAGCAGCCACTAGCATTTGTATAATGTCCATAAAATAAATATCTTATTATTGGTTTTAAAGTCATTATCTTTTTCATTATATTTTTAAATCATAAGAAATGCCCAGTATGTAGTCTCATGTCCCATTTCACAGGTGGGTTGAATGGGAATCAAAGACAAAAACCAGGTGTCTAAGAGTAAATGGGCAATGTCAAGATTTGAATATGTTTTGCTCTAAATTCCATCATTTTTCCACTGTGTTTAATACAAGTACCAAGATAGGATAAAAGCTCAACAAAACCTCCTTTAAATTGTTAGATTTTCAAAATGAAGGACATTTATTGAAAATTAATCAGATGGAATATTTCAATGATTTCAGTTATTAATTTATATTAAAAATACTTGAAAAATACATGAAAAAATATTAGAAACTGAGATCCCACTCAAATACTTAGCCCTGCTGTTTAGTGAGAAACAATTCAATGATTTTTTATAGCATACATTTACCATACAATATTTGCTTTGAAAAGGCATATTTTATTCTTACCAAGACAGGAATTTTGAGTCATTGTGTAGATTTTTGTGTCATTTACTCCATAAGAATACAGTTAGGGTTTAGAGTTAAATCAATGTTTTTCATATCTGTATGTTTTAGTATTGTAAATAGCAAAGAAGTTCGAAAGAACAATAAATCGACATCAAGACAAGGAGTCTAAACACCAGGTGCTTAGCGGTATCTATTTTAAAAGTCTAAATCTACTTCTTTCCTGGTTAATAGCTTCCCCTGAGCAGACATGAGAAACAAAGTCTATTGGGTGTTTGCATGCATTTAAGAATTGTTTCATTCATTATTCTCTGCAGGTGATTTCTCTCAGGATATTTTCTTGTTAACAGAAAACAGGGTTTGACAAGGTGTTTTAAACATGAGAGCAAGGGGATATCAGTCCTGGAAGAAGCAGAGTAAGTTAACTATAATGTGCTCAACTTTGTAGTTAACCTGATTTTCAAAATGTCAATTTTAACGATATGACCCCTGCCTACAGTAGATTTGGGGAAAGAAAGAGTAGTTTTCCAGTTGCAAAATAGACTGAAATTATAAGATGTAGATGCATAGGTGGTAACTGTAGGACTTAGTGTGGCACTGGTAGATGAGGCATTTGGTTTTAAAGGTTTACGGAAGTTTTGCATTTGACGCTGTTTTTTCCACTTCAACTTACTTCACTTGGTGATTCTCCATTTACCCAAAAGGCACTCCAACATCTGAAACAGAAAGAGCATTGGAATTGTGGAAGGTGAGTGATCACCATAAAATGATTGACTTGTCACCATCAACTTTAATTGTTGCTATTCTCTATTATCAAAGTCCTTGGCTCCATCCCTTTACTTCATTATCTCTACTTTATAAGAGAGCTTCTCTGAGCTAATGGGAAAAGAGCCAAAATGTGGAAGCAAAGTATGAACCTACTATAGAGACTTATATTGCATAGACAATTTGGAGTAAAAATAACATTAGATATTTTAGATATAACTGAAAATGAGCATTTGTGGCATACGTTTTGAGAAGAATAAACTCCATTTATTTTCATTTATGTATTTCCTCTTCTATTTCTCCCTCCATTTTTTTTTAATTTAGTAAACATTTATGTTGTCCTGCCTCATTCCAGATGCTTTGCTAAATTTGGGGCATACAACAATTAATTCAAGCATGCCTGGTCAAAGAGCTGCCTACTACAATGCAAGATGATAAAAACAATGTACAACATTCTATGCAAACACAGATGCGGTGTGATATTGTGATTTATAATAAGAAATATATATTTGGTTTTCATCTTGTTTCTGGCACAGAACTCTTAAAGTCCGTGGAATTTTCTGACTGATAAAATCCCATAAAGGTGTCTTTTGTTGTGTTAGTGAGATGACCTTTTGGACTGCACCTAAGGATGGGGATTCATTGCCAGGGGAACCATGTGATTGGAAGGTTGGAACTTTCAGTCCTAACTCCTGAATTCCAGGGAGGAAAGAGGCACTGGTGGTTCAGCTGATCTCCAGGACCAATGATCTAATCAACCATCACTTTGTAAGGAAGCCTCCATAAAAACCCAAAAGGACAGAGTTCAAGAGCTGTGTCATTGAACATGGACATGCTAAGAGAATGACCCTGAGAATATATGGAAGCTTCCTGCCCTTTCCCCATACCTTACCCTATGCAACTCTTCCTTCTTGCTGTTCCTGAATTATATCCTTTTATGATGAACTGGTGAGCTAGCAAGTAATGTTTCTCCAAGTTCTGTGACCTATGTTAGCAAATGAATCAAACCGAAGAAATAAGTTGTGGAAACCACTAATCTACAACTGGTTGGTCAGAAATACAGGTCAACAACCCAGGCTTGGGACTGGCATCTGAAATGGGACATCTGATGTCATGTCCAAGCAGATAGTGCCAGAATTGAGTTGAGTTCTTGCACAACTTGCTAGTGTCCAAGAATTGCTTGGTGGTGTGTAGGGAACCTCCCCGAACACAAGTTGGAATTGGGTTTAGACACACTTCCCTGTGGGTAGAATGAACTGTCTTGGTGGAAATGATCAGGAAATCCCCAGTTTGGTAAGAGAGGGAGTTGTATAACAGAGAGATGAACAATAGATGTAAAAAGAAGGAGACATAAAATTCTACAGGAAATACAGGAGATATCAAGGAGGTGGAGGAGGCTGGGCAAAAGAAAATATGGTTAGGAGGTGGGTTATAAGATTCCTACTAGAATTTCCAGACAAAAAAAAAAAAACGTATGTATGGAATTGAACTGCATAGATCTGGCACTTTAAGGCCTTGCTACTCCAAATATGGTCTATGGTCCAGAAGTATTTTTTTTAAAGGAAACCTTCTCTTTTTTTCAAGATTTTATTTATTTACTTGAGAGAGAGAGAGAGAGAGCATGAGAGAGGAAGAAGATCAGAGGGAGAAGCAGACTCCCGATGGAGCTGAGAGCCTGATGTGGGACTCGATCCTAGGACTCCGGGATCATGACCTGAGCCGAAGGCAGTCACTTAACCAACTGAGCTATCCAGGCACCCACGGTCCAGAAGTATTGTCAGCACTTGCAAGTTTGTTAGAAATACACATTAGGATACACCTAACATTTCAAAATTTAAAATTACTTCTTAAGAAGTTCCCACGATATAGGAGCACCTGGGTCACTCAATTGGTTAAGCATCTGACCCTAGATTTTGGCTCAGGTCATGATCTCAGGGTCATGGGATTGAGTCCTATGATCAGCTGCATGCTTAGAGGGGAATCTGTTTTTTTCCTTCTCTCTCTCCCCCTCTGCCCATCCCCTCCTGGCGCATGTACACTTGCTTGCTCTCTCTCTCTCTCTCAAATAAATAAGTAAACCTAAAAATTTTTTAAAAGATCCTGATATAATGCAAATCACATGTACATTAAAGTTTGAGATAAATTACAAATGACATATTTGACAGTGTCTACCTGAAGAGCTTGAAAGCAATTGGATGAGACCAAAAATCATCATTGAGGCCCTTTAAGGATAGATAAAGCTCAAAGGGATTTATTCTGGGAAACATAAAAAAATAATTTAAGGGCGCCTGGGTGGCTCAGTGGGTTAAAGCCGCTGCCTTCGGCTCAGGTCATGATCCCAGGGTCCTGGGATCGAGGCCCACATCGGGCTCTCTGCTCAGCAGGGAGCCTGCTTCCTGCTTCCTCCTCTCTCCTCTCTCTCTCTGCCTGCCTCTCTGCCTACTTGTAATCTCTCTCTCTGTGTCAAACGAATAAATAAAATCTTAAAAAAAAATAATTTAATACTAATTGCAAATACTTCCATAACAAGATCCTATAGATAAAGAAATCATTTTATAGACATATTTTATGTTTATTTGTTTGTTTGTATTTATTTTGTTGTGTTTTGAAACAAATCAAAACATGGCCTCCTGTTTCAGAATAACTCCTGGTAATCTCTAATCTGAAAATGAAGTTCCAATGCACATGGTAGTTTATATCTTGAAATATTAAATTGGCATTGTCTATTACAAAATCAGGTTTGTCTATTAATGAAATAGAGGGATATCCTTTGCTCATTGTTGTTTTACATCCTACATTATCTATTTTATGTTTTGATTTTATAAAAATTACTTTTCTAAATAAAATCCTTCAATTGTTAATCTTCAGTGTAATAAAATCAATGAGAGTTTTTATTGGAAGACTCCACAAGAACATTCTAGTTTGGGCAAGAGGAAGGAATCCTCTAAAGGGTTTTAGCAGGATTGGGTCAGCCAAAGTTCTGCAAGTTTTGGAGAATAGCTGGTCAAGGATGGCACTTGGAAGAGGAAGAATTTGGTCTTATGGACTGGCAGGCATTGTTTGGGTGATTTGGATATTATCAGGAGAGGTGGGAGAAGAGTGAAAGTCTAAATTTATGGACTAAATGTGATGAGGGCAAGAGCTCTAGGGGATAAGGTCATGCAGGGGCCATGGTGAAAAATTCTTGGTCCTACCATGGCTTTCACAATCAGCATGATATTTTAGCATAGTTTATAAGTGTAATATTTATCTAGACACCCCATATTTATTATTATAAAACCAAGCCTAGCACGAAGTCTACTTCACTAATGCTAAACTATCTTTAAGTATCCTTTGTGTTTTGGCTAAAAAGAGAAAGGAAATGATATTGAAGGTTTGCACAAATCTATTAAACCCAATCATGTAGGAGAACTCAAATTTTTCTATTGGAATACATTGAATATCTCCATCGTTGCCCCAAGTGTCTTTGCTTCCATCTTTGTTCCTTAATCCCAAGATGCCAAGGACTCTGTTTATTGTACTTTGCCTCTCCATGTTTAAGTCAGGGCAGGTTTGGTCCATTGGTGGTCTCACAGTCAAAAGCCTAAGCCTAATTGTCTGGTGTTATAGCTGAATTTTGCCCCCTCAAAATTCATATATTTAAGCCCAAACCCCTTAATACCTCAGAATGTGAATGTATTACGGCTTTTAAGAGGTGATTAAGGTAAAATTAGGTAATATGAGTAGGCATTAATCCATTATGACTGGTGACTTTATAAGAAAAGGAGCTTAGGATACAGAAAACACATAGATCAAGGGCAGAGCATGTGAGGACACAAAAGTAGGATTAATTTTTTTAACGAAGAAATAGCCCTAGAATCAAGGTGTAAGGGAAAAGTTGGAAAGATAGAATCAAGGTGTAAGGGAAAAGTTGGAAAGAGTGTTTCATTATATGGCTTACTGTTAATGCTGGTTGTAAGCGGTGTTTTTTTTTTGTTAACCCAAGGAAATAGGTTGCCCCTGTTTGAAACTCTTACCTATCATGGTCATGTAGGTCTAGTGCTTGTGCTGCTCTCCAGAATGAGAAGGAGCCCTACACGTGTTTGTGGCTGGCGATTAGTTATCAGAGCGTGCTCAGTGTGAACAGTTACTTCCGACAACAAAAAAAGATAATTTTAGACAATCACTGAATATTAAAATTAATCTGAATATTGGCAAACTCATCCAGGAAACCAAGGACAATTTTTAAACTTTTAACACAAAAATTAAAATTTAAATTTTTTCATTGTTTGCAGAAAATATACAGAGAAAAATATAGCTTGAAAATTTAAATTCAAATGAATAATAAATGATCCAGCAAAACCCCTTGCCAGCTCCCACTTTACATTTCTACTGTCATTACAAATATCAATAAAGAAATTTAACATTCTGCTCAACATGGGATAATCCCTATCTCTGTAATTTTCTTCTTTGTAATTCAAGAAGAAAAATCAAAATAATATATATCAATGGCTTTCAAACAGATATTTCATAGACTTAAACAAATCCAAAATATCTATAAAATATGGCCAAACGTGGTTTTATAAAAGTCATATATAATTTCTCCCAAATAAATTGATGATATTAAAACATTTGATAATACATTATATTCATGATAGTGTTGAATAACATATGTTGCAAACAGTATTTTAGGAATTTAAATTGGTACAAACTTTTTGGGGGAACAATTTGGTAATATTTCATTTTAATACATATGTATTCTTGGCTTTAGTATTTTCACTTTTAGAAATTCATCCTACAAGTGGATATGTACACATATAAAAAATTTAGTAATGACTATTGCTTCATTGCCTTTATTTATTTATTTATTTATGTAACAGAGAGATGCAGAGGGCACAAGTAGGCAGAGAGGCACACAGAGGGAGAGAGAGAAGCAGGCTCCCTGCTGAGCAGGAGCCCCAGCGGGGTTTCATCCCAGGACCCTGAGATCATGACCTAAGTGGAAGGCAGATGCTTAACCGAATGAGCCACCCAGGAGCCCTGCTTCATTGTTTTTAAAACCAAAAATTTAAATCAACTTAAAGGGCCATCTACTGTAAACCTGATGAAACAAATAATGTAGGTCCTTACACTGGGCTTCTTTTATGCCATTAAAATAGATGAAGTAGATACAGGGTGTACTAATAGAGGAAGATATGCAGTATATAATGTAAAGAAGCAAAGAAAATTTGCAAACAATATTCAGTCATAAATTTTGCCTCCTGGAAAAAGAAAAATAGAGACTTCTTTGCCCTGCATCTTTCATCAGGGACTAACCTTTTTACTGTGTCTCCTTGCAACCAAACTCCTTTGAAGAATTTACACAATTATTTACTCTGACCCCATTGCACTAGAGAAATCTCCTGTTGGCAAGATCACCAATAACAAGTTGGCTAAGTCAAACAATCAATTATCAATTTTGTCTTATTTGACCTGACTGATCAGTAACAGATAACCAACGTAATTGTTTTATTTTCCTAGAAATTTGTGTCTTATATTTCATCTACCACACTCTTTACTTGCTAGCTGGTATGTAATGCTTTTTAAATCTTCTTAATTGATTTCTCCTTACCTCTTAATATTGGAGTGGCCAGGGATCATTCCTTCCACCTCTTTATCATTTATTTTCTTTACCCTTTTATCTGGTTATATGGTTTCAAATTATATATATATATATATATATATATATATATATATAT